>KZ505642.1:2355605-2921691 GCA_002844005.1 Limosa lapponica baueri
GCCTTTCATAAACCCATGCTGACTAGGCCTGATCCCCTGGTTGCCCATTATGTGGGTTTTGATGGCATTCAAGATAACCTGTTCCATGACTTTCCCTGGTATCGAGGTTAGGCTGACCGGTCTATAGTTTCCTGGATCCTCCAGGAATGTTATGGATACAGTCTAACTCGTGCTTTAACATCCTCTCCTGCAGGGGACTGCACAGGTCTTTCCCGTAGTCTGCACATTTTGCTGCCACAAGACAAGTAATTTAGTTAGAGTGCTGGGGGAAGGAGCAGAGATTCACTATATGATTCTTAGTGGCTTTGTAGTGACTTACTCATCTTTAAGGAACCCTAAATCTGCCTAAAACTGTGAAAGGGATTTTTTTTTTAATAATGGGATAACACTGAAATATTATGGGAGTAGTCTTCATTTTCATGCTATTCTAAAGAGCTCTACATCCAGCTCCACTGATATCAAACACCTCAATTTTCAGCAGAAAAATTAATTTCATTCTCTTTAGAAGGCATTGTTCAGTTTACTTTAACCAAGTGGCAGAATAGACGACCAGTCCTTCACAATTCAGAATACTGAAGATAGGTATATTTGCATATTCTTTTAAAGCACAGCTGAGAGCAGACCTTTCAAGATAGCATTTTTAATATAAAATAGAATAATTTGTGAGCCAGTACATATGCCTGAAAAAAATCCTACGAATAAGTGACATGAAGAAATACATAAAGGCAATCTTTTTCAACACGTAATATTTGATTTTGTAGTTTGCAAGCCTTTGGAGCACTGTTTTTGAACACTGAATAGTGCCAATTCAAAAATTAATTATTTCTGTGCCTACAAACACATGGCACTCCTGCAACATCTATTTTCGTGCCGATAGAAATAAAGTATCCATATACCTTTAAAAGCAGTCTTTGCTCTTCCACTGCCTGCAAGCTTATTTTATTTTGATTCCTTTCTTCTCCTGCACTTCGGTGTTTAAGAGATTTCAGGGCTGTTAGCTTTCCTGTCATTGCCGCCTCCAGCTCCTGACAATGACTGATAAGTGGACATCCCTCCAGTCGCTGCTTTCTTCATGCAGAGTGGTGCAGGAGGTGCTCCCTCACGCAGAGGGAGCAGAAATCAGACCACATGCACACTGTGCACACGGTGAAGCAGTCTCCGGCAAGAAGCAGTCCTCCAACCACAAAGCCTGACAAAGAATGTGAAGATAAGACAAAGATGTAGTGGGATTTTCTTATTAACTGAATCCAAGATGTTACCTCAATGTAACTTTGAAAAGAACATAAATAAATTGCTGAAGACCATAGTTTTCAAACCAAAAGACCCTAGGACCTGTCCTGTCTTTGACTGTCAAACTGTCTACTGAAAAAAAATCATGATCGTATACATTATACATTCGGTCATTTGATTAATTTGAGAAAATGTGTTATACCAATACAGTTAAGAGTCTTATTTTCTCTGTGGTGAGAGTTACAGAATGGTCTGACTGTTGTGGAAGCATCTCATCCAGGAAGGCGCATTCTTCCTAATCACAGTGCTTTTTCAGCCAATTAATGGCAAAGGTGTCTCAGCAGCCTAAGAAGCATGGGCATTATAAATTAGGGAAACTGTAATTAGTAATCTGTGTGTAAGGTTACTGTTAATTCTGAAGTTGTCTTAAAGTTCATATCAAAGTACCCGCCTGAAAGAAGTGGGGACCATGGCTAGTTGTCTTAGCATGTCCACAGGTTACAGAAGAAATAAAATGAGGATAATGCATCCTTTATCTATAATTGTTTTGGGGAAAGGACAAGTATGAAAATCTGAGTTCTTGGCTTTGTGTAGGAATGCGCATTGGCAGGCAGAGTTCAAGAAAGAGAGTGTTAACCAGGACTAAAGTATTAGATTTCAGGTCCATTGACTTGGTCCATAACCGTGGTTATGGAGATTGAGGTGCTTGGGACAAAGCTCTCTCTTTCCTTGGTGTTGTTTAATAGAAGCCTTAACAATAAAGTTCTTGTACCTATGAACTGAATTGCAGATAAAGCTACACCTTTGCACATAGCCTAGAAAATGAATCAGATGGTACTCAAAGATCTATTTTGATAATGCCATTTGGGTAGATAACAGTGTATTGAGCATAGGGCACTCAGCCAGAAGGCAAAGTGCTTATTTCCTATGGATAACCTAAACTGAAGGAATTGCTCTTTGCCACTTCTGAATTGAACACAGTCTGTTCTTTCAGTTGCAGACAGATTTTGGCCTCAAAATACACAGAGCATTAGATGAAGAGGCAGATTCCTTCACTGGTATAGCACTGCAGTAGCCAGGGAAGTCACAAATCCTGGCTAGGTAGCAGGACATCTGTGTCAGCTCAGGATCTCGTACTTACATAAAAATATCCCAAGAATTTGTTGGCTCTTGCTATCTGAACTATTTACTCATGAGAGAGGATTGAAAGTCAGGCATCCACAAGATATTAACCATACCAGAAGTTAATAATTATTTCAAGTAGCTGAGGTGGGATTTCCCACTTGTAGAGGGGCAATACACATATTTCTCTTTTAAGGAAAATAATTGATTCAGCTCTAATAATTTCAGCGGGTGAGATGGAGAGAACTGGTAAATGGTGTAGTAGGGAGAAGTTTTAGGGAGAGCGACTCACCTTGTGGAAGCATGACCAGGTATGCAAGAAACACAACCTTAAGTCTGAGTTTTCAGAGGACGGGATAGTGTGACAAGGGGACAAAGAGTATTAAATGCTGTCCCCATGCCATAGATTAGAAATGGCAAGAGCTCACACACATGTGACCATAACTGCTTTCAAACAGCTCTCGCCTTTTTCTTGGAGAAGGCATGGAGGGTATGGTTAGGCAGTAGTTTACTTCAGCTAATGGTGCTGTGAGCCTCTTCCATGTAGGGGTGCTTTGGGAAAGGGGTTGTGGATTGAGGGGCTATTTTGTTTTCCAGAGAAAGCATGATTTCTCCTGATTTTCTCCTCCTAAAATGATCCTTTAATGGATATGGTGGTAATTGCTGCTAGCTTTATGTTTAAAAATGGTTTAAAATCTGGGCAAAATATTTGTAAGAATCTTTGTCTTATCAAAGGAAATAAAGGACTGCTTTCTATAAAATGTAATAGAGTTGACTGTGGGGGGCGGGTGGCAATAGACACAGCGGTGTAGATGGAAGGAATATGAACCTGGTTATGACGCATGCAGTATGGTGTTGTCAGATCAGAGACAAAAAAAAGCTCATTTGTTCTTAAAAGAAGGAAACACAGCCACAGAGTGCGTATATCTCTAGTTTAGATGTAATAAAAAATAAAACGCAGAAAATCTGTCTTCTGCTCTCAGCTCTCAGAGACTTCCTGAAATAACTCGGGGAATGCTTTGTTCTGAAGAATGTGGAAAATAGGAATCTGAGACAGGAAAGTGTCATGAACTTATCAGATAGAGAGAGTGACCAAGTGAACAACAACTAGGAAACTTCTGCCAGATCCTTCAACTTGTTACAAGAACCAATGGGATAAATTATATTTCTGTAAGCAGGTACTGAAATAATGGGCAAACCAAAACAGGATGGGACTAAAGTGGAAGGGTGGTAGCCTTCAGAGTAAGCATACACACCCAGCTACAGATCGGAACTTCCTAGCAGGTGACAAGAGACAGAGAGGCACTAGGCTGGTGGCATGCTGAAGACACAGGGATCTGAATGAACATGATATGCCGAAAACATGAGAGGTTCAGCACTGAGAAATGAGGAAATCATTACAGTAATGACCATTGCCTCTCAAGCGATCTTGGCACCTCTGACATCTCCTGGGTACTCCATATTCCTAAACCTGCTCCGTTTGCTTGGCAGTCCCCTTGAAGAGCCCCTGTATTTGTTTCTGGGATGGGAGCTCCTGCAAGCTCCCCAGGGGCTCTCCTGCTGAGCCTTACCATGGGCTGGTGGTGGGTTTTTGGTGCAGACACTGGTGGTGTGCTCCGTGCTGAGGAAGACAAGGGTGTCCCTGCTGCTGTGAACTATGTGTGCAGTACTGGGAGCTGCAATCACTCATCTCAGATATATCTGGCTAGTGTTGGCTCATGTTTCCTATTAATGCAAAATAATAAAAATATTATTATTACGAAAGTTCAGGCTCAATGACAGCCTGAAATAATGAGGGAAAATTCTTGGCTGCCTAACAAAGTCCTCTTCTGAATAGCATAAAAGTATTTTTATTTTAGTTACTGTTTTATTCCAAACACAAAATGTGCCCTGGAAGTAAAGGGAATGTATTGTTTTGCAGTGACTCAATATCACATTAGCTCAGGAATTCTTTTCAATTTGTAAAAGAAAAATCTCAGTTCAGGATTTGAGAAAAACAAAGCAAGAGCAACAATAACATCAGCAAAACCACCCTGAAATACCACACTGTCACCTTCTGGATTTCTGTGGCATTTTTGTTGAGTACTCAGTACCTTGAATTTAATTGACAATCATCAGCAATCTGCCATCCTTTCCCTCAGCTATACGTGTTCAGAGTGACTAGCAGAGAAAAGTTTCAATCCTTTTTTTCTCTCCCTTTTCTCCCCCCACTAAACAGCACTGAAAGTCTACCCTAGAATCAGAGGTTTTGGGCGAGCATTGCTGTGGCTGGAGGGGGAGCAGGCGCTGTTGGTGGAGAGCTTCCACGGCCAGTCCTGACTGTATGTTGCTTCTCAAGGTGATCTTGGCTAGGGACACATTAAATGCAGAGGACAGCTGAATTATTGTCAGTTCAGACATGGTGGTCTGAACCTGAAATAGCTCTGTTGACTTTAATCCTGTTTTGGCCACGCTGCTCTGCAGAAAGAGGTGCAGGGTGAGACTGACTGCAAAAGGGCAGCAGGGCAGCAAGCCTCTTTATCAAAGGTTATGGCTGGTGTACTTAACTGTTCAGTTCATTTGGTCTTCCCTGCAAATACTTGCCTGAATTAACTCTGTGCAGAGCTAAGCCCAAGGTGCTGCCTCACATGCCAGTGCCCTAACCAAGCCAACTTTTCTTCTTCTGCAAGGAGGGGATGGTCTGTCTTGACAAACATCCACATTTTACTTAAAAACTTAAAAAAAAAGGGGGAAAAAATGCAGAGAGAGAAAAAGAGGCCCAGCTTTGTTCTACTTTATTTCAAACACATGTGATAGGATTTTACCAGAAACTACATCCGTCTGAAGATGCATTCTCCTCACAATTGCAGCTGAAAGTAAGTACCTGCTTCAGGACCACCAATGAAGGAGACCTCAGAGTGAGGTTCCTGTTCAAAAAGAGATGGAAGTCAACATGCCAAAACACTGACCTGATCTGTATGAATGGGAAGGGTGCAAAATCATCATTACCCAGTTCTCCCATGTGCTGAACTCAGACAGATTAATGAACTGATCTGCTCCACTTTGGGAAGGAAGAAAAAGGAGTGAAACAAAACAAGGTGGAGTGGAGAAAAGACAGAGGCAAACTTCTATGGCAAATCCCCCAATTTCCCTCCCAGTGGGCAGGGTCTCCAACCTGTGGTCTCCAAGCTGTGGGGTTACAAGTCCTAGATTGCCTCTTCGTCCAGTTGTCCCCATGTGAGGTAAGTGCCCAATCCTGTAGTCCAGCTACTCCACTCTTCCTCTGTCTTCTCTGTGTGATGCAGGGTACATTTACCTTCTCAAGGCTGAGTTTCATGGAGAACAGAAAGCTGTGGAAGTTATTGAATGAACTTAAAGAATACCTTTCAGATAATTAACACAATCAATAAAAATGAACATTACTATTCAGTGGATCTCTGCATTATTCTTGCTTGCTCTTGGATGCTGCAGTTTGGTGCAGAATTCAAAGCAGGTCTGAGGCAGAAGTCAGGGAATAGTGATGTGAAATGGCACCAAAGCAGAATACAGTCCCGATACATATAATGGGCTAAATGTGTTTATTTGTTCCCTATCTTAAATGTGCAAGTCATGCATTAGTGACTCAGGTACTCGGCCTTCCTGGAGGACCATTCACATATATCCAGTCAGAAAAAAGAAGAAGTCTTAAACAGACCAATCCAAACACAATGACTAAAATAAAATGAGATTATGTTCTATTTTATTTTTTGCAAAAAAAAAAAAAAAAAGGGACAAATTGCAAACACATTTTACTGGAAATATTGTTCACTTCCAGCAATGAAATTTTTATGGTCACAGAAATCTGTCCTCATGGATCAGAGCTGACCAACTGATTCTGTGCGGAGCTGTATGAAATTTCAGGTCAAGAGATGGTTTTCCCAAGCCTCAGAAGGAAATGCATTCATACTAAGAATGTTAAAATTCAACTTTGTTCACCAGTATACTCAAGTAATTAATTGAGAATCTTGCCATCTCAAAAGTAATTAATGTAAGGTTTGTCAGTGTGTTTACTTGGAGGGGATTTTGTGAATAAGATCTCCAAACAGGACTTAGAAAAATGGGAAGTTCATCTCTGGAATGGATTGGGGAGCACAGGGGGGAAATATAATAAGATAAAAATGAAAATGAGAGAATGAAATTTGCTCCTCATAATTTATTTTAAATTAAAGCATAAAAGCTTGGGACTTGCACTCTCAAACAAATCTGCCACAGGACCTGATTAGCATCTTCTGAAGGAAAAAATATAAATCCATTTCTTAGATAATACAGTCAACACATTATAATTAATGCATTTAAATATGTGCCTTCCTTAAGGGCAGATACTATGTTAGCAATTAGGGTTTTAGCAATTTTTGCAAAGGAAGCTGCATCTCATTATATAGTCTTTTAGACCCATGTTATTCTTTCACAAAGAAACCAGTTATCTTGTTTATGGATTCTTGAGAGTGCAGAGCTGGAAGCATTAAGTATTTATGCAAACATTTGAAAGTACACCAGTGGAAATTCAAGCTCTTTCTTTTTCTTCTCATCTTATTTCCTTTTTAAAAAACTGGTTTTTTTACACACAGAATGTTACATACGTCTCTGAAAAAAACAAGCCAACTTTTCATTTGCAGAAGCTATACACTGAGCCAAATCTTGTACTTTTTATTCAGGCATAACTCCTGACTTAGAATCTTTCCCTCTGAGGTTTTGTAATAAGTAAATTTCAATAATTAAAATAAGAAATCAAATCATTGGTATAAAACCAAATTAACTTTTTTAATATTAAGTATGAGAAAGGATGCCTCATGTTACAGTGTTAACTTTGTATTTAGTGTCTCCTGGCAGTTCATGAAACAAAACAGAAGAGGATTAACTCTGTTCTCAATTAATTTAATATGTTTTTTCAGTTACCTTCAGCAGAAGCAGAGCTAGAACAAAAGGGATAGGCTTTTACCCGTCTCTCTCAGTGCCCAGTCTCTGAATTACATTAGATACATTGCTGACAACTTAGAACTGCATCTGAAATGCTGCAAGCAGAGAATGCAGGGGTGGTGAAAGCTGTTTATACAGAACAGACACTCCTCTGCAAACTTAACACCAGAGCGAGTTTTATACACTCCCAGCCTTTGGAGCAAGTCCATGAAACGGCCATGCCCTTGAGTGACTGCTGGTACATGTAACGTTTCTTTGCGCTGTGCTGGCCATGGTCATCCTGTTTGTTGCCCATCAGTCCTTATCTGCCAGACAGTACCGTGAGGGAACACTGAAAACCCAGAACTGTCACTGTCTGCCCACAGGTAGGGACAAGCGGGATATCCCCTTGGCACAGGATTAGGGCACAAGTCTGCCTCACTCAAGACTTCCCAAACTGCTATGACAGGTCTTGGCTGAGGAACTTATGTGTGAGGCTTGCATGAGACAGCATTGGGTGTCTTTTCCTGTGTAAAATGAGAACACTATATTTTCTGGCTTAGTGTATGGCAACTTGGAGCTTACATTTTTATTGATTTAAATGAACACTCACTTTGCTCTCCATCTTCAGAAATCTGTATAACCCAGAAGATGCACATGGCAGAAGATGGGGCACTCAGGGTTTCTCAGAAAGAAACTAGGGGCTTCTTTTCTCCTCCAGGTATTCTGAAGTTTTCCTCCTCATAGGTATAATTGCAGAGACTGAAAATTCCCATGTCCTGATTCACACTTGCACCGTGGTGCTACATCATAGGGAGTGAAAGAAAACAAATCCCTTTGGTAGCCAGAGGTTCCAGTTCCTCTTACTTAACTTTATATGTCCATAAAACAGTCATCTGAGTCATGCTGTGATCACTTTATAATCAATGGAAAGAAAGAGAGGCTCCAGAAGTACGATTTATTCCATCCTCATGTAGAAGTCAAAAACTGTTCAGAGGAGACACACCCTAAAGGACCTATTTTCATCCATTGACTGTAAAGGCAAAGATTTGGCTGAGGTGTAGATATCTCTGCTTTAACTGTCTGAGGTTAAAAGAGGTGAATGCCATCCCAAGTGACTTCAGTGGGTATTGAATCAAGTCGGCTACATGCAGTAAGAGTGTGCATTTGAAATCAGTGTCATTTGTTCAGATTTTCTCCTTTAATACCACTGTATAGCATTGGTGCTTAGCAGCCTTTTGGAAGGAGGGCAATACAACTGTGACTGCTTCATTGATGAAACTGCAGAGCAGACTTGGCTTAACCTAAAGGTCAGAAGGACAGAATGTAATTCACTGTTTTCTATTTCACAGTCTGCAGGTTAAAAGGTTTCAGGGAGGAAGGAATTAGATATAGTATCATTTGTGATGTCAAATGACTTCCATGAATAATATGGAGTCCAAATAAAAATTTTTGAAAGCCACCCAAAGATTAAAAAGCATTTTAGTCAGATTATTTGGTAAATCCTCATGTTCGGATTAAAGTCCTGTTACTTAGCTCTTGGACTATTTGAGAGCAAGCACAAATTAGAAACGTTTAAACATCAGTAAATTTACTCATGGGCAGGAGAGATAATGTTTGCAGGGTTTTTAATTTCGAGACATAATACTATTCCCAAGGGAAAAATAAAGCATTTCTACTGGTAACATTCTGTTCTCCCGTTCACTGGGACGTAAATTCCATTTTACTTACTCAACAACTGCAAAGAGCACAATGGTTTTCCAAGGTAGCCATCATAGTTTGGAACTTCCTTAGATAAATACATAAATGAGAGTTTATCTTAGTTACAGTATAGCAATTTTCATCCTGTATATAATAGCATTTTCTTGCATTCTGTGTCTGTAATTGTCTTTTCTCTTTTATCATATGTAATAAATTACTTTTTATAGTCAGGTACTTTCATTTAAGTGAATTGAAGTTTTATCATTATATTGCAAGTGTTCATTAGACTTTATTTTCCTACAGGTGAGAGAAATTTCTGGCTTTCCCCAAGAGAGGCTGAAAGTTGATGCCTATTGATTTAGGTGTTTCCCTGAATTTAGCCCTGCTGGTATACCTACAAATACTTTTAATCAGCCTCCTCCTTTGCACCCACAAGCAGTGGTCCTTCAGTCTTGGCAGGTGAGACAGGCCTGAAATGTCCTCTGTTGTGTGATAGTGTCATGTACCAGACTTCAAACATGATTTATTTTTAATATAGTGCTGATAAAATAGTGGGGTTTGTTGTTGATGGAATAAGTTCCCATACCAGTCTGGGAGTATATTTAAACTCTAAATGTGATCTGTATAGTGCAGCTGTGTGAGCGTGTATTCAAATATAAGTACCTACAGTGTTTCTGATGGTATGGAAAAATGTTCTCTTAAAGACTGGATTTGTTGGGAGATGTATATATAAGTGTAAGTGTGTGTGTATATATTTATCAATATAAAAAAATCTGTTATAGAGTCTCCTGTATAGCTATATAGAGTTATACAAAGATGTATTTGTTGAAAGCTGTACATCCCAGTTGCACAGTTCCCATGCTGTTTTGCGTTATCCCACACTGTCCCAAAGAAAGAGGGAAGGAGAGATGTTCTGCCGCTATGACTTCCCCACTACCTGAAGCGAAGCTGTTTCATAGCACCTGTTGCAGCTGAAGAGACAAGGATTTATGGACAGGTGAGGAGGAAAGGGAGTCAACAGGGCTGCAGCTCATCCAGCAGCCCTTTAGCAGCGCACTCCCCCAGCCATGTGCCATGGTTGTGTTTGCACCGACTGCTTGTTCATATTATGGTTGTGTTTTCCCACAAATGGTGCCTGTGTTATTAATTAGTATAATCTTACATGCCAAGGCTCCTACAGAGTCTAGTGACCGTCTGTGAGAACCCAACAGAAAAACAGGATGTCTCGAAGCTCACTTGCTGCAGTAGCCTTTATGTATCTCTGGTTGCTAGGACTTTGCATTTTGGAGAAACTCAGGAAGTTAACGGTCCACAAACTATTGAAAGGCTGTTTTTCTGTGATCATCCTTTGAATATTTAATGGCAATAAAGATGTAGGTGCTTTTATTAGTGGTCTTCATAGATTTCAGGATCACAGAGTATGTTCCTGAAACTGAGGAGCAGTTCAGTTATAAACAGAAAGCTTATTAACTCAGCACAGAAAAAATGGATAAAACCTGTGTGGAGGTTATAGACTGAGACAGAAGTGCTGATAATTGTGTCTTGTTATGTCAGAAAAACAAGGTCCTAACCTGACATTTCTGTTCAATACTGTCTTTATGAGGAATGAGGATATCTGTTTCCTCTAATGCTGTCCTGTTCCAGTCTTGCTCAAATGTTCCTTTGCCTGCAAATAGAGAAATGTTAAACTAAGGGGTGATCATAACACTCCCTTCTGGCCTTAGAAATCTATGAATCTGCTTAACTGTGGTGACAGACCAACAGGGCATACCTGTTCCACTCTCTGGAGTCTCAATACTGTACTGGGCTAGGCAGTGAATACCACAGGGCTATGTGGTATTCAGAAATCCCACCATGTTGCAAGACCTGCACTATTGCAGGTAGGGGCATGGACACATGAAAATGCTAACAAAACATCCATAGGAAGTTCCCATTGGGAGCACTGTTGTACAAGAGGACATAGTTCATGTTTGCATTGGAGGAGAAAGGTTCTTGATTACTTAAGAGCTTCCTTTAATCAAATCCAACTTAAATCTTACCTACATAGTCTACTGCCTCCGTCTTTTCTTTCTGTAGGGTAGGAGTCAAAAAGACAGATCTATTTGAAGGATTGTCTACCAAGTTGGATATGGGCTCTATTTATGTGTTTGAGGGAGTTGCATCACTCCTTTTTAAAAAAACAGTGTCAGCCAAAAAAAGTTTTTTGAAAAGGTAGGAAGGCAATAGGCTGTTGCCAGGCTCTGAGGCATGCTGTGTGCCTGGTGGGAGTTTGTCTTAGAAGATCCAATCCAAATTTCATACTTCCATTCAAAACTCAGTAATCAACTAAATACAGAGCTGAGAACCTCTGTATTTGGACAAAATAATGGTTGGGTCCATCTCCTGTTCTTAAACACTCATGGAGTACCAGGGATTTTCCCAGAACTATTAAATTTTTATATTTGTTAACAATATATTTGTTATATGTTTTAAACAAACTTCTCTGGTTTGTTAAAATTCGTAAACTTGCATGCATCATGTCTGAAATTCAGTAGTGTCTTTTTACCTGATTTATGATCTAAATTGTAGGGTGGAAGTTCCTTTTCCTAATCAGGTGTCCAGACTCAATGAACAGAACAGCTGATTAAGCAAATAATTGCAGGTTATTCAAGCAGAGTGAAAACTGCTTGAGATATTCAGCAAAAGAGACAGCTTGCCTAGGGAACTACAGGTATAGATTTCCTCTATAAATCTTTCCTGTACTTCATTGTAAATGGAAATATTTTTCATAATACTTGCTGGTTTCAATTGTAAGTGCCCAAGCTTGACCCAGGTGGCCATCCCATTGACCCCAACAGTTGCTTTCCAGTTGGACATCCCATTGCCCGGACGGGGTCTCATCCTGCCTGTCCTCCTCAGCCGGGTGCGTGGAGCTGGTGCAGCAGCAGCAGGGCTGGAGGATGGGATGGTGACTCCCTGTCCTTGCCTGCCGATGCCAAGGGAGAAGTCCCCAAGTCACACGTGGACATGCTGCAGGGGGCCTGAGCTGCCCGTCTCTCCTGTTCCCAAGGTCCCAAAGCAGATCTATAAGTGGGGTCCTGTGCAGGGCAGGTATTGTGACACACCTGGTCTAGTCTGGCTGCTCTCAGGATTGACCCTAATAGTTTGTATAGAAAATCTTTTTTTGGGGGGTGTGTGTGAGTGAGAAACAGTTGATAAACTCCTGAGCCATTTAGGTATTTGATGAATAATTTAGTCTATCCACTTAAAAATACCTGCACTCTTCTTGACAAAGAAAGTTCACAGTCAATCTTATTGCCTACCTACCTGAGTTAGATCCTGTTTTCTTTTATCACTGTCACAGTAAATAACAGTAATTTACTATGGTTATATTAGTGCATTTTCTGCTCTGACGTTTCTTTAACTTGTTCCATGTTAATATGCCAGGACTGTGGTCACTGGAAAGAGGAAGCTGCTGTGTATTCCCTGAACAAACACATATTTGCCACATAAGTGTCTCTAAAAAGCCAGACGACTATTTTGTGTCACATCCTTATTTAAGTCTTTCCCTTTATTGTGAACTTTATAAAGGGTCCATCCAGACACTGCTGTGCCTTTTCCATTTATTTCATTGTAATAGAAGCAATGGACCATGGGTGGGCCAGCGCGATTTTTGGCAGTGTTGTTTGCTAGGGGTGGTGTTGAAAATACATTTAAAGTGATGTTAAGTGGTTTCTTTATGACCAATTCAACAGACAAAAACTGAGAATGATTCAGATAATTGCAGAAAGTAGGTTTTGCTCCGAAATAAAATGTTTGCAACCCTCTTGAAAACACTCAGCTGCATGCAGAGCTCTGCCTGCTGCCACGTGAGAGTGGTGAGAGGGGACCTTGTCCAGGAGAGATGTGGATGAATCTCACTCACATTTTTCTAGCAGCCAGCACTTGGCCCTGCTTTTACAAATCCTGTAAGTTAGCACAGGAGCAAACTGTTTCACCAAATAATTTTATTAAATGAATTGTTTACTGGGATCATTAGCTACTGCTGTAAGGTAAAAAAAAAAAAAGGCAAAAATGCAGCCTGTTTGCAATTTATCTTGTGACTCTTCAGAGAATGAAGGAAAACAGTGACCCTTACACTCACCCTTTCCTTAACCTCATCGATCATGACTGGAAACCAAAACGTCGCAACTAGCTCTTAATAGCGCCAGAGATTCATCACCTTCTTTTGGGTCCCTTCATCACTCACTCTCTGCAGTCTCTGGGGGATATTTGCAGGCAGGACCAAAGCTGTCACTAGTAGGACTGCGTACCTGCCCGGATTATCACTGGGGGATTGCAAACTGTGGGCCAGACCACAGGAGTATCTATTTTGTATGGCTCACTGCCACATAAAAGGTAATCACATCTGGGATCATGTAACCCCGTGAGCTCTGGAAGCCCTTACCTATAGCTCATCTGTGGTTATTTAACATCTCTGTGCACACGCCAATTAAATCTTCCAGGTGGGATGCCTGGCTCTTTATCAAGAGCACACAAGAGACTATGCTATTAGGTAAATATATACAGCCATGAACACCAAAAGACACAATGAAATATGAAAGCACAGGAGAGAGAGCAGAAAGAGTAGACATTCAGGCAGGTTTACTGCCAGATTTGGGTGACTTACAGCTCTCCTGGTGTCTGTGAGCTTCTGGAAAAGGTCAGAAGGTTCCTTCTACTTAGAAACTTGGACCCAGCACTCAGGAAAGAGCTTCACATAAAGACTGCTGTACAGACAGCAAGGAAAGTATGGCATTTTAGTGAGATGGTGTGGATGTGGGAGATACTGAGGATGATTCTAGCTGCTAACAGTAAAAAAGTTTCATGGTGTGAAAGGGGACCGGCAACTCTTGTGTGTGTGTCTTCAAGGCATGGACTGAGCAATGTAACTGGTGGAATACTTAGGGTGAGCCTGGAAGCCAAAAAAACAAACACATGCTTCTGAAAGGCAATGTAAGTATAGAACTGGGTGGGAAATCCCTCTTTTGATAATGGGGCAAATGTAGAAGTGGCTGAAGAAATGCAAGTATAAAACTATAGCTTTGGAAAACTTTTCAGCTGTGTCTTTTTATGTTGATATAGTGGCATCAGAAGCAAACTCTAACCTGAAGGAATTCAGATAATAGTGAAAATGTATTAATAATTTTGTTTATTGTAGCAATAGATACAAATTCTTCATGCAAGATAATCTCTATTGCATGACTTAATGTGCTGTGTTGAAAATAAATCCGGTTTATGGGAAACTCTTCTTGAGCTAAGCAAATATTTTAGGTGATGTGAGACTGGCTGCATTTCTTGCAGAAGGCAAAGCTCATGGTTAACTAAGAAGAGAATTTGAGTAACTTTTGATGCTTGGCTTGGATATGATCTATACTTTCTGAAAACACACCTGTGTAAACTTTATACAATTGCTAGTACTATGAGAGCTTTGTTTTCATATATCACCAACGTAAAAAATGAAACTAAAAAAACCAAAAATTTTGGGAGGTTTTTCATCACTACCTGGTGTAAATGATTATTGCTTGGTTTCGCCTGCTCTTCTACCTGCATTCAGATGTTTTGAATGCTCTCATAAACAACAAAAAGTGTCCTAGGCAATCTCTTTATAAATTTTATGTAAACACTAGGCACAGCTATTTCATTATCTGGCTGCCATTCAAGTTCCAATCTTTTTTGTGAAGAAGTGGGATTTGAGGAAGGAGGAAAAGGAACTGGTTGAACGTCCCATCAGCTCTTTACTGGCTTATGAAGGGACACTTTGACATGGGCTAGAAAGAGAGCGTAGAGCATAGTATTGTAATGGTAACAGGAAGAGTAATAGTAATAATAGTAAGAACATTGCCACGCAAAAGTGCCAGCTGCAGTCCTGGCCTAATTGTTTTTGTTGTTGTACAATATAGTGGAGCAATCGTATACTGCTCAACTCAGTGAGCAAAAGGTGAGTGGCTTTGATGAAGAGGTACAGCACACAATATGATTATCTACATATATCTTTTATACGGCATAAAAGAGCCTTGCTTGTAATTTTGTATTGTAACTCTTTTTACAGATGTAGATTTTACCCCTCAACATCTTTATATATTACTTAAATGTAACAGATGATATAAACTCAGTGCTTAAATGTTCGCCTCAATATAATAAAGCACCTGGAATTTTCTGGGGCATACAATCTTCTGATCACAAACTATTGTCTTTCGTTAGGAAAAGAAAGCATAGACAATAATTATAGAGCTTGGGCCCGTCACCTGGAACCTACTGAATTGTTATCTGAACTTGTAGAGAAGAGTGTAACTTTCAGCATCTGCTCCCTGTGGAACTATTAATTAACTTAAAAAACATGATGTTCTGGGGGAATTTTCATTATTTGCCTCATTTTAAGGGTAAATGGTATGCATACAACAGTAAAAGCACAATGGTAATAGCTTAAGTGAATGAAAGAAACAACAAAAGAGGAGGAAATTAAATTACATTTTCTATATATAAAATCAAGAAAAGGAAAGGTCATAATTTAGCTCAATTAAATGAAAGATTTTTTTCATAAAGTAACGTACTTCATAAAAGCAATTAATTTAAGTAATATAAAAATAAGCACTAACATTCATTTGTAAAAACATGATCCTAAGCATTTAATGAATAGAAACCCTTCATAAAATCATCAGAACTCTCATTTTTAAAACCTCTTTATGGTTTGTTAATGGGATTTGTTAAAACATAAAAAAGATAAGTGGAACAAGACTCTACTGATATTAAAAAATGTCCAAACAGTTAAGCGTATACTTATCTTTCAGCACACAGGACAGCCATTCTTATTTGGCAAAGCATTTCAACATGCATTTACTTTCACATATGTGATATATCAGCTATATCTGTCATATGGCGATATATTTTGATCTTACATTTAAAAAATGCATTGAAAGTTAATGATGTCCTTAACGTTTTGTGGAAGTGAGGCCAGTTCACAAGAGAAGCTTTGTCTGCTGTAATATTAAAATACTTTTGTCGTATACAAGGAGAAAGAAAAGATATGGGAAAAAAACCCTGAGTTGCTGAGAGCTTTTGGAAAGCTTTTGAATGGGTGGAGTGGAATAGCCACTTGCTGTTCAGGTGATATAAACTTGGACAAGAGCAGATATAAATTCTGAAGATCTAGAGAGTCAAGGTACAGTGAGATATATTTCAGAAGGACTTCCTTTGCATGAAAGCCAAGAATGTTAACACTCACCTTTATTATTTGCTATCCTAAATGAAACTTTCACATAAGCAGTTAAGTAAAATGAAAACACTGTGGCTGAAAAATGAATGTCAGAGGACATAAAATACCTGAATATGCAGATACATAATTGTATTCCCAGTAAATCCAATTATCTTCCCAGATTTAATACATTTTTGAAGACTATTTGAATAGTTCTGTAGATTTAAAATATAAAAGAGTAAGCATGAAGTGCCAGGAATTTCTATTTCACAGCCTCTTAAAAATTGCCTGGAACCATAATTTCATTTAAACAAACAAACTTTCTAAAAATCACCTTACAGTGACTACAATTTAGTAAAACTATATATTCTTTTTACAAACTGTTCAGGAACAGAGGATCACTAAAAACTTTTTATTGCAAATAACTATAACATACATTTTGGAAACAACTTCTCAAACTTACTTTGCTTTTAGAAATATTTAGAAAAAATTCCTATAGCATTGCCTCAGTCTTTCAAAACCACTAAAATTTTCCATATGGCATGGTTTACTAAAAGAGATAATCAAACATTACCTCCATGATGCATCAACTACTGTTTCTTAACCAGCTAAATCAGGTTTAGGGAAAATGAAAAATTTCTAACTGTCTTGCTCAAAATAGCAGTCTGCGTAATAATAATAAATAGCATTCTGGCCTGATATCTATAAATGTGCAAATAATATTTATGGTGAATGTTATACCTGATTTATATCACTGGTTTTAGGGAGGATGAGACAATCTAATTCTGGTTCATCATTAGAGACTGATGACCTGTGGTGACAGTGTGCAGCCTGTCCTCTAATACACATGTGCGTATTCAACTGTTTCAGTTTCTAATGTCATTTTGAGCCTGGCTCTGTAGCTTAGTGTGAAAGTTTTCATTTTCTTCACTATTACTTCTTTAGGCATGCAGAAGATGGCAGAAGGCTGCGTGACAGAGCATCTTATCACATGTATGGCTCCTGTCTTGGGTGAGAGTGCCAATGTGCAACCTCATCACTTGGATGCTGCAGCAGCTTCGGCTCAGAAGGCCTTGAGGTCCTTCAGTATATATGCCCTAGCAACACACATATACTTAATGTACGTTTAGGGTGGTACACAGAGTGGATTTCCTATTTGTTTTCTGATGAACTGTGAAGATACCTGAAAGGTTGACAAAAGCTGGTATCTGATACCCCATGAACTGGCCGCATAAGGCTTCCTGCAATGCCAGACTCCTCTGACTTCTCACAGAAAGTGTTATGCTCCAAGCACATACATTTCTTTCTAAATGGACACGGCACTCCCTTCCTGTGTTTGAAAAAAGGCTTCCAAAAGACAATTAACAGATTCTTTCCTGTACTGTGGTGTTCCTGAGAACATTCTCAGCTATTCCTCTTCTGGGACGCAGAGTCCTGCAGGAAGGTAAAGGCAGGAGTTTTCCATGCCCAATGTCAAACAACAGAGTTTGCTGTGGAGTGAAATTTTTGAGCCCACTTTATTCAGAGAACTTTTGAGCGCAGATAAGATCATTATTTAACTGAATTGGTCCCATTTTTTTTTTCATACATCTATCCACAGCTACAGATTTATTTTTCCTTTTCTAGGTTTGCCTGCAAATAGTTTTGTGCACAGGTTGTGAGTAGCCACCTGCTATTTAGACTATTGCCTTTCAGCATAGTATCTGCGTAAGTGTACAAATCTGATCACAGAGCTGAAATTAAATGATATCACAAGTGGCCAAAGACATGTGCCAGTGTTACACAGAAGAGGATCAGATTATGTCTCCTCAGGTCATGGTGCAGGAAGAAGGCATGGGAGCTGTCTTGATGTTGATATATATAAGAGTGGAAGGAAGCGCCTAGATTCCAGTTTCTAAATAGCATTGTTGAAAGTCACACTTTGTACTTACCTCAATCAGGCAAACTCAAGGTAAGCCAAGTTCAAAGTGTTTATCCTAGATGACTTCTAGATCTACTGGCAATGTTGGCCTCTCCTGAGGGAAATGGTGGGTGTTGCCAGGACTGAAATGTCATCCCTTCTTTATCTGAAACATTAGAAAAGGCATCCTGTTCCTGTTGCCATGGCAGCAGATGCTGGGTGTGTGTCTGCATTCCAGCATATCTCATCTTTTTTTATGTCTAGCATGCAAATAGGTCAGATAAATGGAGGGCCATGTCTGAGGGCAACCCTGAAACAGTAATTGGCTAAGACAGGGTGAATGAAGTGGAGAAAGACTAAAGTCTCCAGAAGACACATTTCAAAATTGAGATCTATTCTTCTGCAGAACACTTTCCATAGCCAACTGCAAAAGCTTAAATGTTTTGGTCATTTAAAACTAAATTTAACAAAAAATTGTGTGCACACTGTTGGGATTAATTTTAAACTGTCACCAGATGAACAAGATGACCTGGCTAGTTGCACTCTTTCAATGTTGTAGATAATAAGTCTATACTGTAATATTTGAAACTAAATTCTACCACACTTACCACTGTCTGGTATGCATTGCAGTGAGCAAACATGGAAGAATTAGTTTCTCAGTGAACAGCACCACTGATCAAAAGCATTTTTTGAAGTTTGCATCAAGCAGGAAAATTGGAAGAAAAATACTACAGTTTTTCTTATGCCACTTCTTCGTATAAGGAACAAGATTTGTACAGACAGAAGTGGCATAAAATGCTACAGAATTCCACTTAATTAGTTGAGGACAAAGTGCCATGTAATATAAAGATTTCCAAAGGGCAAAAGTTAAAAACATTGAAGTAGAGGAAGTAATTGTAAGCAGTTGATTGCATTCAACAAAAAATTTATTTTTGTATACCAATTCACAGAAGACATTAAGCTTCTCGTAGGGAGATACATGGGGAATATGCAAACTGTCTGTCTGCTAACACCATTGAACTGGGAAAATAAAAATGTCAAAGTCACTTATGATTACAGTAGCAAAAGAATAACTTAATTAAATACAGAACAACATACCAGCTTAGCTGCTCAAGACAACTTAGTGTTAGATATGGACTACAGGGGCTGATTCCATTTGTGGACATGGATAACAGGACACTAGAGAGCCCCTGATGTAGTTGATGTAGTTGTAGTTAGTGCTCAGAAAATAATCTCTGTTTCAGTTGAAATGGAAGTGGGCCTTGTAATTAAGAAGGTAAAAACCAACAACGAAACCTCCCAGACCCCAACAGCTTTATGTTGCTAAGAACAACATTGGGATGAAGTACTGCAATAGTAGGCTATTACTTTTTTTCATAGAGTACAATGTATTTAAAATGCAATCAATACATTTTGAAGAGAAGACAGTGTAATTCCTGCTCTGAGAGGCTTCAAATCATAATTTAAAAGAACTGCTGAAATCAAAATGCATTCATCTCAAAAATATAATCGAGGCTGTCTGGAAAGAGCAAGTTGATATTACACGGAGCAAATGTGATCCGGGTAAAGCCAGGCAGCAGGATTTATGTCACGTCTGATCAACAGCTGCTTTACTGACGGCATTGAAGGAGACTTCTGGAGGGGTTGTGAGCCTCGGGTGCTCCCTTGCCTCACACCCAAGTGGTGGGCTGGTGGCAGAGGTAAGCCTTCCTGAGGATGAACTCTATGTCCTCTCCAGGGCCATGCCCAGATGTCCCACATCTTCAGCTGCACCGCTTGTCAATGTAGTCTTGAATCTAACTTCAGGATGAACCTTGTAGATAATCCTTGGAGTCACTCTTGTTCCTGACAAAAGGGTGATATGTTGGTTTACAGTAAGGTGGATGTTCTCCAAACAGTCTGACAGGAAAGAAATGGCCTCACTTAGGTTCTTGCAGAAAGAGGAAGAACAGAGCTGGCCAGGAGGACAGGACAGAAGTGAGAGGTATTGTGGGCATAGGTGTCCCAAATGAAGGTTTAAGTAATGCCTGGCTACACTCTGGCTCTCCTGTGAGGTGGAAATTGACCTTGGGAGCCGTGATTTTTGGCATCGTTCTCACTGAGAAGCAACTAGATCAACTCAGTTCTGTACAAACAATTTATTCCTAAGCTGGGGACCCACTTGCCAAGATTTAGCCTGATGTGAATAAAAATGGCCACATTATAAAACACTCAAAAAGGCAGGTCTTAATGGAAGTGCTGAAAGACCTTACGACCATTCACTGCAACTGCCCAGCTGGGTGCCACTCTTTTAAACAGAGAGAGAAAACAGGCTTTTGGAAAAAAAAGCAACTTTATAAAAAAAAAGTTAATTATAAAGACACATGATGTAACGTAAGGGCCTTTGGAACACAGAAAGTCATATTTATTTTTCTTTTCGGGGATTCAAAGAAAGGCACCTGAGGGATAGAATTGAACAGAGCTCTCTGGGGGTTATAATAAACAGCACAACTATTATGCTGAGACCTAGATTATACACTTGCATTGCTTATGACTTTCAAGGAAAGTAAGCTCAATTGTGTGTTATTGTGGAAATGTTCAGCTTCTGATAGAGGAAAGTAGTAAGATATCAGTCAGCTGCAGCTTTCAAAGTAGCACAGTTACAATTGAAATAAGGGCTGCTTGGTTTTACTTTGGTAATTAAAATCAAGATTAATGCATTCCCTTCCTGATCAGTGACGGCCACATTTTTAACATAAATGCAAATGTAAATGCTCTACTGTTTTCCCCTGAACATAATTTCTGTTGGAACACAAAATCTATGCAGGAAGACTAACTGTAAAATAGTATCTGAAAAATAAAGTGTTTCAATTCTATTTGGAAAATATTTGTTTCCCAACGGGTGAAATACCATTGGTTTACCACAGGTATACATTGAATTTACATATATATATATTCTTCCACAGTTATTAATTACTTTGGCAATCTTATGTATAGTTTATAATTATCTTGTATGGAGCCTTATCACCAAATGTTAAAAATGCACAAAGGTTTCAGCTATAAGCCCTCTTCTCTTAAACTAATAAATTATTAAGACTGATTCATCTACGCAGATCATACTTTCTTTTCTTGGCTTCCACCCAAATGTATATTTTTGAGGGCATGAGTAGAAATCTTTTTATCTGTTTTTAATCTGGCTAAGAAGAAAATCAAATATATCATTGTCCGCCTCTCAGTAAAGAAAAAAACTCCACAAACCACCATATCATTTTTATACAAAATCCCTAGTTGCAACTACTTTGCAACAGGAAACTTGACATTAATATTATATAGACACTTCTCTGTATGTTGTTTAGAAAAAGAAGATAATAGTGGCTAAAAAAGAAACTGTTTGGGTCACTGTCCATTTTGTGAAAGCTTGCAAGAAAAATTCTAAGAGGGTACTGTAAGTTAGTTGTAGACGCCAGAGTCAAATCTTATCATGGACAATGTAATTTTGGGTGACTTTAACAGGCAAGTTAATAGAATGGAGAAAAAAAAATGCTACTAACAGTGGCTCAGATGTTCAAAGGTGTAATAACCAACAGCTTTTCACTAAATAATCACTGAAAAAACAAGAGGCAATATTTCATTAGACTTAATTTAGGTAAGCAGTGAGTGATGTGGTAGAAGAAATTGCATTATAGAAAACAACTGTGGACCAAGTGAACATGAACTAATCCCATTTGAGTTAAGTGGCTAGACAAACACAAATAAGACAACTAAGACTAATAAATTGAAAAGCTTAACTTTGATAAAATAAGGCAGATCATTTTTGTCAGACGGGTCTGGAGAATATAAGGCTTGAATGCAGAGAAGGCTCACAAAGCTGTTTGTATCATTAAGAGTTTGTATCAGAAGTGACATGGAAAGATTTTCAAAAAGAAGCACTGGATGTAAACAGATAAATAACTACCATAACGATATTGAGCCTAGGCAGGCAGACAGAGAGCCTCTAAGAAATAGAAAAATTTTGTGATGGGTGAAGAGAGCTGTGTGTTATAAGTGAAAAATTGTTGTGCTGAGGTGAGAATTGCTAAGTCAAGCTGACTCATAACTCAGAAAGAACACTACAAAAAAAACCCCACAAAGTTCTTCAGCTGCATATTTTTTAAGAAAATAGTGAAAAAGAAGGTGAAGTGGATACAGATTCAGAATAGTCAGGTATTACTCAAAACTCCGATAAATACTGTAACTCCCTTTCGGTTGAAGAAATGTGGCTGCATATATAGGTAAAGACAAGACTGATAGCAGGGATACATCTGGCAATGGATACTGAAGGCAAAAGTAAAACTGCAAGAGGGTCCTACAGCTGATGAGGTGTTAACACTTTCCCAGGATTTTGGCAGAACACGTGCATGAACTTGCTACTCCAACTGTATATTTCTTCAGGAAAATTATCTAAATGAGTTAGTATCATAAAGCTGGATATTAGCATAGATAATACCTGTATTTAAGAAGGGGGAAAAAGGGAAAGATGTTGGTAAACCTGTTTCTGTGTGCATGGATGAGACCTTTTTTGGAAATGTACTCTTGCTGATGCCTTTTGGCTCTGCTGGGTAGTCAGAGGCAATTCACCTTTGCTGTCTCCTGAGAGCAAGATGCATGAAGGGACAGAAGTGTCCCTTCTCTTCCCAACAAATAAGCACTCTACAAGATAAAATTTTAATAGTGCTTTAAAAAATGTTTAGGACTTTAGTGGCAATTGATAATAGTTTACAAAAATGTACTGTGCAGGTGACTGAAGCGAAAGACAGGATGTCCGTAGGGGAAGAGAAGGTTCGGCTAACTTTCTCAAAGCTGGAAGAAAATTCTCAGAAGACTCAATAAATGCAGAAAGTTATTGGTCTGGAAAACAAGCCAAGAATAAAAAAAATATGCTTTCAGTTTCCCAAAGGACACCAGGGAGAATTAATCACTTTGAGTTTATTTGACCCCTTCATTAGTATATATGCCTCATGTAGGAATTGAATTTTACATGAATGATGAGATCATCCAAAGTAAAGCTAAAAGTGGTAATAAAAGGTTCCCACAAGGCCTAAAACTTCAAGTTTTGGAGGAAGAGGAAATCTCTAAGAGTTGGGATCAAGGAAGAAAACTTCCTCTTTGCAGAAATGGATCATTTCAAGGGCCTCTTGCACTTTTTTTTATAGAAAACAACCCTAGCTCACCTCGAGGAGGAGAATCTGGGGCAGGAGGGCTGCAGCGTGACCTGGAGTGTCCATGAGCGGACAGTGGTGTGCTCCTGGCTGCTGTGCCTGCTCTATACACTATCCGTGGGACCTTGTGTATTGCAGCATCAGAACAAACCTGATAGACCAGAAAAGGAGGCAAGGAAAACTTATGTCACTCTACCTAAGCAATAAAGCGTGGCAAATTTAGATTATGGACTCCTCTTGTGATTTCTGGAGTCATTATTTTATTTCTTAGTGTCTTAGTGCCAGCTCTGAAAAGGAGCAATAATTCCTTCTTTGTCTCCCATAGTTAGATTGTAATCTTTCATAAAGTTCAAGGACTTATATTTTTTTCTGTAAAGAGCACCTGGAAAAAACACTGTTGTGATCTCAGCTGGGGCCTCTTCGTGTTACTGTAGTACAAACAAATCCTAAATACATATTTGCCTTTAGATATCCAGGAAAAGAAGGCCTTTTCTATGAGAGACGTCCTGCTGTTTATGCTATAGATGACAATGCCTCGAGGCAAATTCACCAAAGCCTAAAGGTCATTTATGCTAAGCGTCAATTGCTAGAACACTTTTTTTTCCTCAGAGGAACTTAGGAGGATGGGGATAAACTACAAATACCCCAAAGTAAGGTGCTTAGATAAGGCCAAAGGCTGATATTTCTCATGGCTGTGGAGAAAAGAAGTTATTTCCTAAATAATATCCCAACTATGCAGAGGCTTTAGGTCATACAACCAGCTGCCTTTACACTGTCTTAAGTGTAAATTCTCCTTTTCTCACTATTTTCCTGTTCAATTTTTTAACTGCTTCTATCCAAACCATCACATGAGTATCCCTTTCTGTTCCTTTTCATCTCAGGAGCGAGAGGCAGCAGGACAAATTTGGTGAAGAACATCAAGGTGAGAACCTCAGAAGAGGCTTTTCCTGAGTATTTCCCCGCCTTCAGGATGGCTGTGGTTCTGAAGGGCACGTCTTGCCACCTTCACTCTGCCTGAATAGCATCATTTTCTCCAGGTTTCAGCCAGCGGGGCTGCAGTCCAACAGAGAGCAGCAGGGATTTAGGAACTTGCCCATATGGGATGAAAAGGGTTCTCCCATTATGCTAAGAAGCGGAGGCTGAGGTTAAAAAGAGGCTTGAACTACAGCTTAACAATATTCAAGGGGATATAAACATTGCAAAATTCACAGCCCACATGCCATCCTTCATGGTACACATGCAGCTACTGTCATTTGCTGGGTTGTAATGAAGCTTTTCAATACATTGTGATTCATGGAAAAGAGGTTGTCACAATTTTTGAATTAAAAAAATTCAAAATTGACTAGTTCTCTGGTCAAAGGTGACTAGTTCTCTTTTAGAAAAAAAAATTCCATTGCTAACAAAGATACCTGTATTAACTGCTGCCAAACGGTTCTCCTGTGACACGTTACTAGTAATATTAGCCAATGGTTAAGTTATCTTGCTCTTTAAAACACGATTTCTTTGGCTTATTTCCAAAGAATTTCCAAAAAATAGCACATGCTCACAAGTTTAACACCTACTTTGATGAGATAACTCCATTATTTCATTCTTATATGCTATGGAGATAATTCAAAATGATATGTATATTTGTTATTATTGTAGTTATTTAACAGAAGTTGAATGTGCTCATTTTTATCCTCTGCTTGAAGTTTTGAGATCTTGGTCATAAAAGATCCAGTTTGACAGTGAAACTGGCACCAAAAAAATGTCTTTTGTGACATTTTGCAGCTTTTCTTATAAAGAAAAACCTGTAGCATGGTAGTAACTGAACTTGTAGGAAATGAGAAAGAAATTTGGTGAAAATTGTATGAAAACCTACTTGGCAGAGTTAAAACGCAGTAGCAATCTGGTCCTCTTTAGGGAAAAGATCAGGGAAAAGAGAAACATTAAACAGCTTAGTTCAATATAAGCTTCAATGAAAGTAAAATTCTGGGCCAACCTGACATAACCAAGCCCCCTTTCCCTGTAAAACTAGGGATGATTTTAAAGAAATATTTCCCCCCAGGAAAAAAAAAATCCTTAAGATTTCTTACAAACTCTTTTATGTTGAATGTGTTTCTGGTTTTACCCACTTTGCCCACAGGCCATCCCCTCCCTTTCAGCATTTCCATTGAGAAGATTAAAATGTAGAAGGATAAGACAGTAGGAAAAAAATCAATTCACTAAATACTTACAAAACCCCATGACTTTTAACAGGAAGAAGCCATAAAAAACAGAAATTCCACTGCATGTTTCTTGCAAAATCCCCTTTCACACCTTCCTGTCAGATGAGGAGACCCACAACGGAATGTGGTCTGACACTTCACAGATGTCCAGGCTGCAGCAAGCTACATAAACTGTGGGCAAAACCCAGACCTCAATTAAAACTGAAAGAAAAGCCCCATCCTGTGATGAGGTCTTGCTCCGAGCAGGCTCACCCTCCCCCTAGGCTGGAGTTGAGCCCTAACTAAGGGCTCTCCTTTAGCCCAAAGTGCTGTAAAAGCTCCTAGCCTTTTCCCTGGTGGGTCTTCTCCTCTTCCTTTCTTTCTTAATGAAACCCTGCAATCCACCAAACCGCCGGGTGCCCAAGGTTTCACACAGGATCTGTGTCAGGGTATGAGGGGGACCAGGATGAGAAGAGTAGTGTGTTACGCTCCCATGGCTCAGCTTCAGATGAGACCCAGTTAAGGCAAATTAGACAATGTGTTCATTTTATGCATATTTTCCTAATGCTTTCTCAGTTTTGTAAGCGTTACAAATGGCGTGTCCTGAGAGTTTAATTTCACTTGGATATATTGCTCATCAGAAGACAACTTTTAACAAGAAGCTGGTTGTCAGTTCTTGAGCACGGTTATGTAGCAGGCACTTCAGAAAGCCCAGCCGGTACCATTACAGCCCCACACATCCATTAATACTTACGTGCTTTCAATTGCCATGCAGATTTCAGTATCAGCCCGCTAAAAACTGCATTTTATTTTACAAGTGCTTGCTGAAGAGCAAGGGTTAATTGCAGCTGCTGTAGTTGATTTTCAGTGTGTGTGTCTGGATAGCCTGAGGAGTTGGTAGGTGGTGGATGATGGACATCTTCCTGGGAAAAGTGGTAGGGGATGTGTGAAAATATATCTGAATTACAGCCTTTTGCCTCCCTCTCAGTGTTATCTGTAACTGCCAGGGTCCCAACTGGATTCTCTGGATTACTTCTGACTTTGGAGACAGCTCTTTCAGATGCACTGGAATATCAGCTATCTTTATATGTATTCACAGACACATACTAACTTGCTGGTAGCTGGCTACCACTGAAGGTATATGGCAAGAGACAGCAGGCTGTATTTTTAGAGTTCCTAACTTTCTCTCTGGCTAAGATTAATTCACATTTTTTATGTTCTCTTCCTTCTGGCCCTGTTAAAAGTTTGCCACATTTCTTTAAAATTGATTGTTCTTGGATTTTTTGTATTATTATTATTATTATTACAAATTTAGTTTCTAGGACTCTGGTACTCAAGGTAAAGCTAAAGATGGTAGCTAATCCTCTGATTAATAATACCACCATTCAATTAACCTTTGTTTTGCCAACCCAATAAATTGTCCTTAAGCTCACATCTGAACACTTCTGAGATGGGAAAAGGCCCTTCGTGTAATATAATACAGACACCAAAACCACCAAAAGTATTTCCAGGAGCTAAGCAAGGGAGTCTGCTCATTTACTGGAGGAATTTAATAACTCAGAAATCTACATAGCTGGCATTGCTTCTATTTGTAATTAAATCACATTCCAAAATTCAGCAAATAATTCAGCTTCAAGCCTCAGTTAGTGGCTCTCATGTCTGAAGCGGGTGGGGAAGTGGCCACCAAGCACTCAGATGTATGGGCTTCAACATTCCTCATGGGGGAGATGAAAGAGGTTGCCCTTGGACCCACTCCTCTGCCAGAGTTACTGACCTCGAGTGGTGGACAACAAACATCCCGTGAGCCTGCCCCTCTGCTATGGCAGTTTGCCGTTCACTGCATCAAGTCAGACCAGCATTTAAGTTTACATTGAGCTTCACAAAGGACATGGAAGCCTGTGGTCAGTAGTTTTAATTACTTTTTTTTTTAAATGGAGGAGTAAAAATTTTAGGCAAGAAGTCAGAATAGGGTCCTGTTTTTACTGACTTGCATAAGTATCGATTTGTTGGACAACTCAATGGTATAGATGTTGTGTTTGAGGTCATTCAGCTGCCCAAATGAAGGACCAGTGTGCCAAGGAACAAGCGCATGAAGGATTACGAGGATATGTTTCGTGTATTGTTCAGCTACTTAATTAAAATGAGAAAAGGGTTTCCCCACACTCAGAAGACAAAAAGCCTTATAAGAATCGATACCTCTGAGGACTAAAAGGAGTGTCTGAACTTCACCAATACATTAGTGGAAGTTGCAGAGGTGATTTCTGTAAATGCTTTTTCAAAACATATTTAAAACATGTTTTTTAAAAACATAAGTGTTTTTAAAAACAAAGGTTGCTTTACTAAATAAAGAATAACATTGTAATTGTAGGACTTTTATATTAAAGACAACATTGCTAGAGTGAAACCTGCAAAATTGGGGATTATATTTATGGCATGAATTTACTTTTGCCCACTTTTGTCCAGTTTTTTTCATTGAATCCTTCTTACAGGTAGCATACGGTTGCACCGTATTACAGACTTCTCTGACTTTTCCTGTTCTGAGGAAATGTTGTTATAAGTGAGGGGAGCTTGAGTGCCTCCCAGGGTGGCAGGGGCTGTGTGACAGAGGTGAAATAGTGGTCTATCAAGAGATACTGAAGCTGGTATCTGAGAGCAAGAATGAAATGTATGGATGGCAAGCTGAGGTGGCAAAGCAATGAGTTGCATACACATGAACAAAATGCCACTGGAAATTTTTGGACAGTACGTTAAGACTGAAAAATAGATGAGGATTTTGAGAGTAGAGCAAGGTATTCATTATAAATGGAGACAGAAAGAGCAGTGCCATGCTGGAGGTTTGTTAAGAGGTTTGTTATGAGGTTAACCTATTAACCAACATGTGAGAAGGCAGGAGATTTGCAGTCTCTCATGAAATCAATTTTGATGCAAAATAAAAGAGTATGTAAAAGGCCTGCCTCTCCAAAATTCTCCATAATCCAACATTGGTTCCTCTTCCTGTGGAGGATACACTTTTGTCTTTGGTCCAGCTCTGTACCGGTTTCTGAACAGCAGCCCTTGATGGAGGTGTTGCCAATACCTGTGCAGTATCTGTTACAGACAGTGGACATATAAACAGCATTTGTACAGTCTTCTTGTGAATCTTCTTGACTGCCACTGCCTAAAACAAATTCACACTTTTCCCCTGAGTTTCCTTCCCAGAAGAATTCTCATAACATACAAGTGGATGCTGCAGACAGTATAAGAGAAGCGAGACAGAAGTGCATTCAGAAAAACGTGCACTTGCATGGTGAGAAAGAACACAGTGTCCCAGCCTGAGCTCTGGCTTTTGCTCTGTGCTGGTCTCCATTTGCAGAACTGTGCAAGCATACAGGAGATTTGCCCAGACACATTTTAGCCTAATAGCTGTTATTTGGGAAATGGAAGAAAAATATTTGGCTGCCAGCAGTAATTAGAAAATTATAATCAGTAATCAAATAACTACTACCTCCCTCCCCTGAAAGTTAAACAGGCATTAATAATTAGCTGTAATACAAGGGTGTAATTCATTACAATGACAAATTATTTGTTAATGTCCATAACACTTTGCCATAGCAATTAGTCATTCTTGTTTGACTTATCTGGAATTCTTACAAGACAACCATGAAGTTGTAAAACATAATTATTGACAACATTGATAGCTGGCTTTAGCTTCTACATTTTTGATGGCAGATTTCAGAAAGATCACAATTTATTAAATACAATGTTAATAGCTTACCACCCAAGTAAAAGAAATACATGATCAGAATAAAAATATAAATATAGGTTGTTGTTTTTTTTTTCCTTTTGGGAAGAATTATGAATTGTGGTCCTTCAGGAAACAACAAAGTTTTGTTCTTTGAAAGAGAAACAAACAGACTATTTTGTGTGTACAGGATTCAGACATCAATTCAACATTGACCAATCCACCCCCTCACATGCTGAACTGATTAATTCTTTGCCAGGAGGAATCATGAGAAACCTGGATTTAAATGGCCTTTTAAAGCTTCATCCGTCTACAAAGCCTGCTCTAGTCGGTTTGATCAGTCAGAATCCTGATATCTGTTCTCTAGTAAATACTAGAGAAGAAGAAAGGCTGTATTCTTTATTACAATACGTGGTCCACTCTGATTTGCTCTTCCCACTCTTGTTTCTCTGCTCTTACGAATATTTGTTATTCTCCCGTATAAGATGGGTGGCAAAGAAGAGCAGGCTTCGAGGTATAGAGGGGATGTGTGAAGAGATCTGAAAACCAGGTGAGCTGAGTGTGGGTCTCCTCCCTCAAGTGGCTCAGACCCTGTACTCCTCTCTCTGTAGGAACTGGGGAAGTGAAATAAAAACATTGTATAAGTGCTTCACATAAAAGTGGTGAATATACTAAGAACTTGGTCCTTGGGCAAACTAATTAGGACCTTCATGTGTGTCATCTTTATTTGTAGGTATTTGTCACATAATTCTCACATTGTGGCTTGTTTCTTTTGGCAGAGATTTCACAAGAACCTAAGAAAATGGTAAGTTCAAGTCCAGTTTTTGAATTTGACTTGTACACAGAATCCCAAATGCCTAAGGATAACATTGTTAAAAGCAATTTTGCATTGCAAAAAGCATCTTACTAGAAAATGAGAACATAATATCCATTGAATTTTAGTGGTATGTAATGCTCTAAAGTTTCTACTGTTGAGTACAAAGACACAGCTAACACGATGCAGACGCCTGTGATGGGCTATCCAGGGAGTGACAGGTAGCCATATGGCTCTTGCGCTGCAGTGGGCCAATCTGCCTTGCTCTCTGCTCTGTGCTGCCACAGAGGTGGGGTCTGATACCTCCCAGGGACCTTTCCATGACATCCCACTCATCTGGGCTGAAGTGAAGCATATTGTAAGGATATTTAAACTACCTTGAAACTACCTGTGCTAGATTTTACAGTGGCCTCTGTACAATCTCCTGCCTTATCTCGTCCTCCTGACCAGCCCCCAAGCACACAGACTTCTTAGAGAGGACAGCCTCATGCCTGTCTGTCATTGGGATTTCTTTTTCTGTTGCTCATGGTATGGTAAAACACTTCTCTCTTCTGGGTAAGTGATAGAAACTCTTAAGAAAAACAAGGTAATGAATGCCTGGTAGGAATATTTTACGGAGCAAACAGTTGCACTGAAAATTTTAAGATTTGCAAGGACATTCAGAGTGCAGACTAGACATCTGAATGCTTCTTGAATATTGAGTATCATGAAGCTACAAATTGGGATAGTTGAAGAAGAAAAAGTCAAATGAGTTCTTATTAAAATTTTCATCCATCTTTATTTACAGGAGTGATGAATCAGAAACAGAATAAGCTGAAAGCAAAAACTGTATCTCCTTATGTGAACATAACATCTGAGGCCCAGTGCCCATGACTATAACACTTATGCTTTAATTTGGGCCTGTATTTTATGTTTCAATTAAAGACATGATGTTACTGCCAAATAATACATTTCATTTTTAGGTCAATGTTTTCTTACCACATCGGACTCCCAACTATTACCTAGAACTTTTGCAAAATACACAGAGTACATGGAAAAGTACAAAAATATGAGTCTGCTCCCAGGTGCCTTTAATCAGCCAGTTTTTCCTGACATTTTGGATGTGATACATAGCCAGCTTCTCCAAGGGCGGGCTGAGAGCTCCCACACTTGATATTACTTGCACAACTCTTGGGTAAAGTCCTAACATTACTAAACTCAGTTCCCTATTTATTCCCATAAAGCCCAGATTTTACCTTCAGAATATGTTATTTCAGTACACTTGGAAAACAAAAGTTTGTCAGATGAAGCACGTACAGATTTAAGGCTTATTGTGAAAGAAAACTGTATTTACAGATCCTATTGCTTCATTATGATCATAAAAGCTCAGAGTCCTTAAACACTGTTCATTTTCTCTCTGTCACAATCACAAAAGGGAAAAGAGAATTTGCACTTACCTATTTCAGACTAGGTTTTGTGAAGGCATAAGGACCTTCTAGAGGGGCTGATTGTAGAAAATTACCTTGCATTGTATGAGCATGAGTTGATTAAGTTTAAAATAAATAGAGTCATTTCAGGAGGGCGAAGTTTGAGAAATTAAAGGACGTGGTTAGCAAAGTCAACTGGACTGAAGTGCTTAGGGGTTTGAAGGTGGAGGAGGCTTGAAGTCTCCCTTAATCAAAATTACAAAACCTAGCAGGAATTTGCCAAACAAGCAGAGGGAGAAAATAGCAAGGAAAGGTTGCTAAAGCTATTTGAGTCAACAACCACTTCTGAATGATAGTAGGAGTAAGGACACAGCAAATGAAAAATTATTACAGGGACACATCAGCAAAGAAGTCAGTTCATACAGATCAGAAAGCACAGGACAAAGTAAAAAGCACCAAATATCAAGGTGGAATAAACCTACTGAAGCTAGTGTTAAAACATATTCAAAAAATTATTTTGCCTTTAAGTGAAGAGCTTGAGAAAAGAAGTAGGGGTGGAATATATTCAACATGGAATAGATGTTCAAGTGGACTGAATGTAGCTCAAATGCAAAAGTATTTTTTTTATCAAGAAATAAAAATAAAATGTCTTGAGAATCAGGAGTGGCAGCACAAGGCATGACAAGAGAGGTGGAAACCAGCTGGGAGGAGGAATTTTTTCCAGAATCCTGAAATAACTCTGAAACAGCAAATCATTACATGTCATATATGGGAAACAGCAAATATAGTACATATGTTGAAGGGAAGGAGAAAAAGGGATTCAGGCACCAAACAACTCATGTGAGCACATGCTGGACTTCCAGAGACTAGCCTGCAAACTGCAGATCAAAAGAGGGTTATTCCATTTGGCCATACTTATTTGAAGTTGCTGACTGCTGAGACCTCGCTGATCACCAAGGCTCCTCTAGGCATGGAGGGAACAGAGCATGTGTCTATGAGCTCTCTGGGATGGCCTTGTTGAGCAGCTGGAACCTCAGCCTTGGACCCATAGAATCTCAGCCCCTTTCCCAGACCCTGTACTATCAAGGAGGAGGCATCCATGAGGCTGGTCAGTAAGTCGGTTTACAGAAGTAGCAGGGACCCCTGGTCCTGGAACTGGGTGTGGTGGGAGGGAAAGATGAGTTGATGCGCTCCCTGGCTCTACATGGGCTTGAGGGCTCTCGCTGGAGGACACTGGTTTCTGCACACAGAGGCCAAGGGCTGAGTGACAGATGATGGAGCCAAGGCTGAGGGAGAGGATGTAATACAGAGACTGAGCACACACCACAGGCAAGAACAAAGAATTTGGCAGGGGAGAGTCCTAGAGAACGATCCCGGAATTTCTTCTGCTCTCTCAGCATACCATGTGGTTTCTTTGTGGAAGAACAGCACTAAAAAACAAAGACAGGAATTGAAATTTGCCGGTTTGTTAGTCTCAGAAAGCCAGTTTGCTAGTCTCACTTAGTAGAAATTCAGAAACTAGCAGTGCTGAATTTCCTGTATTTTAACTACATTCATTTAAGACATAGCCTACTAAGTCTTCTGGGCATGAAATTATCAAGCATGAGAGGGGAGAGAGGGGACAACAGTAAGGCAAGGACTTCAGCAAGGACTTATATCAGCCGTCAGCCACAGGTCAACGTGATGGTCAGTTCTTGCAGCCTGCTGTCTATTTTTATAAGCGACAGGAAGGCCCACACCAAAGGTCCCACACATCTACAAATTTGTTAGAAATGCCTGAATGTCTTCAGCTGATTCTTTCATTTTCTCCCCAGCACAACCAAACTTTAATGTTAAAATGGCTTTTGTTGCCTTAAAACTGCATGTGTGGTGGCTAAAGATTTTCCTCAAAAATGTTCAATGCAATCTCTCTGTAACTGCACAAGAGTGACTTCCCTGGATCATCATTCTTCATCTCAAAGCCCATCTCCCATGTTTCCTTTGCTTTCTGCCCTTCATATCTGTAAGAATTATGCTGTTTGTTTTTCTTCATCAAAAGAGGCCAGGATACAACAAGTAACAGAAGGAAACAATTTGGGCACAGGTAATATAATCATACATTTATTGGTCAACTGTATGCATCATATTGTTCAAAAAGGCATTTTTCAAAGTGATACCTCAGTGATCTCTGCTTTCCCAACTCACCCCAGCTGTTATGAGGGGTTTCTCTCCTTGTAGGCATCACAGAATATATATGTCATAAGGAGGAATTTGAAGAAGGAGATAAGAAGCATCTTTCTGTCTTGATTCAGGGAGCGTGTGCAAAGGGATCAGTGAGGGAAATTCGCCTGAAGCTTTACAGATACACTGGCAAAAAAGAGCAAAATATGCATTCAAGATTGGCAAAGCTGGAGCAGGAGAAGCAGGAATTATGTGACAGGAAACATGATAGATGTAACTATTATGGTAATACTGTTTTGGTCTGCTACAAGAAAATTTAAAGCTGTACATATTTTTATAACCCATTCGCTTTACCTCAACTCTTTCAGATATGCCTTGATGTAGGGCAGGATGTTCCGCATAGTGATACTGAGAAATTCTATTTGCCTGCAGCTTTCCAAAGCTGCTTGTAGATAATTTCTTAATCCATTACCAGGAAGGATATTTGATACATTCACTTGCATTAATTAAGCAGATGTAGGAATAGACGGGTCATTTTTCAACAACCCTTCAGGACTTTTTGAAGAATCTGATTGAATAGTTTCTGATTTTTTTTCCTTAGGAAATAATATGAAATGAATGTTGCATAGATTGTTTACATATTTAGCTAGTTGTCCATTTAAAAGCATTGACTCACAACTTCTTTTTTTTTTTTCCCTTCTTATTCCTGCTCATCATAACATCAGCTGTTCAGTGGTAAAAAAAATATGCCATTTTGGAGGGGGGAAGTCCCTACCAAAGCAAAGACACTTATCATTATTATGAAAGTATTATTTATGTATTATTTACATTTTATAATATTTTGCAAATGCTTTATCAAAATTATTTTCTAACACTCTGACAGACCCCTTGCATTTCCTGAAAATGGTTTCCTTATTTAGAAATGCAGCTTTCCTATCTCCCACATTCTGCATTCTGAAAATAGTTTTATTGTATTGGGCAGTATTTTCCAAACCCTACAAAGCAAATGGTTGTGATATGCCTGTGCTATAGACCCAAAATCATGACAGTGTAGCATGCCTCTGATGCCCATGTTAACATTGGTTTTAATATGAATGCAGCTAAGGTACCAGGGCTAATTTACTGGGATGCACAGGACTCCTTTGATAATAAGACCTTTGTTTAGGGTGCTTCTTACTTCCAGGAGGGCTCCAGGAAGTACAAGGCAAGTACAAGGCTTTCTACATGCCCTACTTTCAGCTGTCCCCAAAGAAAACTTCCATGCTGAAAAACACAACATACCCCACACTTATTTTTATCAGTAACATTTGCTATTTAAAAACTCTTTTCAAACAGTTCTGCAAGATACTCTTCTTGTATATGCAAATAAATCTGGAGCGTGACATGTTTCTCAAACACAATATTGGCTCTGCCCTGAGGAAGTGTAAGGTATCTGAGCTCACAAGGAACCACGAAGAAAACAAATCTAGCTCTATTTGTTGAACTTTCTTAGCAGTTTAATTTAAGAACAGGTTCATGTTATGATAACTGGAGCAGTATTTCCTGCAGCTATCTGCTACAAACACCATAATCTCTTTTACTTCGCTGTAAAAGATTTTTTGATGGTGCCTGTTTTTTGCTGTAGATGCTTTCAAAAAAAGAAAAATCCCCCTGAACTTAGGAGTCACAAATTCTCATAGGGCAATATGTACTAAGGAGAAGATTTTTATTAGGTCCAGCCAGATACTCAGATTCATGCTACACAGTATGAGCAACCCTTTTCAGCTTGGTGACTTTTTTTAGTTAGATCCTTTGTTTATATGACATTTAATAACATGGGACAGTATACAAAGATTTTTTGTCAGCACTTGGCCCTTTTTATTATTTTCCAAGGACTTACCCCAGATTAATCAACACATTTCCAAGTCTGCAGACCTCAGAGTATCTGTTTGAAGAAATCCCTATTTTTTTTTTTTTTTTGTGACAGGAAGAGTTTGTAAACAAATTAAGTAAACTCGGTTACTCATCTTGGCCTTATCCTTTTTGAATTTTTTTTTCCTGTATGAGGATTGGTAAAAAACAGGCAAATATTTTGAAATTTGGCTGCTTTACCCTCTGTGAGGATAAAGGATCCTCTCCAGGGCCTCACCTGGGGCTGGGAGAGCTCCTTTTCCACGGAGGCATGGTAGAATACATTGACCAAGCATTACAGGCACATTAGCATGTGCTCTGCATCTTGCAGCCTCATCCCATTTTGTTACAAGCGGACAGTATATTGGACAGGACTGAAGAGGCAGATGCAAGAGGAAAGTTTGGTTCACACTATTTAGGAGCTCATTTTGGCTATTAACAGCTGGCCTGCATTTGGGGGACTTCACAGCTGCACTCATGTAAACAAATCCCTTGGCAGTTTTTGGCTGGAGGAAGGACAGCCTCCCCCACAGCTGCAGACCACAGGACAATACGCTCCCTGCACTATGTAGGAAGCAGCAGCTTCATTTTCTGCATGTACCAGATGAGGTCTATTGGCTGGTCCAGAGGATACGATACCCTGGCCCAGCTTCCTCTCCACTCCCTCCCTCCCTCCCTTGCCATGACAGTTTGGCAGTGCAAACCTTCGGGGATAAATCTGCATTGCCTTGGGAGCCAGCTTTGACTAGCAGCACGTGAGATGCTGTGAGCACAGGGTCCATCCGTGCCCCAGGAGCTGGGGCAGCAGCAAGTGGGAGGAGAGAGCCATGCTCCAGGTACACCACCTCCCGCTCTTCAGCGGGCTCTGCGGGGGAAATCTTTTATGTCTTCTTCCCTGCTCCCTCCATGCTCATGCAATGGCCAGAGACAAACAATCTAGCCATTATTGTATTACCCAATACAGCTGAAAAAAACCAACCCAGCTAATCTTGTTTTGCGTCAAGGGAAAATAAAGTTGTTTTTGTTTTTTTAAAACCCAAATGAAATCATGGTGCTTTATGGATATTTGTGTCATCCTAGGAGAATGATTCCATTAAGATGAAAACAAAGGCTTCTTTTTGCTAATAACCTTTGAAATGAAATTTGTTTTCTCAGGAGTCCTTCTTTTAAATAGAAGTCTTTCCCATAACTCCAGGGTAGAAAAACTGATATTGTTTTACATAATTAATCAACAGAAATATGTATTAAGGTAAATATGTGGCTGTGTTATTCAAAATGAACAATGAATAGCGTTACTTATCTGGGCGATACATGTTTTTAAGTTAATAAACTATTTTTCTTTAAAAGCTTAAGAAAAGATTGTTATTTAAAGTTAGAGCTATTACCTTAAATGCATTATAGCTAAGTAGCATCAATGTGTTGAATTCAATGTAATCTTAGATAAAAATGGTAAATAATTTCTTTAAGCTTAGGAGAGAAGATAATTCCTATATGCAACAAATGTGGTCGTAGATTAAATTAAAAATCAGGGCAGAAACTTTGAAATTTGCTTACTAAATAAGTTATAGCCACACAGATGTAAAGAACATAGGAGCTACGTAGCTTTTAATCATCTCTCCTTGTGCTGTTGCTCTCAGTGCAGATGTTTGCTGTGGGAACAACAGCTCCTTACGGGACTCAGCACTACAGATTACTTCCTGGAAAATTTGGCACAGGGTGGCTGAGAAGGAAGCTTGCAGATTTTGGTTTTGTGCTGGCAAGTGGGAAAGGGAAAACAAAGTGTGTAGTAAGTGAAACAAAAGCACAGACAACTTACACATCCCTTGCCAGCTTTCAGGGGAATAAAAGCGCTTGAGATTTTGCAGTGTCTTACTGGAATAATTAGAACTACATAATATTTGGAATACTCAAGCCCAAGAAAAGCTTGGGAAGATTAAAGGGGCAATTTTAAATCCCCTGTCAAGGAAGGAAGAGCCTATCCAGGCTTTGAGAGGATGCACATGAGGGAAGATCTGTGGCCCGAGCTGGATATGCTGCCTCACTGCTAACGAACACACACAGATGTGAGAAATACAGCACGAATAAAATCTAAGAGAAGATCCGCCTGTTGAAAAACATTTAAGGGAAAATAAAGTGATGCATTTACATTTTTCCAGCTTCCTAAAGGTCTGGTGATGCAGGCCTCCCAGCTTCCACTTTTGTCAAACCAAATTTATCACCTGGAGCTGCACAGCATCAGATAAGAATAGTGTGTTGACATTTATAGGGGAGGTTGTTTGTAGCATCTCACCTGTCTGGTCCTGCTGCCAAGGGGTCAGTGGCTGTTTAATGACAGGAACTCTCATTTTGAAAAGTGATATGACAGATCTGATGCAAAGCCAGTTTCTGATAGCTTTGTCATATGCTTTGGGACAATTCACAAACTAGACTCTGCTCATGCCTTTACATACTACACACCATGAATAGTAGCTGAAACTGACAGCTAGAAAATAGTCAGATTTGTGACGGCAACAGTGTGAGAGAACCCGGTGTCTTAAACCCTGAGTTCAAAGACAGGGATGGAAGGACTACTGGTTCCTGCAGCTCAGGAACAATCCTGCGTAAGGAGGATTACATTCAAGATTAGACAGGCACTTTTGTCGTCTTTGATCTTGGCTTCATAGATGACAGCAGGTTGTTGAATGCTTGGAGGCTGAAGAGAACAGAGAGGATTTTTTGTAACAGGTGGGAGTCACATTGGGTAAAATGCAGAAGGGACGAGTGAGGTGACTACTGGTGGGTCTCAGCTGGCTGGCAGTGAACAGCACAGTGGGCCACGCAGGACGGGGGCTGTGCTTGAACACTGCTCAGATTTCAGCATCCCTCCTTTCTTACAACTGGTTGAAACTGAATACTGTCTGTCTAAAAAGACACACTTTGACCACAAGTTAGAGATAGGTGTAACTCCAGCAGGCTGTAGAGGGGGACCAGTTTCAAATATTTGCTCTGCTGTTTTCTTTCATCCAAAGTATGTGCCTTAATTTACAGAAAATCTCTCTCCCTCCTTACATCAACAGTTGCACAGGCATCAAGCAGAAACAGGTGAGATGCTGATGGCAAACTGACCCTTGTATTGGCAGGCATAGCCCAGGCTCTCACCAAGAGACCCAGACCAAAGTCTGTGATCTGAGTAAGAGAGACCAAGGCTCAAGATGCCCTACTGACTATCCTGATGCCACTGTGGGGACAAACAGACATTACTCCTCTCCCTGTCTCTTAATCTGGAAATGTTCTTTGGACCAAAGTGTCAGATTTTACAAATCCGTGTTTTGTAGTCAAGACACTCACCAGCAGATTCCCGGCCAGTTCCACTCACAGTGTGAAGTCCTGTTTGCCAACATTTAACTGAGACTAGGAGATGTTTACTTTAGTCTTAGCAGACTTAGAGAGACTTAAATGAGGGGACTGAAGTGACAGAGGAGATGCTCGGATGCCAATTACAAGCTGTTGTCTTGCATTGCAGGGAAATGGACTTCAGTGGCATCCTTGATTCTTTTGATGAAGGAAGCACACCTTGACGGTCCAACTTACTGACATTAATTTCTGCAACACTTGACACATTCACACTGACTGTCTTGTCCTGTTTCATGCCAAAAACCAACAGGACTACTGGAAATATGAGCCATGCTTTTCTGTTTAACCAGAGAGGGTTAACTCCTTTTCCCAGTGTCCTAGGTTGGGCAGTAAGACATTAACAAATTCCTTAGTGCCCCCACAGAAGTTGGTAAATGGTCAGCACAGTACTCCACTGTGCTGCTGAATGCAAACCGTTTGCTGTCCAACTATCCCGTACTGCCCCGGAGGACTGTTTCCTTCACCACAAAAGCTTCTTCTGAGAGCTTTAGTCCTTCACTCTCAGTGCTCAGAACTAGGAGACATCTTTTTCCCTCTTGCTATCTGCTTGGCCTGGTTTCTTCCCTGTGACACATGTCGAATGTGTGCTGGGTGAGCATTTTCCCTTCTAACATAAGTCACATTCCTGGTACTGCAGCATCAGCAGCATCTGACTGGATGGGAGCAAGGAAGGAAATGCTGAATGCATTTGGAAAATCACTGACAGCCAGGCAGCTCAAGGACATGACATATAAACTTTTCAGAAAATGCTTTAAGGGGCAGACATTCACTTAACCCCATCTGGAGCACGTAGCAAGCTGTTTGCCTTTGTTCGTTCCTGTAGACAATTTTAGTGACGACAGCACCGGATACTATTTTTATGAAGAATACCACGTGGTGAGCACCTGCATGATGTTCTCAGTCACAGATAATGCTCTCAATCCACAGCATTTTGTCTTACATGCTCTTTGTAGTCCCAGTTTCCATGCTGAGTTGCACAGTTTTTCTCTTTAAAAAATGAAAAATTGGTATTTTCTAACAGAGTCTGCATGACAGGTGAAAACCAGCTAAAATATAATAAAAAAACCTGAGCGCTAAGAGCAAACGTATTCTTGCAAAATGTCAGATGGAAATGACTCTGATTCTAACAAATTCATTATGTTGCCCTCCTGTAATAGTAAATTCATGGGAAGGAATGGGGAATAATGCTGTGATGAGCATAGAAAATATTCGTTGTTTGCCATGAGAGACGTTAAAATGTGCTAACCAGTTATTGGGTACACAGAGAGGATATTGTGCCAGGTGTACAGATTGATGGGTTATAAAATGATTTGAAAACTGAAGGTCATATAGATAGCATACTGCAAATTAGATATTTAAGCAGATGGCATGGGTATTCACTAGTTCACCTGGCTTAAAGAGGGAATTTTCCAATGCTGTACAAAATGTCAAAGAATGAATAAAAAAAATAAATCAGATAAGTGGGCTAAACTGTACTAATTACTTACTTGTGGTTTTCCACGTTTCTAATCTTGGTCATTTTTCACTTACAACAGTTTGTTTTTCTGTGACATAACCACCAGCCTAGTCATAGCCAATACAACATATCAAAAGCACAGAGGGAAAAATTCTAAGTGAAATTTCATGTCCAATTAATATTGTAACTGCCTCTGAAATTTTTCCTTTGGGAGGGAGAAAGTAATTAGAGTTAGAAGGAAAGGAAATTTAGATAGCCACTGTTGTACCTTGTCACTGACATTAGTGGCAGAGAGGGGGACACAAGAAAGTGAACAGGAAGAGGAAAATAAGCCCTGTGAGAAGGTCAGGATGACCAAAAGACAAAGTAATGAGGTAGAAAATGGGACTTTCCAGCTGCAAGCTCTCTCAAAAGTCCCTGTATGGGGATATGGTGCGGTTGACTTAGCACGAGGGCAGCATCATGCCAACTATCTGGAAAGTGGAAATAAATAATTTTGGTTTTGAGGCAGAGCTAGGAAATTTCTGGTGTCTGACCCTCCCAATAGACCACATGTAGCATGCATTGCTTGTCGGTGTCACATATTACTCTCTAGCTGAGAGAAAGCCATCTTCCCTTCACGGTCAGTTCTTGAAACAGAGGTGGATCTAACAGAGAGGGAGGGAGATTACATTAACATCACTAAGCAATGGCCCCTACAGTTGCTGGGTTGTGATTCATTTGCATTAAAATTCAATGGCAAAGAGCCACACTTAGACAGGAGAGACGCATAGCTGGATGGGAATGGTTTATATATTCTCCTGTTGGCTTTTTGGTTATGCTTTTGTTTTGGTTTTTTTTTTTTTTTGTATCAAACCGTGGGCCCAAGAGGAAGTGAATGCTAAAGAGAGACACTACAATGTCACAGGGCTATGCTTCCACCAAGCAACACATTACCGAAGCAAAAACAGAGCTTCTTTCTCTGTTCCTTGAATAGTCTGAGTCAATTCCTGATAGCGGAAAGGTCAGAATAATTAGGTGGAAGCACTCAGCTTCCCATTCAGTGGGGAGAGACGGGAACTTTGAGAGTGTGGCTTTGTGCTAAGAGAAGATGCATTATTATGTGTTCTTGTTCAGTACAGTTCAAAATAAATCTCAGCTATAGAAGTACGTGTCATGGCCTCAGGATATCTTTTCTTTGTTGATACAGTATGCAGCTATGTTAGAGACGAAGGCATTATCTAGAAATTGACGGGTCCTGCTGCATAAAGGACATGGCAGTCCACGGGAGTATGTGACAGAGCTGTTTTCCACAACTCCCTTCTGCTCAAGGGAGAGGTATCATTGCAATGTTTTTTTTTTCCCCCCAGTTCACGTAGTATTACTTCAAGAAGTATTCTCAGAAAAGCAAATGAGATGACAATGGATGTGTTTTGAAGACAAGCATTAACTTTCACCAGAAAAAAAGATTGCTCTGTTTTAAGGATCATGCTGAATATTGAAGGAAAAGAGTCAAACCCTCAATATTTTGCATTTTTATTAAGAAAAGTTTTCATGCAAACATGCATTGACATTCATAAACTGAATTGACTGACTGACTCACTGCTAGTATAATGACCTTGTTTCTAGTCCACAACCCAACTGACAGTGCAAAAATCCTACCTATATGTCGATGGGATTCATGTGATTTTGGGATGTTAGCTATCACAGTAAAATTTGTCCTCTGTCTTCGAACCATGGTGGCAAGTTAGAAGAAAAAGAACAAAAGATTGATTGTCATGAGGAAGGTAGTCCAGTGCCCTGTCTCTGAGAGGGACTGACAATGGACGCCTTGAGGAGAGCAGGGAGCAAGGTCAGGTAATACTTCTCCAGAACACTCTCCAGCTGCCAGCAGTTTGCATCTCAGGTGCCCTGAACCAGGGACAGCGTCCTTGCATTTAACGTCCCTCATTGAGTGCTCTGTCATAGCACAGTATCACACAAGGGAATGGGGAAAAAAATGCCCCTTTTGTGAACAAGGTGCCTACAGGCAAGGTAAATGGGAGAAGGCAAGGAGTGGAAGGAGCATTTCCCCTCAGTTACAGTTCCTGCAGCAAGCTAAACATTTGCTGACACCTCCATGCTTAAAACCTGCATTCTCTGACCTACTCCAAGGGCTGGGGATTTCATGGAGTGCTGAGGACTCCCTGAATGTTAAAGGCAAAATCTTCCTGTTGTCCGTAGAGGACACTTGTAGGGCTGGGTGGCCCCAGAAGGGTGTGAGGACACATGGCTGTGCTCAGCTGCCTGCCACACACATGGTCCCTGGGGCACATCCTTGCCCCAAACTGCACCTCAGCCCCACATCCAACAGGGGTCTGTGCCCATCAGGCACCACAGAGCTTTTTCTCAGTAAAAAAACTACATAAAATATGTCTTTTGAGCTTTGTGCTTATTTTTAAAAGCAATATCTGCCACCAAGTGGAAAGCGTTATCACTTCACCAATATTTATAGATTATTACCAGTAATAATCTCAGCATTAATCTTGCTTGTTACTTTGAAAGCAATCAGAACAACCAGACAGATAGAAAAATGTGGTGCTGAAACATAGCATCAGTTGTTTTGCTGGTTCATTTTCAGCATGGATTAGAGACCTTGCTGAAGCACAGGATGCTGTGTGGTTAAACAGCGAGAAATGATAAAGGGGCTGTGATGCAGAGACAGCCTTTTGTTCTTAGGCTTTGTAGCCTGGTCTCTTGACACCAAAGACAGCTCTGCTGAAATACAGGAACTGCAGAAATTCACACTCAAATTTGAATCCTCTGGACCCTCGGTTTGTATTTCTTGTGCCAAACCTAAGCTGTTGCATTGACTTAAGCCATTTTCTACTAAACCTAGCTACAGCGACAATTAATGGGTTTAGTTGCAGAAATCTTAGGAGGAGTGCCCTGATGTATCAGTGGTTGATGAGCACAATCAAGTGAGGTTTTTTTCCTTTTCCATCCTTTATACTTTCTAGAGGAGCTTCAGCAGGGACCAGTGCTCTGAGAAACCAAAGAGAAGTTAATCCCCTGGCTTATGAATGGAGTGTCAGCTCTTTCTGGCTGCTCATTTAACCTCAAATGTCTAAAAGTCAGCTCTTACACTCGTAGCTCTACTCCAGGTTCTTAACATATTTCCAAACACAACAGATGTGAGATAAGGGAAGGAAACATTGCATTATGGCAAAGAAAGGAGAATACAGTAAAAGAGAAAGAAAAAAACTACAAGAAAAATTTTAAATTATCAGTGTTATTTGGGTTTGTATCTCCAAACAGGGCCAGTACTTGGAAGTGCTTGCTGAGATACTAAGGTACTACAGGAGATAGTCCCAATACTTCAGTCCAAAATGAAGGACAGACTAGAGGTGGAGAAGATGGACATGGGGAAGGTCTGGTGCTGGTGGATACCTGAAACATTTTATTGAAGCTATTGTGCTTAAACAAACACAAGATGTTTAAAGAGGTCTTATTTGCTAGTCGCAAGGCAGGAGTGAGCAAGATGCAGTGAGACATGTTTTTTGCCAGGGGCTGGACCAGCAGCTCTGCAAAACGACTTTCTTCCACCTGGGAAGCCAGGCAAAATGTGTAGGTACTTCATGACCTTTTAAAAATGTCTAGATAAGACACATTTTATTCAGCTGTGGGAACTCTAAGATAGGTTATAGTTCCCTGCCCATAGAAAAATGCCAGAAAACACAGAAAAATTAGCTGGGTAGTGGGGAATGTTTACAGGACTTGGCTTTTGCATAAAACAACATAGCTTTCTGTGTTTGCTTGTGGGCGATGCAGTTTGTGCTCTGATGGACTCAAGGCTCTATATTAAGTCCATCCTGGGAAGAGGGGATGGCTTTTTAAACTAAATGCTTTTATTCAGTTTTGTTTTCTAATTTGGTTGTCTCTGCAGTGTGGGAGACAGTAAACCACTTTTTAGTTAGTAGTTACTTTAGTAGAGGCCATATAGTGGTGCTGTTGACTCTGGTTCATTTAGACATTATGGGCTTGCTCCAAGGGGCAGGTTCACACTTGCCAACTTACATGACTGTGAAGTAACCTTCGATTGATCCTATAAGCTCATCCGAGAGCAGCAGTGGTGTCCCTTAGCACAAACGTTTGGGCCTTTGCATAATAAATCCTGGACCAGGTGTCTGCTTGCAAATGCATTTCCAACTGCACAATGAAGGAGGCAGAAGAGCAACAAAAGGATAATACTGGAAATACTTTACCTCCATTATAGAAAGAGAAAACCAACCAAGATCAGTGATATTCAATTCCTTATCAATTAAAATTGGGATGTAGGAAAAATAATATGCACTGTAAGGAGTTGTATTTTTTATTCTATGTGTACACTGGTTCACATAAATTCATTTATTCGTTATTCATATTTGAGTGTCCATATGAACTATTGAAACTGCACGTCTATATGTGTTCAGTACAAAAGTATAAAGCTGTTTATATTTCTACCTATGCAGTCACCAGAATTATGGGCACAAACACCTTGTGGTGCTCTGTGTGGGCCATTTGTCTGCTAATGAAAGCTCAGTCAGCCTTGGGCTGAGTTTTCCAGATCAAGTTAAAATTCAAGCTTTCATCGCTTTTGCAGAGTTTTAGTCCATCATGTTAGCAGCTTGTTCCGGTTTGAAGTAAAAGAGAACCAATTTTCTGTTCTGTAATTTTACATTTTAGCTAGGCCTCTTCTAACTCTCTGAAATTAACGGCATATTGTGGAAAAAACTGCTCGTTCTCAGAGTGATAAGACCAATGTTTGTGCTACATGCCAAGGAATGGTATGCAGAGAGGCCCTTGCTTATACTTATTGCTATAACAACCAAGGTCAACCAATTTCGTTATTTGCCCCATTAGAGGGTCAGAAATGGAAAAAGAAAAGAGGGGTCACATCTGTGGGGAGGAGTGGACAGGACAGGTCACCCAAACCTGACCAACTGGCGTATTCCATCCCATCTGCCCCATGCTCAGTATAAAAGCTGAGGGATCAAAGGGTCAACTCTCTTTCTTCAATGGCCGATGTCCGAAGAGGACTCTGTTCATCTGCCTTTGATCCTGATCTGTGTGTTCCTGAGTCCAGAGCTGGAACCCAGTTCCCATCCATCGCTGAGTCCAGTCTGGGACTTCCCCAGTGCCTGCCGGTGACATTACTGTTATCCTGGGAGCTTGATACCGTTTTGTATATATTGTATCTATTTCATTATTTTCTTCTTTTTTATTTTAATATTAATTCTTCATTAAAGTAGTTTAGTTCATTCTAAACTTCTAAATCTCCTTATCTCTTCCTCTTCTCTCTTTTGGGGGGGGGGTGGGGGTGGTAAGGGCCATCTGTCAGTCTGGTTTTGGTAAATTCGGCCAAAACCATGACAAATTTATTGGCACCCAACGTGGGGCAACGACTGTGGCATGACCTGAGCTCTGATAGATTGCCTGAATAGTTTGAATTCCAGCTTGCTCAGGGAGAACCGACAGCTTGCATCACATTGTTCCTACAGAATATTTTATGTGGTATTTCTAGAGAGCTTTGTATGAAGTTAATTGATGTAGTGGTGTTTAACTGGTTGAGTATATTGATTTTTTGTTTTGAGATCGGTTCATATTTGTTTTGTGTTTGGATGTGGTGGCCCAGGCATGCTTTGTTGGTGTGGACTAGCGCTCAGGTGTATAATATGAGATATGCGATTATTAGGATACCTGCATATCTCGGGAATCATATGATGGATCTTGTTGCTAATTACACTTTTGGTTTTACCTGAGGAAAGTTTACTTTGCCTTTTAGTGATTAAATCAAAGTGATACCAATGGAATTAAGGGGTGAAAAAACCTTTGGGCTGTCTAGAGAATGATTGTGATGATTATCTCTGTCATGTGATCCTGATTTTGTTGTCGATGTTACTGAATGTGCTGCAGGGGTTAACACAGCTGTAGGAGAGGTTCTAAGTAGACTATTTATAATTTTCTGTCCCAGCATATCACATTAGCAAACTCAACTTCACAGTCTATGGGAGAAACTGAGCTCCTAATCTTTAACCCATACCACTTGTTTGCGTTTGCCTCCCACAAATGAACACATAGTCTCCCACCTCTTTCCCACCTTCCTCCCTCTGCTGGTCCCCAAACAGACCTGGGCCAGCTTCGGTTTCTGTGCCAGGATCTCCTTTCCCTCCTGCCACAAGTTAGCTGAAACTTGCCCTGATGTTGCCTTGCTGCTAGGGGCTCCCTGTTGCTTATATCTTGGACTCCAGGTGTGAAACGTAATCTTCTGCAAATATCTTCCCAGTGCATTGGTCTCAACAGCAGGAACGCTCTCAGCCGCCTGCTCCTTGCTGGAGGAGCACAGGTTAGTGCCTGCCTTAGCCAAAGGCAGGTATCTGGCAGTCTGCGCAGAGCTGCTTTGCAGCCTGGCATGAAACTGTCCCTAGATGCTGTGTTTCCTCACTACATCCCTTCAGTTTTTTGGCACGTCCAGGGCTCCTGGTCCCTCAGGACTGCCTGCACATGCTGCTTTAATTGCTTCCCTGCCCCCCTGCAGTCCAAGCACTCACAGTGGGACAGTTTTACTCTGGTTCATCCTTTTCTAGGAGTGCCAGCCAAGCTTAAATCAGCTTTAAAATCAGACTTTTAAAGATAAGAAAAAATGGAACCAAATGAAAAAGGAGAAAAATGCAGTTTGACTTAAACTCAGCCAACAGGTACCTTTTTTGGGTCATGTAGATTTTCCAATCAAAGCATATCCTGGCTGCCATATGTCAGCCCTGGGTTCCATTTTCCACAGCAGCACTTTCTGTGCCAGCCAACACCCTCAGACAGCTGGCGTTAGCAATGATACTCTTTTTTGGATAGTCTCACCTGAGGTTTATATACATATCCTTAGGATTGATGGCTCTATCTGGAATTGGACATTAATTGACTGCTTAATAGTGGCAGTTTGCTCCTAGCGCTGGCAAGGAGATGCCATGAGAGTTCTTCCTGGATGGGTTTCTGGAGCATTAAAGATTATTTCTGAAGCTATTATCTGTCCTACTGTGTGACGGGTGGGAGCTGTCAGATTCATGCCCCATAATGAAGTTACTAATAGCATTTACTCAACTTTATTCAAGAAACAGGCTTTATACACCAGGAAACCTGTGGTGTCTGGTTTGTTGTTAGCTCTATTTAGAGAGCACACATGGCATGTTACTAACATAAACGACAGAAGTTGCTTTGCTGGGACATTTCTGAGGGAATGAGGTTTTATTGAACTTAGAGGTCACATCACACACATCTGTCCTTCCTCTGGCTCTCTTCTTAGCATCTCACTACTTCTTAGTTTCAAGATCTGATTCCTTCAGGGGCTTTAACTGCTGTTGCCTCCCACAGTCCTCCTACCTCCCATTCTCTCTCTCTCACTGGTTACTTCAGCGTCTTTTTACCTTTCCAATAGCTGCCTCAGCTTTCAGCTATCCTGTGTCTGTCCCAAGCTGGTCCTCCTATCACTCAAATCCCTTACCAACAGCAAAAAGTTGTGGTTCTTGTCTACATAAATAGCCCAACAACTTTGGCTGAACAATCATATTACTTCAGTGATAACTCATAATCCATGCTTTCACTTCCTTTAACCTTATAACTGTGACATATATAATGCAAAATTTCTAAGGAAGTGGTCGTGACTTGTCTGCATTCAAAGCTGCCCGAAACTCTATGGGGTGCTATATGATAAACATAAAACTATCCATTAAACTAGATTTTGGGACTAGGAATATAGTGGTATTTTTAAAAGTTTAAAAGGCCTGTTGTCCTTGTCACAGATCTAAGCATTACCAGAGTCAGAAAAATCTAGGTTGCAGGTTAAGCTTAAAAACATGTCAAATTGTTCTGCAGCATGGGAAAGCATGCTTAAAGCACTTGTACTACCTTAAGTCAGCTTGACGGTATGGATTAACTACAGGGTTGTCACTGAGAATGACAGTGAGAACAAAAAATGGGGAGGAGCTGAAGAAATAGGAAGGGAAGGAGGGAGAAGGAGAAACCATTCCAATTTAGTTGGATATCTAAACTCCCAAATATTGTTTAGCAGATCTAGATAAGCTGAGACAGTTTGGATAAGAGCTTACTTTAGTTTGTGAGGTGACTAGGATGTTATTTATTTTATTCTAATTGCCTAAGGTCCTATAGTGGCCTTCCCTTCTTCAGGGTGTTGAACGAAAATGAAGGCTTCCATCTGTCACAGAATAGTTAACATAATAAAAACGACACCTGGTCGAGCATACGAACAACATTAAAAATGAGGACAACTTGAGTGAGTAAAATACAGAGGTTACAAGGTGGATTTATCTGCTTCAGAAAATATTTCATTTCAACATAAAAATGAATTTGAAGGAAACTGATTTCAATGATTTGATTTCAACTCGACAGCCACACATTTATTTAAAGCATTGCAAGCAAATAATTCATTACTCACATCAGAATATTTTGATGCTTAAGAAGGCCTTTTAAAATTACCTGTCTATGACATATTTCTTATGAATTATTCATCGAGTGTATGGGTAGACATTGTTTACAACATATTCGCTGCCAAATTTTGTTTTTCTCTAAATGTTTAAAAACTTCAGGGAGCTCTATATTGTATATAGTAATATGCAATGGGTAAGCTTAAAAATAAAGCAGTTTTCTGACTGCATTTTATGCAGAACTGCAGGTCAGTTTATTTAACACAAGTCAGCAAATGCTTTTAGAGATTATGTAGTAATTCCTATGTTCTCATTAGTGACCCAGAATTGCCATGCTACATAGTGTTGGGAATTATGCAGATCTATAGGAAAGAGGATAGGTAAGCGTTACCATGCCAACTGCATGTGATTAGTGACAGCAGCCTATTTTCAATCCTTCTTTGCCCCATGTTCTTGCCTAATTTGTGGTATCTATATACAGGCATTGTCTCAAAGGGACTTCCATTCTCTCTTTCTTGGGATCAGCATCTTTAAAAAAAACAACTTAAAAATTTCTTTGTGAGTACTTGTTTTTTTGTGTCTCATTATTTTCACCTTTTTATTGAGAAGCTGAGCTCTCAGTGATGTAGAAATATCCAGTATGGGCACAGCAGAGAGTGCTCCAGTCGTCTTTCTGTGACCCATGGAGCTATAAGGTGTTTGCCAGAGCTGGAGGTTTGAACAAGGTCCTTTATGCCAACAGAGAGTGTGAAGCCTCCAGAAAACCCATCCAAGCTAGTGTTTTTTGAGGGACCTTTATGGTTGTTTCTGTTTTTGAAGCCCAGCAGAGCAGATTTTAACATTACAGGAAAAACCGTATCTATGCAGCTTGGTGATTTATTTATCAATGTACAGGTTGGCAGCTGTGTGACCCTCGAGGACAATTCAGGCTGGCTGGGGCCAAAAAGTAGTGGCTTCCAGTTAATAATACAGTGATAAGGAGTTTTCCCTACACTTCTACAAAGTACTTCTTGCTTTCATCTTCAAAAAAAGGAAGCCAGGAAATTGTGGTCTAAAACGTGGCAGTGCAGGATGATCAAAATATGACTCTAAATATAGTTGCAATGAATTTGTTGTCATTGGCTTCGTAAAAGGCAGTGGTAACAAAATGAGAGGATAGAATAAGATGATAGAGAAGACTTGCTTTTGGTTTACTGTTAATTGATTTTAATCATGCTGCCTTCTTCCTGTGATCAATTGATGTCTGAGTTTGTGTATCCTTCCAAATGCCAGATCTGTGTATGACAGACTATATTCATGTCACAGATTTTGATAGCATCTCTGTATTCTTGCCAATGTGAATTCAGACTAGTATTCAGTATAGGAATAATTCAATTGATGTATCACTATTCTTTAGAAAGAGGATCTGGATATGTTTTTTTTGCACTGAGCTAGTATTACTTAAATAATGTATGTCTTCGTAGGACAAAGGATTTTAGGAAACTCAGTGGAAGAAATATTTCAAGTGTCTCATAGAAATTATTTCTGTTTACACGTGCCAGTACAACATTTAAATTTTTTGCAACAATATGGGATTGGTGATCGATGTTCAGCTTTTGATCATCTGTCAAACTCAGAGAAACTTTGATGCAGATTTGCTACTGAGTTAGTATTTCTACAGAACATTTTTTCAGTTTGCTAGGGTCTTTTTGAATTCTCACCCCATTTGCTAATTTTCTGTATCACATGAAAATGTAACAGCCGTATGCCCTGCACTGTCTTCCAGGCCATTAATAAGTATAGTGAGTCGTAGAAGCTCAAGATGCACCTGTGGTGAATTGCTGCTTGATGCTGCCTTCCTTTTTGACAATGAACCTTCCTCTGCATATCTGACCAGTTGTCCTTCCCATGTTTTAATAGTTTCACATGGACCAGGTTTCTCTAGCTGCTTTGCCATGTTACATGACACAAAGTTGAGTCTTACAAAATGGAAGACATTTGATGTATCTTCTTCTGTCCACACAGTCTGTTTCCTATCAAAGAGGAAAACTGAATGAGTTCATTTTGATTTGTGCTTGACAAATCCACCTGGCCTCTTAGTTGCTTCTTTGTAGTCTTGTTTTTTACAAATAATTTGTCTGATTTTCCAGCATTTTCTGGGAACTGATGTTAAGTGAACTCCCCACTCTCTTCTTTTCTACCGCTTTTGAAATAGGCTGCTTGTTTGACCTTTTTTGGTTTTCCAGATCAATCCTTCATGAAAGTTTTCTCATGGCAATCACTAACGATTCTGCCACTGATTCAATGTATTTGAGTACCTAAGGTGAATTCCACTAGGCCTAGCAATTTGAAAAAAAAAACATAAAACAAATCCAATCCCCAACTAAAGTGCTCTGTATCTTGTCTTTCCCTTAAGTAACCTAGATTCTCATTCCTCATGTCTGATAGTTTTTGATCCCATCTGGCATTTTACTGAAGACTGAAGCAAAGGAACATGTTAAGCCCAGTCTTTTAGATTCCTCTGTCTTTTTTTCACCTTTTTTACTTTTTTATTTTTTCTTTCCCCACCCGCACCTTCCCCTCTCTCCCCTTCCCCCCCGCCCCCCCCCCAATAGACTTTTGGATTTTTCATTTCCTCCCTTTTGTATTTGTTTTGAGTCATATCTCATTTTATACAGTAGTCAGACTTTATTTCCTTTCTGGTACACCTCCTTCCTCTCTCTGAGGTCCTTGTGGTTTACCAAACTGCTTTCTTGGTACCTTTCCTATCCATCCTACAGATTGGGATATTCTACAATTTTTTTTTTTATTATGTCCTTACAGGTCAACATTTCTGAACTCCTTTTCCTTGTTTCCCATGGGATCTTATTTATTAGTTCTTTAAGTTCGTCTTTGCAGTCCAATATCTTGTCTTTGCTTTTTCCCACTTGTGGAGAATATTTAACTCTCATTTCCTCATCTCACTCCTATTTTTACCTTCCACTCTGACATTTTCAAATAACTCTTCCCTACAGGCTAGGCTCATATTCAGACCTACTTACCTTCTGGTTGTTTTCACAATTTTCTGGATCAAAAAATTGTCAAATTTCCTCTTCAGGAAGTTTCTGGAGAGCCTGCTCCACTCTGTTGCTTTCCCAAGAGGTGCTTGGAGCTTTCAAGCTCCCTATTACTGTGAAGACCTGTACCCTGGGGGCTTTCTGCTAATTTCTCACAGAAGTGTCTTCTGCTTGATCCTCCTGGTTTGATGGCTGACATTTGCCAGGATAACACCTTTGCTCTTTTTCCTCATTATTATGAAGATGCTTTTATGTAGATCTATATCTTTTTACATTCTGACACTCAGCAGTACCTCTTCCCTCCTGTTTCCCTGGCTGAATAAGCTGTTAAATATTCCAGTCATGTGAAAATTCCCACCAGGTCTCTATTATAGTTGACTCATAATTTTGATCTTGTTTAAGGACTTCCAGCTCTGCCAGATAGTTCCTCATGCTTTTTGCATTAATACACAGGCAACTGAGATGTTCAGAAATGCGATCTGTTCTCTCCCTTTTTGTTCTTCCTATGATGTTGTTCTCCTCTGTTCTGTTACTTTTGTCCCTCATCCAAGTCAGCATTGCTTACACTTACTTTGCTCACTTGTTCCTAGCTATCAAGCTTTTGTCCCAAGATGCTGGTTTTTGTTTTTGTGAGACAGATCCCTTTTCTTCTGAGAAATTCTTTCAAGACCCTCTTGAAAAAATTAGCTGTGCCTGAAATTATTCTGAGGATGTGTCTGTCTATGTAGCTATTAAAAATGAAAGAAAATGTTATTAACCTTTTGGTATAAAATGGAGGTTTTGGCAACGATGCTGAAAGTATGTTTTTGTATTGCATCACTTCCCACTGCTGCTTACAGTTCCTCTTGTGTTGTTATTATTTCAGATATTTCCTGGGAATGTTTTAGTATGTTGGAATGAAGACCTGAGCTGATTACATATCTGTAAGAGAGAGATAACTGCTAATAACTGTTCTTCGGAGTATATATCATCACAACAGGTCACTTATTCACCTGCCCACAGAGCTGTTTTCCCTAGGTTTATTTTGCTATCGTGTATAATGATTTTATTCTCTTCATCCGTTCTCTTCACAGCACTTCAAACTTCCCCCTTGTGCCTGGAGTTTTTTCCGTACAACTTTGGTATCTACTATGCTGACATCATTTCATACCTGCCTAGGATAGTTAAATGCTTTCTATTCTGCAATTTGGGTTCATGTAGTCATGGGGAAGTGTCCCCTGCATTTTGCAGTATGACATGGATTTTTTTCTGTATTTCTTTACCTTTTTCTGTTCTCTTTTGTTGTCTTGTTATCTGATTCTAGGAGAAGTGACTCCTATCATACTTTGACATGATAAATATATTCTTAAATCTCTAGTTGTATTATATGAAGGGCTGTTGGATCAGAACACTTGCTAACTTCTTTGAGACCACTATGCTTTGTTATTACAATAGTATGCAAATATATGGCCTGAATCTTTTTTGGTGGTCCACAAAAGAAAGGGAATCTATTTAAATTTTTAATTATTGCAGTCTAAAAATGAGTGCCATTTTTTGTTTGTTTGTTTGTGTTCTTTTAAAACAAACCGCTCTTTCTAAAGAATAGCTTCAGGGAATATAATATTGCGGAAAGATATTTAAAAGATCACTTAACAGTTTGCTGTAGGTGTATTATACAGACCTATAGTAAGATCAATTTTACTAAAAAGGGGGAAAAAGTCTTGTTGCTACCCCAACTTATGTAGTTCATTGTTATTCTGCAGAAAGAAATGTGTTTTTTTTCATCTAACCTAGGAGAGTATGTGAATAGCCATTTAAATCAAGCACTGACATCTGCATGTGCTTTACTTGGCTTGTTTTTAATCAGCAAACTGTCAGCCGATGATATTGCTCTAAGTACACAGTTCAAGTGCCAAGAAATTACAGGACATTTTAAGTTCTGGGTCTGGGTTGGTTAGGGAGTTAATACAAGCGCATCTAAGATGTATGCCTCATGCCCGAACAGATACAAAGTATGCTTATTTTGGCTGATGGAAGTACATCCTGGAATGTGTTATTCCACTTAGAACAGCTTGTTGAAAAAAAGGAAGAGGGGAAAAAAAAAAAAGACAAGAAGTTTCTAAATGTCAGTTTGTCTACGTTAGGAGTTATTAATCCACCAAGAATTTCAAAGTAGAATAGTCCTTGATGTATGATGAGAAAATACGTATAATAAATACAGAAACAAAAGTCAGGATAAAAGAGAAAACAGGAGGATATATTTCCTGCAGTGTTACTGTTGCATTAGTCTATGTTTGCTCTTAATTGCCATGAACTCACTGAAGCTGCTCTTTTAATCTGGCATCAGCAGCTCAGTTTACGCTTTCAGCCGCAGCTCTGCGAGGCAAGGTCTGCTCCAGGTCCTGTGACTTGCTTCAGAAACGCAAAAGGCAGTTGGTATGACCAAGTTTAGTTCCTTGACTGTAGGATGATAGAAAACTTTCCTGTTCATGAGGAAGTTGTGAATGTGAAACCCTCCCATAACCATCCTTTTCCTTTCTTATAGCTTTTTCCTCCATTTTCTCTCCTTTTCTTCTTCTGTCCCAGAACAGGGAGTTAGCAGAGCTTAGGAGAGTTACCCTTACCACTGCTTCTCCAGTCTTTTTTAACAGGAGAAAACAAAGCTGGAGGGACAGAGAGGTTCGTGTCAGCTGTTTGGTGCTGATCATCAGAGAAGCAGCAGGCTTCAAAGAAAGAGAATGCTGGCAGCCCTTGGGTTAGCAGGGCACTGAAGGAAACTCCACCTTGCAGCTGATTGTGAGCAAGGTGGCAGGCTTTCAAGGCAAAACTGGATTAATTTCGTGCTAGGTCTCTTCAGATACTCCATCAGCTGGGCAGAGTGTGACTAGCAGCATTTAAAGGCCAGGTTGACACCATGACCATCAGTAAATCTTCTACCCACGGAAGAAATTGTCGGCTGAGAAGCAGAGGAAAAATAAAACCGCCACTTTACAGTGCTCTTCTGTAAGGTTCTAAGAAAAAAGTTCATACTCAGTAAGAAATCAATTTCTGAGCAAAATTTTGAGGATGTGAATGTGATGCTGCATTGATAGGCATATGTATGCAGATTATATGAGTAATGTGCAGAAAGGGAGAAAGAGATGCAGCCACATTTCCCGTTTAGTGAAGAAACACAAAAGTCTCCTAAAATCCTCTTTCCTATAATCACAATGCATGGTTGAACAGATGCCTTTTCTTCCTCACTTCCCCGACTTCTGAGACATCAGGTATTATCTCTTGTTAGATGCAGGATGCTGGGTTACGTATGGCAATTCCTGTGTTCCCAGGGGATTGCTTTGCTGAAGATACTACTGTTCGTCTGCATTCTAAGTAGGATTTGGGTTGAACTGATAAAGAAAGAAAACTGGCATAGAGCATACAGTAACTCATTCTGTTAAGGATTTGGCATGGCATTCAAGGGAAACCAATTACGATTTATGTCAATACAGCACAGATAATTTCCTATTGATTGACTGCCAGATCCTTGATAAAATAATGAGTTAAGCCTGATGCCAGTCATTCTTGGGCACCGTCAGACCAGTGTTTCTATTTCACATGCCCTTGACAAGACTTCTCTCAAAAATTTGTAAGGAAAGTGAGTTTATAAATTCTTGTCAAATATGCAAACTCAGGCAGACATAAGCAGTGATTCTCCTTAGTGTTAGTGATTTGTTTGTTTTTTTTAAAATACATGTTCTTACCTAGGCATTTGGCTACAGGTCTGGCAAAAGTGAGTTTTGCATTCATTACTTAAAAAACAAAGAAAGGAGTTGCTCTGTTTGCTAAGGACTCCTCTTAGGAGATTAGTGCATGCCTGGATTCAAAGTAGTTTTCAGAGAAAAATAACTCATAAGTTCAAGCCTGAGGTTATCTGGAAGTAAATGGTGTGTCTTGAGGACTAACTGTTGTGGGGACAATCCTCTGTGCTTACATGGGAGAGTCACTCACAAGTTTTCTACTGCTGCAGCCCTGACTTTGAGTAGGAACATAAAGGAAATAAAACCTACGAATGGTGAAGAAGGAATGAATTTTAAAGAAGAAAGCAAAAATATACCAGCTGGGAGAAATGTTGTTTGTGGGAATGAAATAAGTCTCACCCAACCTGGCATTTGTTAGGGGATGGATAAAGTGAACCAGCTTAAGCTGGAATTGAAAGATTAAATATAGGGAAGGTAATGTGCATGTGAAATGTTTCAAATGCTCATGTAAAGTTTTAATTCTTGTTCTAATGGCTGTGTGCCTTTCAGTTAATAAATACTGCACTTCTTTTTATGGAAGAAGTTTCTTGAGCTCACTTAAGTCAAAACTAGTCTCCCAAATGGAAACCTATTGACAACCAACTAGGTGGGAGTGTTGATCTGCTTGGGGGTCAGAAGTCTCTACAGAGGGACCTGGACAGGTTGGATCAGTGGGCCAAGGCCAGTGGGATGAGGTTTAATAAGGCCAAGTGCCGGGTCCTGCATTTTGGTCACAACAACCCCAGGCAATGCTACAGGCTTGGGGAAGAGTGGCTGGAGAGCTGCCCAGCAGAAAAGGACCTGGGGGTGTTGTTGGACTGCTGGCTTAACATGAGCCAGCAGCGTGCCCAGGTGGCCAAGAAGGCCAACAGCATCCTGGCCTGTTTCAGGAATACTGTGGCCAGCAGGAGTAGGGAAGTGATCGTGCCTCTGTACTCAGCACTGGTGAGGCCTCACCTTGAGTACTGTGTTCAGTTGTGGGCCCCTCACTACAAGGAGGACATTGAAGTGCTGGAGTGTGTCCAGGAGAGACCCACCAAGCTGGTGAGGGATCTAGAGAACAAGTCCTATGAGGAGAGGCTGAGGGAACTGGGCATGTTTAGTTTGGAGAAGAGGAGGCTGAGGGGAGACCTCATTGCCCTCTACAACTACCTGAAAGGAGGTTGTAGAGAGGTGGGTGTTGGCCTCTTCTCCCAAGTGAATAATGACAGGACCAGAGGAAATGGTATGAAGTTGTGGCAGAGGAGGTTTAGATTAGATATTAGGAAGAATTACTTTACTGAGAGAATGGTCAGGCACTGGAATGCCTGCCCAGGGAGGTGGTGGAGTCGCCATCCCTGGAGGTATTTAAGAAACGTGTAGACATGACACGTTTCTTAAATACCTCCAGGGGTGGCGTGCCTGAGATCATTGTTCTGTGTGTGTTTGTGGATTTTTTTTGGTGTGTGGGTTGTTTTTTTTTTTTTTTGTGGTTGAACTCGATGATCTCAAAGGTCCCTTCCAACCATGAAGATTCTGTGATTCTGTGACAATGGCAGTTATACCCATGCTTAATTATGGGTGGAAAAGCAGAGGAGCTGCAGACTCAGACCCTATATAAATGTAGGTGAGTTATTGATTTTTCTTCTGAGAGAGGAGGACCTTGAGAAAGCTCCACTTTTAATGCCACAAGACTGAAAACACTGCTCACCTTGTGACTGTGAGAGGGGTGGATGGGAGGATCCATAAAACACAGCCCATTCCTGCCTGCCTTTCCTTACACACACAAGAGCCAGAGCCAAACAGGCTTCACAGGTGTCCCGGCTCCCAACCAGACTTTCATATGATACTTATCCCAGCTGCCCTTCCTGCCGGCCCTGGCAGTAAGGGTGAGAACTGGTCGTGTTAACTTCAGCAAGAACAAGGCTTAGTCCTTAAGGGAGCTTTAATGTTTGCCAAAATTTTAGCCATTAACAACTTGAATCCTTGTGAAACTATCTGCTCCGTACTTCAGTTGGTGCAACATGAGCCTGCAAATTCACTCACAATTCATAGGGGTAGCAATTTCTTCTTTGCTACATAAAGCGGTGAAGAGGGGTCAGAGAGACTAGTAAATGGGGTATAATTCACTCTCTTCTGCGTACAAAGATTTCTGATAGATCACCTTTCCTCACCCTGGCAGCGTTCTGTAAGTGTTCAGTGTCATTCAGGCAAACACACGAGGTGCTTCCTTTGCATGATAATTTTTCTGGTGAGAACTGAGGCATATTGATTTTTTACTTCATTGAGATTTCCACAGAGGTTATGACATTTAATGTTCAGCTTTAGCTGCTCATTGCTAGGTGGGGTACAAACCAAATGTGGCCCTGCAAAATAGGCTGTCTTCATAGCACCTCAGCAGATGTCAACAACAATCTGTTACTCAAAATTGTCCAAGCATGAACAGTTTGAAAGAAAAAATAATATTTCAGTTCCAACAGACTAATTTCCATATGCAGACTGTACCAATTCTCTAGAATAAGAAATTTTCTCCTCCATCCCCTAATCCCATTCAAGCGATCCTATGGGAACACTCTGAGCAGGGTAATAAGCTTTATTGCATGCCTTGCAGGTCAGCACATTTGGTTTCTGCTGGAGGAAGAGGCAGGCTGGCTTCCTTCAACAAATGGTCCTTGAACAAAGACTTGATTTCACTGAGTCACCCAGTGTCCTAACTGTGGTACTGCTCCTTCCAAGGCTGCAGTCCATCCCATCTGTGGTTGCAGTCCACAAGGAAGGAGAAAGTTTCTGAAGTACCCCCAGCTTGTGCCATAAATGATTCTGTGCTTTAAATGTAATACGTTTGACCTGGCAACAAATGTGTGCTGTTACAGATGCACTTTCCCTAGGAGGTATCTGCTGGTTGGAGTGCAGAGGCAGACAAAGTGAAATTTTTCAGCTGTGCTCAAATGCAAGCCTGAAAAATGCAATGCACACTATACAGCAGTGCAGCACTTGGAGCAGAATAGGCTGAGATGTCTTCTTGCAGGTACAGAGAGGCCACAACTGACCAGGAGAGAGATCTCCTTTAGAAAGATGTTTCTACCCAAGGACAAGCTCACTGGTTCCAAGTTCTCATCTCAATAATTCTCCTGCAAAGAGATGTCCAATCACCCCTGCATTGGTGCAGGGTCTGGTAAAGGCTGTAAGCCATCAGGAGCAATTGAAGCTGCCTGGACATGATTCTAATTCTGGCTGCAGTATGTCTGGCTCAAAAATTAAGAAAACAAGATCCAGTTACCCAGCACCTCCCCTTTCTCTCTCCCAGGTACAGGAGAGGATCAAGCTCAATTACCTCAACTGACGTCATGCAGGATATAAGACTTCTGGAAACTGGCATTAAAAAGCAGTGGACATATGCCTGTTTTCCAGTTTTAAATTTTAAATAGTTCATAGAGAAATATTTCTGTTTTGATTTTTTTTTTAAACACTGTATGTTTAGCAACAGCCTCATTTTATTCAAGTGTACTGCCTAGGTGCTCTGGGACTGCTTAGGCAGTCTAGTTTGAAAGCCAAGCAGGTTGTGTGATGGCCAATTTTCTCCTATTGCAATAGAGTGAACATCTAGCTCAGTTTTCCATTGCCAATTCATACAGGAAGAATTACAATTCACTAAATGGATGAATAGCCAGCTCATTACAAAGTAGTTATTCCATAATTTTGTTCAGACTGACAGCAAAACCCATTCAAGGGATCCAAGTGATGGCATTCCTGTATGGAAGCATCTGTACCAACACAAGCTCTTTGTTTGGATTAGTTACAGGTGTATTTGAAAGTCAAGCTATTAGATTCCTCTATTATTTTTGAGAATTAGTTTAGGTAGCATTAAAATATCTTAAATGTCTATTGATGCATAGGTCCTATGGCACCAAAACTATAGAAAATTGTTTTGTCTGAGCAGAAATCTGCCTGTAAGTGTATGATCTTACTTTTTTCTTTAAAATATAGTGTAAATTTAAAAAGTGAGGTTAATTTTTGCATTGTCACATTTGCATTGAAACAATTAGTATTAACTACCTCTGCCACCCTGGTCTTTGTTCCATTTTCCAGGGTCACCTAGGTATTTGATAATCTTACTTGTTCTCTTTTGCTTGTAATTTTTTCTGTATTTAAGAACCAAGATGTTTTTCTACTCATGGAAAACAAGCAAGCACACTGTTCCATATCTTTAGACCATCTTATTCATTATAGGACCCACACTACATCTCTGTTCTTGCTACCCATTACTTGCTCACCTCACCCTCATTGATAGCTATTTTGAAGGGTTCATTCACGTGTCTAAAAAAGTTTGTACAAAGCTCGTGTTTTACCCATGTAACTTAAGGCTAATGGGGAGTGAACAATCTAGACACCTTTCTTTGTTCAAAGGTAGTGGATATGATGTTTCATTTTCAGCTGTGGGATTTTGCCACTTAAGCTGTTGACAGTTGTGGATTTAACATTGGAAATGCCTCATTTGGTGATGAAGCTGACGACCACCATTCTCAAACATTGCAACCACTTGAGTACACACAGAAAGGACATACCTTGAAGAAAATGATGAGAGTTGTAAATAAGAACAAATTTTAGAGAAGGACAAGGCAGACTAGTTCCTCGTCATTGAAAAATAATTGTCTATTGTAGATTTGCTTATATTTTGCAGAGTCTATTTTTAAAAATTCCGGACAATGCAACTTCCACCTCATCCCTTGGGAAGCTATTCCACCAACTAATACATCTTACCATCTGGAAGTTTTTTCCTGATATTCTCTCTTAATTTTTCCTTTGTTAGTACCTTTCCCATCATAAACGCCTATTAAATCACTTACAAAATTACAGCTTCTCTGCAGGTTATTTGAATCATCAGGATAAACTGAACAATTATACCTTCTCTATGGAATTCTATAGGATGAAACTAATGCCCCACCTGAGCAAGTACAGATAGTACTTTATCATATTCAGCACATCTGACTTGAAATACAGCTTTGGCACAAGTGAAAAAAAAATCCCCCTGCTGTTAAATTATACAAAATTTTGCCATAAGGTGGGGCCTGCCATGCCATGCCGTGATCTTTTTCATGTATGTCATTCTTCACACACTATTTTCTTAACTTAGGAGAAACCAGTGTTCCTGCTACTGCTTTTAGGACATGTAAACAGTAGGGATTGCTAAATGCTATGTGCTCATGATATTAGTTTCTTAAGATCTGGCAAACAAAACGCCTTTTGTCAAAATACTTCTTAATTATTTTATGCTTTTTCTGTCTGAGGACATAGTTAATCATTGTGCGCTGTTTTAACCCTGGATAAACTGCGCTCAGCTACTTGCATGTTCTTCTGCCTAGGTTTTGATATGCTATTCCCTTGAAGCTAGAAAAGCTGAACAACACATATATGTCTCCCCCAGACACATCGCTTCATGACCTGGAGTATTAACATAAACTGAAACTGAATCCTCAGACAGGATGGAGCTGGAAATAATGGTGCAATATGAGTGTTATTGTGGGGTCAATCCATGGAGAACTTGATAGGCTGTTGCTTTCATGAGGCTGCGATCTTGGAAATATGAGGCTGGAGGGAATTATGTGATTGTCAAAATTACCTTCTTCATTAAATCCCTTCTGCCATTGACCAGGGAAGATGGGATTCCAGTGTTAAAAAGGGCTTTTGCGATAGGTAAACTGAAGATTGAAAGCATGCCTATTCTGTACAAATAGAAGGGTAGAAAATTATTGCCAAAGAGTCACTAATCAGTATCTCTGCTTGATAAATGTCTACTGCTGATGCTTATAACATGTTACCAAAAAGAAAGTAGGTAAGGGAGTTTTAGATACTATAATTTGATAAATCCTTTAAGGACCTGGGATGTTTAAACAATAAAATTATCCAGATCTTAATTGATTACCAGTAGTGCCCATTGCCAGAAAAGGAAGTAGAAATAGACTGGTAAAAGTGGAAATGATCCAGAAAAATGGATGAGCCTAATGTGTGAATCAATTTTTTGAGAGAGGAAAAGAAAGAAGGAAAAGATGGTTACTTTGCCTTGGCTGGGATCCCAATGAATGGAACAAACAGATTTGCAAGGGAACATTATCACTTACCTTCAAGGCATGAGATATGGCAGAAGTACACAGTATTTTAGCAAATTGGACGGTTCTGCTGCATTTTGGCAAAGTTAGCTGTAAACAGTGAATGCAAAGACGTGCACATTTCTCATGTCCTTTTGGGAGCTACCCTTCTACCAGTGCTCATAAAGAGTATGGCAAGAGGGCACGCCAGTACGTGAATGTGGAGTTCTGACCTCCTTGCCGGTCACCAAAATCAGAGAGAGAAATGCAGCAATTAACCAGAACTTTGAGCGTAAGACAAAATGGAGAGTAATGCCCACATTATACCTTTGTTTGTTAGTTTTATTAAGTTTTAAAATGCTTTTAAAGTTCATTTTATCTGAGAAGTCCTGCAGCAAAGCTTTTGATAGAGTAAAACAATTGTTCATTTGTAGGTAAACAGTTTTTCCCCACTGATGCAACAGCATTTCCCTGTTGTTCCACTTCAAAGTAGTACAATCACTTTTCCACCTTTCACAGACATAAATCAGGACCAGCTTTATCCTGTGTAGCACCCAAATCAACACCAGTGTACTTGGGGGTGGAATTTGACATGCTGTGTTGATTTTGGTGATTGACTGCAGAGAGTCATGATCACTTGAAGAAAACCTCAAGAATACCTGTTCTAAAAGAAAGATTGTATTACTTGAGAGAAATGATGATATTTTACAGAGCTAAATCAGAAGCTAGAGAAAGGTGTGTTAAAAATGACTGGCCCTATGAGTAAAGTTGAAGCATATTCTTGCAAGGTTAAATTATTTGGTACATTTATGCACAAACTTCACTGAGAATCAAAACAGACAAAAGTTATTGAAAAAGGTGATAGACTGGCAGTGGACTGAAGTAAGGGATATTTTTTTAAAAAACCAAACCCACACAATATGATGTTTGTCACAATGCAAAATACCCAATATTCTAGTGTCAGGTCACCACTAGAAATATAAACATCTCACAGGCTGACTAAGGAGATTTTTTACTACAATTGGGTGGTAAAGATTAGGGATTTATTATTTGGGCATATTGAAATTTGACACATTACATCATGGATCTGCACACCATTTCAATAAAGCTGTTTTCTCTGACTACAATCTTAAAAAAGCAACTGAGATAAGTGAATCTGTAACATAAACTGTCTGGCTAGCTATATAAATTGTGTTTCTTGTCTGGTTGATTTCTACAGCTGATCTGTACAGCTCCAGTTTCACATTTTGTCCCAGTCTCTTAGCTGTGGCTGAGGGGGAATGGACAGGCTGCGTCAAAGGGGCTTAGTGCCATCACAAAGCTACTCTAACCTGAACTCTGTATGCAGGTCCTCAAAATGTAACTGCAAGGTAGTGAAAAGATTCAAGAAAACCTTGGCCCTTTTGACATACTACCCGCGGTGGGATGGGAGTGCGGCAAAGATAGAAAAACAGGGTAGGAAGAGGAAAACATATCTGCACATATTATTCAGCACTTTTATTTCTAAAGGACCTCCCATCATCCCAGGATCTCTTGTGTCTGAAGCAGAGGACATCATATGTACATTCAGTTCTGCTCTACAGCTGTCCAACCCAATAAAACCTGGGATCAATAGCCAAGCAGTGAGAATGGTATAAGGTCCTGTGGAGGGGACAGTGCAGAACGTTGCCTTCCTACGTCCATGGATATATTCAATGTTCAAAGAAGAACGTTGACTGTGACAATTGAACATCTGTGTGAGCCAGAGGTAGGGAAACGGTCCATCATTGCAGGGTACTGGAGGCTTAGGAGTATTTGGGTTTCATTAACTGAAGCAAGACAGAACATTATTTTATTCTGTGAACAGGTTAAGACAAGTTACGTAAAAAAAATAATGTTGCCTTAAAGTTGATGATAGATCCATAAGTACTCCTGGTTTTGACCACGCTATTCTCCATGACAGGGGCTGCACTGACCACTCTGTCAGTTCCTCACATTGACTATGGCTGTATGGCTCAAGTTATTCCCTCTGATGATCCAGCCCTTCCTCCTGCCTTCCAACCTTTTCTTCTTGGGGGCTTAACTCCCCAGAGGAAATTTTTGATCATGAAACATGCTGTTGAGTGTAGGTAGATACCTAGTAGGGTGAGCCTCTTCAGCACTGCTCATATGCTTCGCACACTGTCATTGTTACTCACTACTAATGGCTGGTGAGCACAACACTTGATAGACTTTGTTTGTGCTAATACTTGGATAATTCTGTTTTCTCAGTGCCAAACAATGCTCCAAAAAGGAAAAAAACATGAGAAAGTTAGAAGGAAACCAAAAAATGTCTAATGAAGAAGGATGATCCCCTTGTGCACTTTTTTGTGCACAATTTTGACTTTTTTCCAGAATTAAGAGAACCCAAACAAGGAAAAGAAATATCTTCCCCAGCAAATGGCTTTCTTCACAAGGGATTCAGATTTGATTACAAGCATATGCGCGCGCACACACACACATTTGTACTCATACAAGTATTCCACCTGTGGAAGGAGACAGTTTCCAATGAAGTTTCTGCTCAAAAGCTTGCTGACACCTTGCAAAGAGCTGCTTTGCTGGATGCTGTCAGGGTGAAGCAGACACTGGAACACCAGGCTGTCCCAGGTCTAATTGCTGCCCAGGTGCCTGCGTGGGCATTGCAGCAAGGGGGAAGGAACAGGTAGACCCGATCCCAGTTCAGGCCCTCTGGAAAAGCACTCCTTTAGAAGATATTCACTATTTTAACACTCTGAACATAGTACAAAAATAAGGGCCTGTTGTTGAAGGTGTGTTTGGGGAGTCTGGCCTTTTCTGCCCCAAAAGTTGGACTCTCAAGCTTGGCATCATTAGATTCTCCCTCAGATGAGCCCTTAAAGCTCCACACTTACAGCTTTGTTTTGTAAACTTGCTTAGAGGTCTGTTCAAACTTCTGAGAAACAACTATCTGTCTTTACATGTACCATCACAACGCGGGATCAAAAAATGCATCAAGAGAACAGTAACTGCATATCATTCTCTGATACTCCATAACCTTTTGCGTGCTATTTAAAAGGCACATAACAGATGCTTGCTCTTGCATCATTGGCAGAGGATGTGATGAACGTGAGGGCTTTTCAGATGTGTGGAGACTATGACAGAATAATGATGGCAGTTGTCTACATACACCTCATGTACTTAAAAAAACACCTCAAAAAAACAGGGACAAATGCAAATGACCAACAAACTGTGCCATCAGAATATTCTGTAAGCTTGTCCTCTGTTATCTCCTTGTATCAGGTACATCTGCACAGGATTTTATGCAAGATTTCTGCTTCATCATGGACTGGAAGGAAAAGGTAAGGAGGGGAGCTTTGCCCAGCAGAAAGACTCAAATGCTTTTCACTTTACTCTTTGATTGGTCAAAACCCATTTTTTTAAAATAGCTGTTACTTCTCATGGAAAAGCCTCCCATCACATAAAGTTTGAGAAGCAGATATCCTGAAATAATTGCTACAAATACAGAGTAGATATTTTCCTGCTCCCCAACGACACAAACTGCTAATGGGTAATTGGGATGCAGGCTAAGTGCTAAAATCTGATACCATTGCATTGAATGACACTCTATAAAATAACATCTGTCTGTTTGTAACACAGGCTTAATTCCCAGCACGCTGCCAATCTGAATGAAAACAGTATACTGTAAGCACTGAACATACAGAAAAAAAAAAAAAGAAAAAGAAAATAATGAAGTGCAAATAGATTGCTTTTCTGATAGATTTCAGGTAGCAAAAAGGCAGGGTTATTATCTTCTTGTAGTTTATAATGCATGTTTGCTTTGTAAAGTGCATTTATACATCTGTTTTTCTATTCCTTTGCAGTTCTTGGTAGGTCTACAACATATGTATATATGCACGTATATGTATTAATGCATATACATGTACAAATATATATACATATTTAAATGGAGTTTGATCAGAGAATTAAATATTAATGCAACAGGCATTAAAGTTAGCACAAAGATTCCCACTGGATTTGAAGCTGGAATCAAGATGGGGCTGGAACAGGCTGTAAAATCTGCTAAGCTTTCTTTTGTAATTTTGGCCCAGACCACAATAGAAGCTTTGTTCAATTTTTTTTTCCTATGCCTACTCCTACACCCTCCTCCTAACAGTTACTTAAAGTGTCTTGATATTAAATGAGCTAGATATAAAGTAAAAAAAATATAATATGAGTACTGTATTATGGTGTATTTTGTGTTTACAAATGATGTTGCTAAACTGCTTGCAGTTGAACTGATCTCAATCAGGGAAACCCAGCCCCTCCTGTGTGAAATATCAGCTTCTGCAAACAACTGTCTGAGACAATATATTCAGAGATGGGGGTTTTAGGACTCAACAGCTGAAGCTACAGAGCTGATGAACTGGCGATGAAAATTTATTTAATTTTAAATGCCAGACTGCCAGACCATTTTCAATGTTGAAGTTTAGCCTCGGGTTTTTCTTTTTTCCTTATTTCAGTTGACACAAGATAGTTTCCTATGAATGCCAGTACATGTCCATATTAATAGTTACCATTTTTATTTCCATTGGTTATGCAGAAGGACAAGAATAATGTCTGACTATATTTCCATATGATGTATCTTTATTTTTCTAAGCTGTAGCTCAAGAATTTGTACAACATTATCTTATCAATTAGTAGAATGTTATCTAATGATGTGATCAGCTATGACATGTCCAGGTAACATTTGAATAGATCTATTATGCAGTTGCATCTGCATTCACATTTACCCAAAAGTCATATTTTTTGGAAATATTGACATGTGCTTGATGGTAAGAAGTAGAAAATGTTTTGGCATTGTATGAGATTACTCTTGGGAAAAGTTAATTAAATGGAGCCATTATATTAGTCCTGGGATTACAAACACATTGTTAAAAAAAAAAAGGACATTTAAAAAAAAACAAAGAAGAATGACTGGAAAAATTATGGGAAGAAAGACATGCTGTCATGACATTTCTATATTTTCTGTAGAAAAAACTATAATTTCTTAACAGAAACAAGTTTAAAGGGAGATTATTTCCCTCAAGTGTATTTCAGAAAAGGCTCATTTTTCCTAGTAAGGGCAATGAAACTTCTTATTCAGTATAACTTTATACAGAATATTTGACAGCCTCTGCATATATCTATGCTGGGGAAGGGAAATGTGATTTGTCAGGTAACATGCATTTACTAGTGGAAAATGTTTTGTGAAAACGCATGTGTTAAGCGACAGCATCCCAGGCTCAGTGAAGCAAGTGTTCTTTTTCTGTATCCTCATGCATATGTGTTACATGACAGTCATTAATCGGTGATTGCACAGTATTTTTCTCCATGGGTTTCCTACTCTTCAAGGCTAAAATGCACATCTAAAGCACATGTTAAAGTAAGAGCAAGGTAATGCTTAAGCATCGCACTCTTGGGTGAGGCAGGGCTTCCTGCTGCTCTCCCACGTGCTCTGGTGTGGGTCTGCTTTGCCTGTGCATTTGTTTTTGGAAACAATCAAGATCTTACCCTGCTCACAGTTATTCTCTGACATCAGCATACCTGGCAGTTGAGCAGCACTGTAGTCATAGCCTACACTTGGCCATCTCAGCTGTGAAGTTATGAAGGCAGCAAAAGAAAGCTCTTTTGCACTGAGATTTCCAAACTGTTCTATAAGGCATACACTGGTGCAGGGGATGTTTTGGTTATGCAGCCACTGACATCGCTCAAGCATTAAATGGTCATCCCTGAAGAAAACATTAGTCGTCCTTGTTTTATGAAAAGGAATATGAAGACTATGTCACTAACCAGAGCAGTGAATGACAGAGTGTCAGTGCACCATCCCAACCGCTGTGGGCCCTATCAAGTTCTGATATTTCTGAGTCCTCATAGATTTTAAAAACTTTGCTTGTGATGGTTAGTTTGCAAAGCTACCTCATGTTGCTGTGCAGACTACTATAGAAGAGAAAGAGAAAAAAATCAGGTCACATTCATCCGCACATTCCAAACAACTCTTTTTTTAAAAAAAAAAGTCATCAGTAACAAGTCTTTCAGTCCTTTCTAATGTGATTCTGCTTTCCTTTTGACCTGGAAAACCATGTTTATTTCATGTCTTCAGGTTATAAAAATGGTATTTTATAATCTGTTTGTTCAGATTCATGCTGCACATTACTTTTTTTTCTCCATGTGTTACAAAGAGAAGTCCTTTTATTGAAAGCTGCATACTCTGCTTTTAATTTTCTTTAACTTGCTGTTTCCACTCCCATTATGTTTTTCAGGAAAATAAAATTTATTTTATTTTATCTATTCACAGAGAGATTATTACTGGGAGAGGAAAAAAAAAGCAGAAATCATTTGGATTTATACCCAGTCACTGCTTAAACCCTAATGCTTGAGCCTGGAGAAAGGATGGAGATAAAATTGGAAAATTCAAGCTGGACGATTGTCTAGACTCAGCTACTCTGAACACTGCAGACAATCAGGATTTTAGAAAAAAAAGACCAGTTTCACAAGTGAAAAGAAAGCAAACAGCAAATTTAACATATCAGAAGAGGAGTGCCTGGCTGCTAGATGTGGTGTTAAGTCGATAGGCCTCCAAGAATAAATTATCTGCAACATAGAAACAAGGGTTAGTGTGGCTCTAGTTAATACTGAGAATACCCCAGGGAACAACGTGAATTTTAGATGGAGGCAGAATATCATAAATGTGACGGTATTTCTCATGATGGTGGTGAATGGTCAGTGTGAGCCCTCTGGGAACCCCTGGACCATGGAAATGGGGGAAGAAGGAAGAGGAGGGGGAGGAGGAAGAGGAGAAAGGAAGGTGGGGCAGAGGGTAGGCAGTGCAGTGCCCATCTATATTTTTCTCTTAAGACAGCATGTGTGTTTTTATGTGACACAGAGTAGGGAAGCCAGAGTTTACTACCTTAATGTATTATAAAAGATGCACTGGAGTTTGAAGACACGCGGAGGAACCAGGAAGGAAATAAAAGTGTTATTTAATTACTCAGAAGCACAATGTGAGAGCAAAATTACTCTGAGGCTCAGGGACAAGTAAATGACTGAGGGTTCAGAAGCTGTGCCAGTGAGCCTAGTATGGATGACCAGGCAGCCAAACAGGATTTCAGTGAGGTTTCGGAAACAAGGAGCCACTCCTCCTTGCCCGGAGTACTGGGAAGAGCCAACCTGTTTCATATCCTGAGATTTGAAGCACCAGCATCAACAGGGTCCCTGGGCACTTGGTGTTGGCAGCGGCTTACAATCTAGTCTAGCACCCAGACATCCACAGTGGTTTTGCTCTTGAGCTTCAGTGGTGGATTTAATCTCCCTGAAAGTCTGCGCAGAATAATATAATATGACTTTATTTGTTAGGCTTTATGGGCAATCTTTGGGGGAAATGTGATAGTGCCTTTTTCACTCATGTATTTTGGATGGAAGAAAGTATTTACTTAAAATACATTTGTGTTTTACTTTGTACTTTAAAAATGCCAGAAACGTCAAGCCTGATCTTTATTTGCCGGGGAAGGGGGGGGAGTGACTTAGCTGTGACAAGTGCAGCATTGCACATGTAATCTGCATTGAAAGAACAGTGTATATCAAAACTTCTATAGTTTCCCTAATATTAAAAAAAATTAATCCAAAGCATTCCAAAATATGCATTTCCTACCTCAATCAAGTTTCACTTCTTCAGTTCTGCTGGCATACCACTGTCACTACTGGTTTTCAACTAGAAACCAAGACTTTAGGATAGACTGAGAATGAATTTTGAAGAGGAAGAACCAGTGAAAAAGCTTTTTTGCTTCTGTTAAAGGGTTAAATACTCTTTGTGGTGGCTACAAAGCAGCACAGATTCACATTTTCCATCTTTTGTAGTTCACCTTTAAATGAAATTCCAGAACTTCTGCCTCAGTTACGGTTGTTAAGATTTGTCAGTCATATTTTGAGATTTCTTTCCACATCTTATTTTAGATAATACCCTTGTTTAACTTGAGTTTTGAAAACAGTCTCCCTTCCTTTTAAAGCAGACAGTTTGCTGCCTGCAAGGCTGGATTTTCTTTCTTGGTCATAATATTTCAACCTAATTTTGCTTAGTAGATAATTTGCCTTCATGGTGTCAAATGTGCCTTCTTCTGACTGGCTGTTTTTTAAACCCATCACTTTGATTTTAGCTAATATATTTCTCGGTCATTCTCAGATTATTACTTTCTAAAAATCAGTTCCTAGCTACAAACTGAGAAGCTCAAAGGCTCCCAGATTTCTCCAGCCATAACTCCTCCTTGAAAATTAATTAGATGGAATTAATGTCCATCATTAATCGTCTTACTGCAAACTCACCCTTTACCTACAGTGGACTATCAACGATCCCTGTTTTGCTCATTAAGCAACAGGGTGTCCTTAACTGACATGAAGATTTTCCACCAGGATCCTTTAATAGCAGAATCTTCCTGCTTGGAAATAGTACTTCCTTTTTTATCTTTGTCTAGAACATAGCATGAGTGGATGTGTGTCTACACTGCAACAGAAGGCAAGGCAACCACTGGATGTTGGTACACACAGGAAAAGCAGAACATACAGAAAACCAGGGCTCATAGATCTGCAGATCCTGGCTCTGCTGGTACAAGACCAAGGTTCCTAAGATTAAGAATGTACCAGGTATCATCTGATCTTTAAAAAGACATTTTGTGTGTTTTGAATGGGAATCAGATATTTTCTGGGGTGACCAGCAAAGCTGAGCACCCAAGTGCAAAAAAGTGAAGTTGATGATGACTGGCAAAGCCCCTCAGAACTTTTCCAGGGAAAGCCTGGAGTACAATCTCATGTCTATGGAGGAAGCCCAAGCCTCTTCCCTCCTCTCACTTCCCCTCTCATCGCTGCTGTCCTTTTCCTGCATCATCAACCTTTACTCACCACAGACAGAGATTTGATGGTCTTTCCAGCAGTAGACTCAAATGTTTCATGCAGCACTGGTGGCTTTGGTGTGTTCTAGCAATGGTCATGTCTGGAAATGCCTAAAGGCTAATGAATGTTAGAATAAACTACCATTTGCATAGAAAACTGGCTTAAATAAATTAAAGAATGGGTAAGTAGGATGATTTAATTGTCACAAAAGGCTGAGTACATCAGCACGTAAGTGGCAATGGCTGTCACACGCTGCATGTGCAGGACTGCCTATAGCTTCAGGAACAGCCCTGAGCAGAGCAGTCCCTTCTGGTCTGTAACTCTCTCTGCATGAGTACAATGGGGTCAGGTCCTCAGTGGTGATGAAAAAGGGCACATTTAGTGGTCTTCTGGTTGTCAGCCTGTTTGGGGCTATGTTGGTAAAGCTGGCACAGCCTGTACCAGGAGCAGTTGGTGGGTCCTGCCAAGCAAGGAAGCCCTGGCCCCATCCCTCTCCTTCCGGGGTCCCACATGCGAGGCCTCACACTGTGGAAGCTTAAATGGGAACAGTGAAAAGCCTGCATAAATCAAGTCTGAAGTCTGCTTTAGGTTGATGGAACAGTGTAAAATGACTGTGCTGTGGGCCAGGATCAAGAACAATGTTTCATTCCTGTCTGGGGAGATTTAGATTGGATACTAGGAAAAACTTCTTCACCGAAAGGATTATCGAGCATTGGAACAGGGTGCCCAGGGAAGCAGCTGAGTCACTATTCCTGTAGGTATTAAAAAGGTGAGTAGATGTGATGCTTTGGGACATGGTTTAGTGGTGGACTTGGCAGCGTTAGGCTAACAGTTGGATTTGATGATCTTAAAGATCTTCTACAACCTGAATGATCCTATAATTCTATGCCGAAGATAACTTGCCCTACCTGAGTGTATAAAAATAGTGTTTCCTTATACAATATTTATTTTGCATTTGCAAATGACTATGCCAGGCAATTATATTCATAGACGGTAACTAATCTTTTATAGAATAATAGGAATTTTTATATAAGAATAATTAAAAGAAAAAATTAAAAAAAGACAAAAGAAGTTCCAGGTTTCCCATTTCCTGCTCACCATAGCAGCTATACTGGTGAGGCCTCACCTTGAGTACTGTGTTCAGTTGTGGGCCCCTCACTACAAGGAGGACATTGAAGTGCTGGAGTGTGTCCAGGAGAGACCCACCAAGCTGGTGAGGGATCTAGAGAACAAGTCCTATGAGGAGAGGCTGAGGGAACTGGGCATGTTTAGAGAAGAGGAGGCTGAGGGGAGACCTCATTGCCCTCTACAACTACCTGAAAGGAGGTTGTAGAGAGGTGGGTGTTGGCCTCTTCTCCCAAGTGAATAATGACAGGACCAGAGGAAATGGTATGAAGTTGTGGCAGAGGAGGTTTAGATTAGATATTAGGAAGAATTACTTTACTGAGAGAATGGTCAGGCACTGGAATGCCTGCCCAGGGAGGTGGTGGAGTCGCCATCCCTGGAGGTATTTAAGAAACGTGTAGACATGGCACTTCAGGGCATGCTCTAGTGCCCGAGATTGTTGGGTTGGGTGTTTTGTTTCATGGTTGGGGTTTTTTTGGTGGGTTTTTTGGGTTTTTTTTTTTGTGTGTGTATATGTTTGGACTCGGTGAGGTCCCTTCCAACCATGAAGATTCTGTGATTCTGTGAAAAATCTATCTGTGTAAAAACTTCAATCTGAATTATCCCATACTGATATGTTGGAATATTTCAAGATCCCTGCCAATTTTCACAAGCTGAAACACTTCTGTATTTTGTGCAGTTTGGGCAAAAGGGTGAGGGATAGTAGTTTTGTAGGTATTTGCAGATCAAGCCCCACTGTTGGTGATTAATTACCAAAAAATTACAAACTCTTTGCAATACAGCTCAGCTACTCTAGCCCTTGATCTCTGTCATCTTTGGTTGTCATTTTGTCTTTAACCTATACAAGGACAAGCTTGAGGGGACTGATTTATGCTCTTAAGGAGATTTATGCTCTTTTGACTTGTCACACAGACTCGACCTGATTTGTTACTTCTTTAAACAGGTCCCAGCCTGACTCTCTGAGGTGAACATAAACTGCACATTCATAGAAACAAGGGTCAAAGACTTGCTACCAAAAATCTCCCAGTCATATAGCATTAAAGGAGGGGAGAAAGGTAAAAATCTTGCATAACTTCAGAACAGATTGTAAGGGCAAGCACGAAACCAGTCTGCACAGAGGGAAAGGATGCTGCTGTTTCATTTAAGAGAAAGATGCCTGACAAATCCTACATCATCCTGGATGCCACTTCTGTGTCCAGCATGCTTGAAATCTCTTTTCCACCATATCCTGAAATTGCTTTGCAGATATTTATGGAGTGAAGGATCAGCTGCTGATGCAAGGGGAGAGCTTGCTAGCAATATTGCCTGGCAGCTCCTTCAACCTGCTCCCCAGGAATGGAGGAGAGCTCTGAAGCAGGGCCTTGGCTGCAGCCAGGCAGCAGTGCCATTAAAAATAAGGTCTCTCAGCAGATACTGAAAATGAGCTTGAACACAACTCCAGGTCATACAATACGGTCCACGCTGGGACAAGGTCTAGGCTCAGTCCTGAGTTGCATGGGCAGCGACACCACTGCCTCAGCTTTGTGCTGAGGATGGGCTTGTTTCCTTCTGAGAAGAAACATGGATTTGCCTACAACTTCTACAATCACAGTAGAAGAAATTCTACCTTCTTTCTATGTGTAGTCCAGCAAGAGTAAGATCTAACATGCATGTGTTTCCCTGTTATGGCTTGCAAATGCAGAGCAAGTTGACTTTGTACCCTGTTACTCAGCAGACATTGCATGGGAGCACTGGGCCTTGGGGCTGTCATAAGAAAAGTGGAGAGAGAACCTTATCAGGAATTTATTGAAGTATAAAATGCTTTATAACATTGTATAGGATGAGAAAGAATTCGGGTACTTTAATAATAGTCCTTTAAGAGTTAGGAAAACTTAGGTATGTAGGAGACCTTGAAAACACATGCAACCCATTATATGGATATATGGAACCTCGTTTTTCAGCTCTAAGAGTGGGATTAATGGGGTAGAGTGGCAGTGAAAAACAGAAACTGACATTAAAGGAAATATAGGAGTATTACCTTGCTGCCATGGTACCATTTCACGGACATTTAGGTATCCATTGACCTGCATAGGAAAGCAAAATCACTTATGGCTGGCCTTGAATGAGACTGATCTTGCAGCAGGACTCCACTAGAGAAATATGAAACAGACATTTCAGGTTGGCTCCCTTGGCTACTACTGCATGAATGACATGGTTCCCAGGAGCTATGGAGGGCTCATCCATTTCATCCAGGGATGAAATATTGAGGGACGATTGTTTGAAAAAATCTTCCTCTGATCCTTCTAGGAAACCCAGTTCATAAGTACTTAAAAGGTGGAAAAGGAAAAATAATTATGACACAAAGCTGAACTACTAAGTGGGCTTGACTTTTCATTTGTATAGTGAGAGTGAGATCTTCAGATGTATTTCTTCAGACATTCACAACCAATTTTCATTACACTAACCAGAATCACCTGGGCAGTGTCTTTGGATTTTGATCTGTTATGTTTTAAGTGCAACTTTTTTGAATGCTGACTAAAACCCCCTGAAATATGAAATCGACCTAAGGAAATCCTGCATCTTGGAAGAACAGTAATAATAGGTGCTGAGGTTCATTGTCTATTACGCATTCTTTGCTTTAGCTGCTGCACTTATCACAGTCATCTTGTGAAATTCTGCAGATTGTGACCACCTTCTGGGAATGAAAACTGTTATTTAAAACCACTTCAAATGCAATGAAATGACATAGTGGTCTCTCTTGCTAAGGACTTGGATTTTTGCAAAAGATTCCTGTATTGCTACTAGTCAAAACATGGTAATTAGCAGTGTGTTTTGAAATGTTACCAGAGGTGAATTGCTCCTCCCCACTAACCTGCTCTTAAGTAGGAATGATTCTATTGTTCAGATACTGAAATGTCAATAAATAGAAAACTAAGCATTGTAGTGTGCAGCTAAGAGAAAGAACCAAACTTTTGGAAAAGAACATAATTCTGACAGATTTTTCAAAGCATTTTTGGATACATAGATTCTCTTGTGTTGAAAAATGATTGTAAACAGTATATGCACATATCACTGGTCATAATCTTTTAAATTTGCAGTAATACAATAATTTTTAGGGAGAAAGGCAAAGGTAAGGAAGCAGAAAAATGCTTCTTTTCCTCTAAATTAACCCCTCCATTGATATACTTAGGCAATATCTTGTATGTGGCAGAGCATGAAGGCTACACTTTCAGTGACAATTATTCCTGTCACCCCTGCAAACTGACTTGCGTATGAAAGAGGTATAAGTCAGAAACATTACAAAAGAAGACCTAATGAAAAATATCCTAGTTTTTAAAGATTGCAGATACTTCTGGGTTTAAATTCCCCAAGTATTTTTATTAAAGGCTTTGGCATAATCCTGTCTGAATTTGCTGTGTTGAGAGTGGATCAAAGGTGCAGACTTGTTAGCCTCTCCTGAATTTCATCCCTCCTGGGGATTAGTTTCTTAGGGATGTCCTGAAAGTTTTACTTTAAAAAAACACAATATCAGAGGAGCTGTTCACAGGGACTGAGAGTTTAAATTCACAGTTTATACAAGCACATTTTAAAGGGGCAATTTATTCAAAAGCAGAGTACAGTACCTTAGGTTAAGAATTTCTCCCTTGTTATCATTACCATTACACTAAGCAAATTATCATAATAAACAGAAAGAATATTTGCATTTTGTTAAGAGACAAAACAAAGGCAAAGAAATCATATTCCAACATCTGTGATGCCTCCACCCTTCCCCCAGCACACATCAGAAACTGCTTCTGTGAAACTTCTCATGGGCTGTTGATTGTACTGGACAGACGAGCCGCTGCCATTGTTATGTGTTGGTGGGGAAAGCAAACATATGTAATAGATGTCAAAAAATGCAAGACAGATAAGAAGGATAAAAAAATTATCAGAGAATTATGCTATGTGCTTTCATAGTGAGATTTCTGCTCCAAAGGTAGATTGTAATAAGACTATAAAAACTGTGCAAAGGGCTACAGGGAACTTACTCCTGTTTTCTGAAATAATAGCATGCCAAGGAACTGTATAGATTGTGTCGTATTTCAATTCACAGGCTGCACAGCAGGTTTCTGCAGGGTTTTTGTAGTTGTTTTGTTTAAATTTTTTTAATGACTAGTCAATTTACACTATTCCACATGGGTAACTGATAATGACAGGTTGTGTGGTTTTTTTTTCCACAATCTACTCCGTCCTTAGGATTTAGTTGTATGGAAGTGTTAAAAAACCTCTTTCAGGTGCATGAAGAGATAACTGACTCTTTCTGAGCTGAGAGGGCTGGTCCTGGGAGATGCTGAGTGCCTCTAATGCTGCTGAAGCCCTTCAGCTCCTACTGAATTCAGTAGTGGATCAAGAGGCTCCCCATACCAGATGTCATGTTCTTTCAAATCACTAGGGAGATGTGGCCCAGTTGTGATTATCATTGCTCCCCTTGATCATGTCAACAGCCACATTGGCTTCATGATACTACTTCTGTGAATAATTACTTACCAGGATAAATGAAGTTTTTACAGGCTGTTAGAACGCTGTCCTTGAAAAGGTTTGATTACTGCACAAGCTGTCAATGCAACACAGACAGAAAGTATTTTGAACATGAAAAAGACGGTAAATCATTATTAATAAAGTCTCTTTATAACTTAACAATAAAATAAAATATAATAGGATAACATATGACATACAGTGTGGTCCTACTATTTATGTTGCAAAACTCTACAAAATCAATGTAAACATGAAAAAAGAAACTGAATGATTTCTTGAAACTGCAGGATGAAACTTTAGGTAATTTGAAATGGAAATCTAGACAATGTCAGAGTTACTTCTGTAATCTCAGTATTTTTTGCTCAAAATATTACTGTTTCCAACAAAGCCAAAGCTCTGAGATTAGACCAGCTCTGTTCTCAAGCTAGTCAGTGAGGCTCTGTGATACCATCAGGTGTTGACTCTTTAACAAGAGATGCTGTTAAAATGGCTCATACTGAGATAAGATGAGAGGGCTCATCAGGAGCTGTGGGGCCCTTTGCAGTGAGGCATGGGATGAATGGGCTTTGGGAGGCAGTAGGTCAAAAAAGCAAGGTCAGAAGGACATCTGTAGCCTTTCCTGTGTCCCTGAGATCTTCCCAGCACCAGCATAGGGTCCTGAGGTGAATGGCAGGGGAACCGCATGGACTCTGGCACAGTCTGCCTCACCACAGTGACCAGAGAGGGAACCGTGGAGTATCTCTGTTTTGGTGAAGATTAATTTTGTTAAATTCCTCTTTCCCCTGAAGATGGGAGGCCTGTTGTTGACATTACTGAATACGAACCCTTTGGCTAACGGATGCCCTGATCAGGTTTTCCTGTGTTTTCCCTTTTCCATACCCCTGAGATGCTAGAGCATCTCTCATTGATGACCAAGGTTTTTATCTTCTCAAGGAAGTGTACTTGTGTAGCTTTTCTAGAGGCGGTATTTAGGAGACTTCTTCCATAGGCCTCATTGAGTAGTAAATGTGTCTGAGAGTCAGATGTCGCTCATTTTATTTGGTGGAATACCAAGGAGAACAAAGCATTTAGGTCTGTGCTAAGATTGACTACATATTCACTTTTTTAGCAGACTACATTTGTGACTTCAATACACAGTCCTTTCTTACAGTTAAAGATATCTGAGCTTTGCTAATTATTCTTTTCTTCTTAAGACGCTATTATAATTTTTCTTTCTACTGTGACCAGAATCACTGATTTCAGCAAAGGCCACTGTATGAATTAGCTTCCTTGCCCCATCCTGTATTATTAAAAAAGTCTTTCTAAAAATACTGCATTGAATGTGTTCCTCCATATTTATCAAAAGTAGTAAAATAACTTTTTTAAGTTAACACAAATATTTTCTTCAATATTTGCCATTTTCTATTTATGTTTATTTCATCAATATTTCTTACTTAGTTTTACTTTCAGTAGTAGCTTGGTTTTCAGTATTACCTTCTCAGAAATTATCATATTTTTATTATACATTTAATACCATTTTAACTCTTCCTTCTTGCAAATTCATACTGTGTTTGGATTCATTGATTTTATGATAGCTCATACATACTGAAGTTAAGAACAGACCTCCAAAGTGCAAGAAATTTAACATTTATTCTAGTCACTGCTGCTTAATATACTTTTGTTCTTCCATAATTGCCATTTATAATTACCTAGCACTCAAACTTATAGAAATTCTCAGTTTACTTAATCATTTCACAGTTCAATTATTTTTAAATACAGTAGGTGGCCTATCAATCTACTATACTATAATTGATTCACTCTCTGCAACATTTTCAATCTCGGTCCATGTGGATTGCCAGCAGACCATAAATCAGAAGTAAATAGTAGAGCAGTGAGTAAGGTGAGTGTGTGCATGCGTGAGGGCAGCGCATCTATAGTGGATGTGGCAGGACTCCTTTTGATATATACGGTTGCATTCAGTATATCAATTTAGGACCTGACAGGGAGTGCAAAGGTGGCCGACAGGAACAGCAGATAACTCCCCATGACTCCCACTGCTGCCTTCCTAATGTGTAAGCAAATATGGGTCATTCCTCTCTAGCAATCTAGCTCTCAGGCTTTTATGCCACTATGTAGTTTATTGTTATCAGTGAACTACCATAGCTTTAGAGTGTCTCTAAGTGCCCCAGCAAGAGTCTGGTACCCAAGGGGCAATAGGTCCATGTCAGCCAGGGATAGCAAATGATTGTTTATGTGGCAATAATGAGTTAGTAGAAGATGCAGTTGCAGAGGATGTTAAGCGAGCAGGTGCACGAACATGTACTCCCAACTCTGTTGATCCTGGACCAGCAGTGAGTACATCGGTGCATCTCCGAAAGGGCATTGCAGCACTTTTCAGGCCACACCAGCACCAGCCAAGGAGCTCAGAAAGCCGACTTAGAACCTAAGGCCCAGCCAGACACAAGAGCAGCCTGTTCTGGTCACTGAATTTGGCCACATTAATTTGCTGGCCACCAAGCAGCAGCAGTCTGGAAATTATGGCACCAAAAGCTTTGCCTACAACAGAGCAGTGCAGTGGACACAATTGCAGTGCAGAGTGCTACCGGTTGCTAATCAGATTGGTTTTAGTTTTCTTTAATCCAAAATATTTCTGTTTTGCTTGCTGCTACAGCAGCCAAGAGAAGATCACACAAATATCCGCATTATGGATTACCCGATACTCCATCTGATAGACCTAGGTGCGTTTTGTAGCTTTCCTGGTGATGCTTTTAGGATGTAATTCCACAGAGCCTCACTATATCTTTCCCAGCCATCACAGATGTCTATAGACTAACCCAAACTGTCGTTGTGACCTAGCCAGTCAAACAAGATGAATCTTGTGTCACTCTTCATTGGCACATCATTTTTTTTCTGAGAACCTCAGCAAGAGGAAGGTACCAAGAGGTCAAATCACAAATTACAGAGCATCCTGAAAGCCTTAGGAGTCTGAGTGTATAAGCTATGATCGATTGGCTCATTTCTCTGTTGTCTTTTGCTGTAACACAGAAAGACAAAACAGCGGACAATTTCCACTGTTTTTTGAATCATACACATTTTTATGTACATTTCTAAAGTACGCATTATGTGATTTTATCTGTTGCTAAAAAGCCAAGTAGGTGAGATTCTTGTGGTTAAATATGTAAAAAATATACTAGTTTCAACTAGTTTATCTGCCTGATACTCTCTTCTCCAGAAATTCATCCAACACCCAAGCTTCTGAACACTTTTGAACTTATGCCGTTTTTTCCTGTTTGTTGCAATCTAACCTGCCACACATTTGTTTCCTTTCCTAAGCAAACACCTATATTTCTCCCTAAAGATATAGGAGTCCTAGTGTCAGAAGATCAACAAAGAGTCCTGAAAAACTGACAGTTTCCTTATATGTGAGAGCTGAATAGTCTACAGATCTACAGAAATGAAACTGCATATTTGGTATGACAGGAAGGGAATAATCCCAAAGAGATTTAGGATTCACTCCTAGCCTTAAAAGGGCATGGAACTGAGAATTTTGCAGTCATGAGACTGATATGTAAGCTGAAGTTTCTAAGTATATACTCTTCAAAAAGTTATTTTTGTGGCTTTCAGCATTGCCCTCTTTCCCCACAGCTGCACCTAAGACATGCTAACCATAGGGGGTATCACCATTGCCCTGCTATGGTTGCTCGACATTAGGGACCTAGCGGTAGGAGGTCTGCGATCTCTGCCAGCACCGGGTGGAATGAGAAGAAACAGGTAGCATTCCCTTGGAGACAAATCAAAGCAGAAGCCCGATATGAAACCCAGTATCCCATGCTCTCCAGGCTGTCTAAGCGAGAAACAAATGTACTGGCTACCTCTTTTTCAGAAATGTTTCTCATTATTGTTGGTACATTTCTTTATTTTTTTCAGTGTATAGATGTCTGTAGACACACATACATGTATTTCTGTCCAAACACAGACTCATATTTATACAGAATATGCAGAAAACATAAAGGTATTGCTTTGTCAGAACTCACTTGAACATAACAGTAACACTCTTAAATCTTTGCTGCTTGTGATAAATACGATATCCCAGATTCTATAGATTATATCTATAATGTGATATACTCCATCATTCTGTTTATTCATAAATCTTGCTTTGAATAGCAGTAAAAAAAATTGACCCTTTCTTTTCTTTTTTTTTTTTCCTGTGAATTAAGAATGTTAATATTACTTCTACAGCAAAATCTAAACCTTTTAGGTCTCATTATGCAGTGTTTAGCATAGCAGTTCAGGAGGATTTTCCTTCCTAAATATACCTAACTTTCAGAACATAGGAATAAAAATGTGTAATTCAAGGGCAGAGATTTTTGAGGATTTCCATACCTGAAACATTTACATAAATTAAATTGTGAGCAGAAATCTCTTCAATATAGTTAACATGCTTGCTTGCTTGCTTTTATCAGAAACTAGATTAGATTGACAATTAAATTTTTTCATAAAGCCCAAATTATTAAACAGAATTATTTTTTTTTAAAGAAAATAATTTATCACAAATTAAAACAGAAAAGGAAAAATAACCCCAAAACTTTTACCTAGATTCTTCATAGGTAATGTTCTAACAAAAGGTGACATTTAAGCAAGAGCTATTACAGGAAAATAGGAGAAGAAATGGTTCTTCCTTTACGTAAAAAAATAGCGTGTTTGTCCCTTTTTTTCCATGTTACAACCCATTTCAAGAAGTACTATTCAGTTGAAATTCAGACACATGATTGGTGTACAAAAAACCCCAAACATTTAACTGTGTCTAATAGAGATATTTTTCAGACCTGCTTCTTGGCAAAATCACCTCACTTTAATCCTTGTATAGCTTACAGTTTTGTGCTTAAAGGAATGTAGAAAACAAGACAGTTTAGAAGGGGAAAGACCAGTAATCTGCCTTGTCTGACCTTTGGCTCCCACATTAACTATCTATTTGTCTCTGCCCATGGTAAATTTTCTATCAGTGCTTTGAATTAAATCTGTGGTATTGATATTTGGGTTTGGGTTTTTTTTTGGTTTGGTTTTGTTTTGTTTTTGTTTTGTTTTGTTTGTTTTTTTGGTTTGATTTTTTTTTTCCTCCTCAAGAAAGGCTCTGTTCTTAAGGTTCTGATAGGATTTCCTTTTGCCACTGGTTCTGGTATATTCCTAGGGTCACTTGTAGGCTTTCTAGTTTGCTTGTAATTATCCCGTTTGGCTACTCGCTAGCACTTCTCTCAGTGCAGTTGCACTCATTTTCTTGTTTGCATCCCCCTAGCTTTTGATGGACAGACAGGGAGGACATCAGCCTTTTTTTATTGTCACTTGTAGCACATGAAATATGTGCCAGATGAGAACAGTTATCTAGTGTCCTGTTTACAGCAATGACCATTTTCAGATTTTTCAGAGATTAGTATAAGAATTTGCATCTGCATGTGATGGACACATGCAAAACAGCTTGTTTAAATTAAAAATTTCTCCTTATGCCCAGGGAATGAATAGCTGAATGAAGTCCTGCACACTCAGAGTTGTTGTTCTCCAAGTTATTTTAAATCAGTGTAAGGTTAGTTATTAACCTTGAGCCATCTTAATACCAACAGTGATACAGATCCTGAAATATTTCAGTGTCTCAACACTGAATTTTCTTTAAGGATATGGACCATGGGGAGGAGGGTTGGAGTGAGAGAAGGGGCCCCTAGGTATTGATACACTTACATAAACGTGTTTATAGAAGGGCATGACCAACAGCAATACCACACCCCATAGTATCCACGTTTCCGTGAAAGCATATGCAGGGATAAACTTGGACAAACGTGTGCTTGGTCTACCTCATCTCCCTTTGGTGACTGGGGAGGGAGTCACTGAGCATCTGTGGTGCATGAGACTTGGTCACTCTTTTGCTCCACCAAGCAGTGAAGATGTGCTCGGCCATGACCTTCTTGGGTCAGTCAACAATGTGGATGTCCCTGCCTGGATGGTGCAGGTGCCTAGCCCTAATATGGGGGTGAACTAGTACCTTGTAATCTATTTCTTAATTTTTTACTTCTAGCAATTATTTTGTCCCCTATCCTCCACCTCAAGGTCCTATTTCCAGAGGCAAACTCTTCCCTAAGCACCTGTGAGCTGATCCAAAAGTTAACTGTCCCCTAAATGAGGACCAGCAGATTCTATAAACTAATCCAATGTCTGGGAGCAAGTCTCCAAAAAACCTCTGCCCTTTCTCATAGATATCAGCTAGAAGTATATTTATCCTCCCAGAGAGAGAAGCCCAGATAATCTGCTTATCCATGCAGACAGTAATGAAGTACTAAAAGTGACAGATAGTCACAATAAATAAAGGTTCAGATACTCCCTAGATGTAAACTGGGGTCATTCCTTTGAGATCAGGGTGGTGACAAACTTTTATGCAGCTGAGAATCTGGTCCGTAAGGGTCCTGCAGCAATATGGATACAGCTTTGCAGACTTCTTGACCAACGAAAGATGACTTACTCTGCAGTGCATAATTTTTAGCATGAAACTTAACACCTCCTATGTATTTTGAATTCAGCTCTGCCTTTTGTTTCAGATTTTGCTTTCCTGTTACTGTTATTGTTACTGCTGTTATTATTATCACCAAAAGTGTGTGGGATGCTCAGCTGTCAAGAATGAAAAAAGGTTAAATATCTTACAGCCCAAAGACCAGATTTTCCTTGCTTTTTCTTTAAACTGGCATTTTTTATCCCTCTTGGGATAATGTGTTTTCAAAACCAATGTAATATTTTGCTAGTATCTTGCATGGTATTTTGCATGGTATTTCGCAGGCAAACGTCAGCTCTCCTTGCTCATGCTTGGGGCCAGCTGGATGCTCCTCAGTGGCGAAGGGGAAGCCATGAATTTGTGGTGAGCACAGCCCTTGGCCTGAGATAATCACAAGCCTGCTGAGAAGGGGGGATATGAGCTCCTGCACAGCAGACACAGCCTTAGGTGGCTAAGTGGTTGTGGGCTGAGGCTCAGCGTACAAAGCCTCTCTTACCTCTGCATGCCAGTGGCTAAAGGAATGTACCCACAGTCAGCTTGTGGCTAGCCCAGGTGTAATAGGCTCAGTTCTACTTAATTGAAAACTATGGTTTTGCAATTGATTTTGGAAGGGGAAACCCCAAAGGCAAGTAAAGTTGAAAAGCCAGGTCTTTCTTGGTTTCAGAAGGCACCTGGAGGGCTGAGTGATGCATGAGTGCTTGCCACGGAGGGTCCAAACCTCCATCATGTCCTGCACTGCTATTGGTGCAACACTTGGGAGTAAGAGGAAGAAAATGGGCTCCTCTGTTGATGAGCTGTCCTGTCCCAACTGTTCCCTGCTATTTAAGCATGATTCATTGAATAAACAAATGGGAACCAGTCATCCGGAATTTTTTTGTTTTCTGTTTTTGTCAAATTATGCCAGAGACTGTTGTATTCCCAGCAAGGCAATTGCCTTAAGGCCATAAGCTTTATTTAAAGAAGAAAAGCAATATCTTAAAACACTGAAAAACACTCTCAGCTTTGGTTCTTTTAAGGTAACTGCAAACTAAGAAAATATCTAGGTTGCACTTGATTTCAACTGTTTTAACAGATTTCTACAACGAACACCTTGCTAAGTATAGAGTAGTTATCCAGTATTAATGAAGTTATACACAGACAATGAGATTCGCAACATTAACTTTTTATCTTGTTTTCTGTAATGATTTTTCTTCCCAAATGGAAACACATGCTTACCTAAGCAGATTTTTTGGACTGTTATTTTATAATTAAACTATGAGTTCCACTTGTTGTAACTCCAGCATGAGCAGGCACTAATATATCCAGAGTGAGTGGATGTATTCTTAGAGCTCTTTTAAATTTCTAACCTTGAATAATTTGTCTCTGATGCTTTTCTTAATTATATTCCATTCAGAATAAAAGAGGATGAATTTTTCCCCTCAAGCAGAGCCAGGATAAATTCTAACATATCTGCTCTATATAAAGATTTCTTTTTCATTCTGCCAAAGTGAATACTGCATGTTAAACTACTTCATCGTTCATTAGTGTACAATTAGGCCCACATTCACTGGTATGTGCTGCCTGCTTTGAGCCATTCTGGTGATGCAAAGCAGCTGTAAACTCGATTTAACAGCCTGGTTAATCCAGGTTTACAGCTGCTTTGTGTGACTGGCAAGGAGTGACGTATCTGGGGTGTACTGGTAAATCTGGACTGTCGAAAAAGAAAGAACTTGCATTATTATTTTCTCACTTCTCAAACTGCCTCTGTCATAAAGCAGCCTTTGCTACTTTTCACTTGGTAAGACTTGGTTCTCCACTTCGTTGCATAGCTTTATGGCATTTTCTAATTACAACAGAGGAAAAACACATCATAAAGCTAGATCCTAAATAAGCAATATATTAGAGAAATATATGGTAGTAGAGAGCATAGGAATTATTCCTAATTATGGCAGAGAGGCAAAGAGATTAATGGCAGAGAGATTATACATGACAGAAAGATTAAGGCACAGGAAAAAAAAAGAGACACCACCCTCCATACCGCTCCAATTTTTCCCAATGTTGCAGCAGAAATGAGAGTTGTCTGAGAATCACTGGGAGCCTCTACATCACCCTGGTAGCCTCCAAGCACATATCAGCTCTTCTGGATGGTGTGGACCCATGGAGGTAACCAGATGGTCATGATATGCCACCAGGACTGCACCTTCTCAGACATGGCTTGTCACACCTCTTCTGCCAGAAAAGCTTGTTTGCGCAGCTCCTGAAAAGGATGCCATCTTTCTGTCCAAGATCCCCTTCCTAATCCATCATGCACCCTTATGGAGGATCACCCTAGGGTCAGGTGAAAGAGCTATTTCCAATCTGACAAGAAATCCTGCTGTGCTAGTGTCACGAATAGCAGTGCAAGAATCTTTAGAGCCCCCTTCCATGGCTGCAACATCAGTCAGGACCACGGTCTAATTAGGCTGACTTTACATAAAGCCCTCCAATGTGTGACATGGTTTGAAAGACAATCACTATCAAACTTCCAATGAAACCAAATCAAGTTATGTCCTTTCATGTTTTCCCTTTCATTCTTTTTTCTTCTGTGCTTGCTCAGGGCTTTGCCACTCTGGGTTCCCTGCCCTTCTTGTCCTACCAGGTACAGATCTTATTCTCCAACTCAGCCTTTTGTTCATGCCTCTCTTATCATAGCAGGAAAACATGTCTAAGCAAAATATGAGCATAGCTAAATCCAAAACCAATTCAGAACAAGAAGTAAAAAAAAATTAAGAGCTTTTTTGGAATGAAATTAATTAATATCAGTGCACCTAGGGCCAAGCAAAGTGTCCTGTAGGGCAGTCTCCTGGAAAGTGCATCCCTACTGTAAATGACTGTGCCACCACTGCCAGGGAGGTCATTTGGCAATGCCTCATGCTTGTGTTCCTCAGCTGCCTTTTGAGATTCACCAGCTGCAGTAATATTTCCATGTAATTCTTCTTCAGGCCAATAAAAATCATAACCATTTTCATTTTCAGTAATTACATTGCCGCTAGCTTTGCTTCCAGTGTCTTTTAACCTTAGTGAACCCTTTTCTTTTGGTAGAAAATGGTCAATTATCTCTCCCTGTACCTCTACCAAATGCATAACTACTTCTATCATTTTCCCTATCTTACATTTTCTTCAATTTCCTTTTTATTCTATAAGGTAGCAACAAAACCCTCAGATCCAGGCATAAAATAGACCCATATGTAAGCTTCTTTGATAAGCCTGTATAAGGTCTAAAAAAACTTCTCTAAATTCAATTTGAAATTAAAGAACCACACATTTCCCCTCACCCTGAAGAGCCATTTATTTTTTTTAGGCCTGGACATTTTGTGCCACTGGTCAGTCCCGATCTTGCACTGTAATGCAAAGGGTGCATTCCTGATTGAAAGTTTTATAAAAGAAAAGGAATCCAAACAATGCTTTTACACTATGCCACAGATATTTGCCTCTTACATCTAACTGTCCTATCACAAATTAGTCATTCACTGAGAAGCAGAGAGGAATTCTCCCTCAGGCCACTCCAAGCAGAGACACATACATTTGTCCATCAGAAGAAAATAATATCTTCTTTCCCTTTTCATCTGAATGCTCTGTAAAACACTTATTTGGCTGTCTTCCACTATAAAAAAGAGAAAAGCATCTAGCTACCTGGCTGTTTTTGGAGAACCAGGTCCTTTTTCTTCAGTGAAACATTTTCAGTGTTTCTTCAGATCAGATTTGAAATACTGGTGGAGAAAGACATAACTGTATCTGTCATACAACTGGATGAAGTCTCCCCAAGACAGATTAAAAGAAAGTAGTTATATTTTCACTAGTACTTTTAAAGTAGGACAGGTGTGACATTTGGTTACACAAGAACCCCAGTCCTTAGCCACAACACCTTTTCCTCAGGAATGGAATATATGGTCAGCCCTGGCAACATGGTACTGTGGCAATTATTAAATACATACACAGGTTCCAGTAATAATGTCAAACACAGTGGGCTATAGTTGCATGCCTGCAAGCATCTTGCTGTCTGTGTGCCCCAGTTAGGATTGTTAGAGGGGCAACAGAGTTCTATGTGCTTGGCATGGCTGTTCAGGCACCCTCCCTGTGCTTGCCAACATCCACAAAGGAGTTCTTCTTTTCTAGGCTTCTTTATAAAGACACCTTCTTCCAGGAAGTATTCCTCAAAGATGTCTCATCCCACACTTTCCTTCCTCTCCCTAACTCCAGCTACTTTCTCCCACATGGTATGTGGCATTACCCCCTTGGTATTTTGCTCCAAAGCTTTTTTAGTGGGTTGAGACCCAGTCCCATGGCTGGAGAGTGGGAATGCCTTGAACCAGTGACAGGCACACTGCTGTGTTCGTACAGAAGCACAGCAAACAATTTGGTTTCCTCCAGGCAAGGATTCAACAGGGGTGATGACAGGCCCAGGAAAAATGTTTCTGTGATGGGAAGGTAAACATTACATGCTTCTCAGGCAGCTCCCTCTTCCTCCTGCCTTGGCACATGCCAAGGCTGTGTCGCAGCCTGTTAAAACATGACAGCTCTTAAAAGTATTTGCCCTGCTTTTTCCTGCACATTTCATAGGCTGATGTGTACCTGCCGTCTTTCTAAAAGCCAGAAATAGTCAAGAGCTTGTCTCTATCACACTGTAGTAGATGCAGAGAGAATTGTGTTGTCTGTATCTGCAGCTCTGGTAGCAGTTCTGTTGCTTTGTCAGGGAAAGGGAGGGGAAGCCCCCTGCAGAGTGAAGGATAGTATGTTGAGCTGTTTAAGGGATGGTGAGCAAAAGTGTTTGGGAATATTCGAAAAACTTTACGTACTAATCTAAAAGAAGGAAGTTTCTTCAGTACTGATCTGTCTCTGATCTGCTTTGTCTTGCTTGTTAAAACTACGTGAGGGATAAGATTTCCAAAAGTTGTGATGACAGACCATGAGATGTTCAGAAAAGACCTGTTCTCTTTCTTACCAAAAAATAAAAGTTAATTTTGTGGAGTTTTAGAGATTCCCAAAACTCTGGATGTCACAATGGGAAGTGACAAGGACTGAACACAGTGGGAAGAATGGATCCACTTCAGTCAACAAGTGATTGGTTAGTGGCATTGCGATCACAGTTCCTTCCAACACAGCATGTCATGTTTTGGAGAAGGATGAAAGGCACTAATTAATTTCTAGGGGGTTTCACATCTGTTTCTTTTGTTGCATTCCAGCATTTTCCGTAGCCATAGAGAACATCTCATTTTCTCCAAGCTGATTTTAATAGTTGAAAAAAAGGGTAACTGGATGCTTCCAGTAAGGAATTCTTATTTTATACAAAGCGTTAAATTTCCACCTTAAAGTTTATCTTGGGGTTTTTTTGTTTGTTTGTTTGTTTTTTCTCCTTTTTTCTTTTTTTTTTTCTTTCTTTTCCCATCTAATTCTTCTTTGTATTATTAAGAAAAAATGGTGTTAGACAATTTTGGCAGTTGCATCCTGTCTCATTTGGCATCATTCTTTCTCACAGGAATAACCTAGCCAATGTCTATATATTAATTGACTACTAGCCCCCTAGCCACATTTGTCATTCTACTCTAATTTCCTTTTTAATTATCCTCATCTTATTATATTAAGAAGCACAGATATGTTTGCAGATTTCTGTGTGGAATCATAATAAACAGACTCTGCATTTACCTCCCAGATAACATCTGTAGCTTGACGCAAAGTCCTTGTCTGTTTGCCATCGCCACTCATATGCTTATACCTTGGTTGAAGCCTGGCCTAAGGCCTGCTGATGTCAGTAGAAATCTTTCTAATTATACCGTTGATGACCTGTGGTATGATTCAGGAATTAGCAGCAGGACATGTTAAAGCCCCATAGCTATTAAACCTTACCTCATCCACCTTTACGTGCCCAGAGCTTTGCCTTATATAGGGCTGCCATTTTTTCCTTGCAGGGTAAGACAATCCTTCCTCAATGGAAATTTACAGATGCCCTGAAGTCCTGAGTAGATGACACCTTTACTGCCTGGCTCCCCACTCACACACACGGCTAAAGATCTTCCAGCATTGCTTCCACCCAGAGATCTTCCTCTTCTCGAGGAGCTGATTTTAATTCTTGTTACCCTCCCCCAGCTCACCTGATTAATTAGGTTGCATTTTTGCTTGGTTAAATCTAATGTGGGGTTTTTTATTATTTTCTGCTGTTGTTTCCAATATTGCTTGGGGAATGCTTTTCTTTGCACTCACAGGAATCCAGGCAATTAAGAATAGCATTTGTAACCCCTCTTAATGAATTTTACCAATGTGATTCCTGTAGGGAAGTAATGAAAGGAAAACATATGACATATATCCCTAGCTTTCATCTAGACACAGTAAAGAGAAGACTGTGTCATAGCCAATATTTAAGACTGAAAAATATCTTTAACGATCTGGAAAATTGCCAGGCTAAAATGAATGAACTAGACAACATTTTCATAGAAGAAGGTTATATTATCTATTATCTTCATGAAGGGAGATAAAATTGAGGTAAAAGGGAAAGAACAAAATTATTACCAAAGATAATTAAATGAAATACTAAAATCTTCTTTGCTGTACTTCAGTTTTTGGAATTGTTTATATTATTAAAATGTATAGCACTTAGTGGAGTTCATAAAATAGGCAGTCTTCAGGTTTTTTTCAGGGTTTTTTTTCTCTACAGGCCACAGAGTTTTCCACAAACGCAGCTAATACCTTGGTGTTGTGCAGGAATAGCAGCCACAGTGGCCACCAATAAGGTTCTTGCCTGGACAGTGTGTGTTACTGTAATGGCCCTTCTGTGACCTGGACAACACAGAAATGTTAGGGAGAGGGTCCAGGGACAGCAGGTAAAGATTTCTATCATTTCTGTAAGACTGCAGAGTATGCATCACTGCACACAATCTGCCTGCTGCTTCTTAGTAATTTATAAATTTTTAGTACATAAATTTTCATATATGGATGAGGTGGCACAAGATCTTATGAAAAGTATCTGTGGGCACAGAATTACTGTGTGATCTGGTAGTGGAACTTTGCCTCATGGAAAACAACTTGAAGATCAGGGTCTTCCATTATCTTTTTGTTTCATGTGTATTGGTTATCTTCCTACAAGCACAGTCAAAGGACAAATAAGAGGACAGAAGGGGAAAACAGTATCTTTGAATTTTAGACTGTTTGTCAGATGGAGTAATAACATGTGGAGGCAGATTGAGGCCGTTGTGCTTAGCTGTTAAAGTCTTTCACAAAGCCCTCAATGTCATTGGGAATCGTTTCACTGATGTAGCTGAAGCCTGAATCAGAGGCAGGGGGCGAGTGCATGGCTCACATTGTCTTTTATGTGAGAGTCTAATTTTGTCCCTGGGTTCTGTATATGAAACAGTGACCAACCCACCCTTCAGCCATGGAAGTCTGCAACTGAAATTGGCGCACAGGCTACACAGAATAAAGGTTGCACTTGTGCCAGAGCAAGTGATGCTGTGTTTACACTTGGTATAAAAAAGAGTGGAGCAGGGAAAGTAATGAGAGCACATACCCACAGGAAGGCTACCTAAGGATTTAAACAGTTTCTGACACAGGGAGAATACAAAGTGTCAAAGCTTGCTTGTTTAATGAACTCACATAAAATCCCTAAATAATTTCAGTGATAATTATTTTGTACATTTTGAGCCAGAATTTCAAATTATAGTCCCCAATCTAACACCTGCAGTTACAATCACTTGTATATGCAAGTACCTGATTGCATCTGTAAATCAAATAGTTAGATGTTTAAGTAACTTCAGCTATGCCTGAAAAATTACAGATGCAAAAATGCAGTTCTTACTGAGGGCACGCTGAAAGTTTGGCCCTGCATTTCAGTTAGGTGCCCCTAATGAGGAAAAAAATCCACTCACTGCTATGAAAACTGATAAACTCTCTTTTCATAATGACAAAATAGCATGAACTCAAAAAAGAGGTTCAGCATGACAAAAAAGAAGGCACGTGAGGTCTTTCATTTTTTTTTGCTAAATCTTCATCGTACCTAATAGTTATGAATTGTGTTCAGAGTGAAAGGAAAGAAAGAGAATGTGCAGAAACTGTGAGTAGAAGAAAAAATGCTTTTGAGCTTTTTAGGATATTATAATCTTTGGAACTTTGCATTAATTGTTGTAATGATATTTTCTCTAGATGTCCTCAGTTGGCTTTTCAACTTAGTAAAACTTAAATTTTCACTATCAAAGTTCAGCCTTTGTTGAACAAATACTATTTATTTATTTGCCATGTCCTCGAGGATGTACTGAAATTTATCACAGAAAAGAATTCTTCTTATAATACTTTTTCATATCTTACCTAATTTTATTAGTTCATTTTTTTACCAGAAAGAGAAATGCTATTTTTCTTCTTCTCTAATTCTAAAATGGTTGCAGGAATTTCCCTTATAATTCATCTTGTGCTTGAATACATTTCAAAACATGATGATCTTCATTAGGAAAAACCTACGAGTATCAAAGCTGAAAACAAGGTTTGAAGAAAAAGTATTTCATGGCAAAATTTTCACTTTAAAACGCAATTATCAGTAATTGAATTCATGAGTGTTTCATGACAAATTGATAACTTGAGTTACATGTGATTAATTTGCATGATTCACGAGAAACTCCTCCAAAATCAAAGATGTTACAAGAGTGTGAACTTCATGTAAGAGCTTCAGAATCAAGCTGCAAGGTACAAATATTATGCTGAGGAGTATTCCAGTTTCACCAGCCATTTTTGCCTGTACATAAGGATATTTTCTTATGGTGTGCTGGAAAGAAGGGTTTATTTAATTGATTTTCCCTCACCTAAGCAAGCTACTACAGAGTTACTGATATCTGCATGCCTTCTTAAAACATCACAACAAATCATTTTTCCCCATACATTGTCAGTATACTCCAGGCTTTGTACTCTGATAGAGATCTGTAATTACAGGAACCTTTCAGCCTTTTAATGGTGATGCATTCTCTGTTTATTTTTCATACCTTTGGTCTACAACAGCTGCTATCAAACCGTGATTTGCGGATCATTAGGAAACATATGGCCCAATATGATTAATTTAGTCAGGAACAATTGTGGCTGGTGACATTTTGGCTGAAAGGACAAGAAATTAGCATTAGCACCAACTCTTCCAATGTGCTGGAAAGCAACAACAGTCATCTCCCAGTGTTATGTTGTTCTGTGTTACTGCATTGTATAATGTCTCTTTCCCCATCTTCTCTTTCCAAGATCATTGTACATCTGTAAAGCGTATACATAGTAGAATATTGCCAACCCATATGCTGTGGGACTATATATTTTTTTGCATTAATGAAAGTTTGAATTAGAAATTAGAAGATAGCACAATTACATATTCTTAGCTGTAGCATGGACTTTTTTTCACAACACATATTTTAGCATAAGGCAAAATGAAAGGAACAATTACTTTAAAATATGTGCATTGTATTTAAATATTTGTGAAAACAGCAATTTAGTGAGGAGCAGCAGATGCAACGGCAGGTTATCTTAGCTAAGGCAGCCTGGAAGAGGAAGCAATACAATCATGTTTCATGTGTATGCTCTTCAGTCCTTTTGGTAGCAGGTGGCCTTGGAAGTGTGAACTAAGCACACACAAAACAATATTGTCTTAATGAGTCTACAGACAACCTGAAACAGTAACTCTGAAAGACATAATCAGCCCCATCCATTTCACCGGGCTGTTAAGCTTGAGACATAAAGATGAATGTTTGAATGTTATCATTATTAATTGTATCATCAGTGATTATTTTACCAGGAAAATCCAGCTAGCATAGATGCTGAACCAGTTTGCATGCCTTCTATGTACTAAAATATCAATAGTAATCCCTCCCTCCATGGTTCGCCTGATAACTTCTACAGTACTGTGAATTATTTCGCCTTGCCAAACCACAGATGAATTAAACAATTATATGGATAGTGACAGGGAAAATCCTATCAGTTTAGTACTCAGAGAAGCAATCCAGTTCTGCTACTTCGATTATTTTACTTGTCCCTGCATTTAATTTACTGGAAAATGGAATTTTTAACTGCCCATGCCAGAATTCTGTGAAACTCTGAAAGAATGGCACAGAATTTAGTTTCTACTTGCTATCAAGAAGTCAGAGTCCTAATTCTACACAAGCTTTTCTACTGCACCTAAAAAAATGCTGTGCTTATTAAGTAATGGTTTCTAGCAATATACATATTTTAATCAGAAATCTTAGTTGCCCTTTCAGTTACCCACGCCATGGATGCACTTGCTAAGCTTTCTCCATGGAGAAAGCATGTGCAGGGAAAGAACAGCTCATTTATTCACCAGCTCAGGTCAGTAGGTGGGAAATCCAAGTGTGTGCCCATCAGAAGTTCAGCATTTAAGGAGAGAAGGAACCACTGTATCAACTTGGCTGATTGGTATTTTGCAGGTCCTAAAATTTCACCCTGTTACTTTTTTGTTCATTGCAGCCACACTGTGCTGGACTAAAGTGTGTTGCTCATGAAGGGGTAAAATAAAAGGGACCTGACAGACCAGACAGATAGCACCTGAGTGAAATTGGAGGGTCAAAGCTGGCACCATATTATCGAAGCAGCCTACTTTCTGAAAAGTGTTGCCCGCCGGGGACAGAGCAATGCCTGAAACATTGCAGTGATTAACTTGGCATGTTAAAGTACATTGTGATCACAGTGTGATCACAGTGGCAGAGAGGCCACTGTGGAAAAGCAGACTCTTTGGTAGACTTCCCTTTGTAACCTCCTTACATATAAGATGCAATGCTGCTGATGAGCAGTTGTGTTTCTTTCAAAGGTAACCTGTTGGTTGTATGCGTGAAACATCAGTATTTCCAAAGGAGGCTGAGATCTGTGGGACAAGGTGTAGGTCCTTGAGGGAAAAAACTTTAGAGCCTTCCCCAGCCAGTTCTGATTCTCCAGATCTGCCAGACAATCCTTAACCCGCTTGATGATGATTTATAGTTATTGCACCTTGCATCATACTAATAAAACACATTAATTCTCTAATGTTGAGCACCTTGTTGTAAGATTCATCATGTACCTAGCCTTCTACAGGTCTACAACTATACAAGATTGCTTTAAGCACGAGTATTCATAGCTGTAGTTGTCTTTATCATGTGTTTGGAAGAGAGATAAGGTGAGACTGTATTAATCTGTGATACTTTTTTGTCTTGTTCACTTCATACAAATGCTATCATAAGTTTATATATATATATGCTATAAGTCCCTTATTTGTTTTCTAGGCTGAGCATAAAAGTTACCAAAGTACAGCCATATGCACTGCTATGTCATGTAATTGTTTAGTAGCCAAAGCACTTCAGTCAAGAATTTTTGAGTTCCAGCTTACTGTAGAGAAAAAAAACATTATTGCCAAAACCACATTTCTTTTCATTAAGATGATATTGTAAATTTGTTGACTATAGTACTTGCATCCTTATGGCAATTACAATGTTACTCAATTACAAGTAACAGCATAATGCAGCAAATTTGATTTATCTGCACTTCAGTAACGATCAGGTCTACTAGTAAAAGCTACCTTCTGAAATACCCACCAAGTTACTGAATTTTTTTATATGCATACATAAAAGCTTTTAAAGTTTTTTTCCACTTCTTTAGTGGAGTTTTTGATTGAGTAGTTAATACCTACCTATCTGTAACACCATTGTAGGAGCACTAGAGCTGGATTTGACAAACGTGAGCCGTTTCCAAGGGTATGCAGTTCTTCTGATTCTGGTATAATGTCTGTGACTAACTAAATAGGATGTTTGGTGGTGTCTTTAAAAAAGCCTATGTCAGTGGAGGATACTCACTAGGGAATTTACCTGCTTTTCTACCTTCACTTATATTTTTTTCTATCAGCTTATGAAGATATTAGTTTTTTATATATTCACAATACAAAGTACAGTTTTAATATTTGAAAACAAACAGAATCTTTTAAGTGCAACTACAGTTTTTTGTTGCAGGGTCTGTCTGTTTATAGGAGAGCCTTGCAAACTGCCTAGGCTTCCTCTTTTTTTCTGAAAGGGTGGTGTGCTTTGGACCGACCCAAATACTAGAATTAAGGGTGATAACTGGCCCCTGCAATTCAGGACACACCAGTTCAGGGTCCTCTCCTGCTTGAGGGGGCTGGACTTGTGTCTTGGCACCATGCTCACTTGCCAAGCCTCTGGATGTTGCAGTGCAAGTTTCTCAAAATCCCTGCTCTTGAAACTCTTCCCAGTTGCATGGGCTGATAATTCATGAGGGCAAGGAGAGGCTGAGAAGGTCCCCAGCTTGGTGGCTAAGGCACACCACCAGGATAGATAGCACCAACTTACACACTCTGCTCTTGTGGTGGGCTAGTTAGTTATTTGGTTATTTATCCAATGTAGAACAAGTTCAGTAGGAAAAAGGCTTGATTCAGAAAGCCTATGGCGTGGCATATGGTCTCCTAACTTGTAGATGTGAGTTCAAGGAAAATCAGTGGAATGTGGGATTTGAACATACACACCCTATATTCATGTTGAGCACTCTGAGCGCACAAGAGGAGGAGAAACTACTACCCTGTGTTATATCCCACAGCAAAATGTAGCCACCTGCTAGACTTGACAAACGGAAACTTGGCCTGTGTTTATGTTGCTTTTCAGAGCTATGCTCAAAAATATGTTTGTATAATGAGATGCAAGACTGTACCTGTGAGAAAGGCAGAGTTGATGTCCAGGCAGTTCCCCTGTTCTTCCTAATGGCCTCTTACCTGAAACCTTGCTCCTGGGTTGAATCAGAGCGGGATCTGATGTACAGGCAGTGTGAGCTGGGGACGGATAGGGGCCCAAGCCCACATCTGAGCAGCAAGGTAACACCCCAGTGCAGAAACTGTGAGTACCTGAATCCAGCTGAGCAGAAACACTGATACCTCCACCCTCTGTCTCCATTGTGAACTGAGACAGACGTACTTGTATGATAAAAAAAAAGCTGTTTTTTAAATGCACTCATGTGAGAGATACTGGTGTGTATTTTGGGAAGAAGATATGAGTGTTATGTGTTTAGGCCTTGATGTGATAATGTTAGGTTTAAATATCTGTCATCTTTCAAAGACAGATGAGATAAAAGGCATCTGGAAGAGACTGAAAAAATCTTGCCAAGGCAATACCATTTTACACTATTTTAATTACTGGACATTCCCCTTGATTTCAGACTTCTCTGCAAGTGATTTGTTGATGCCAAAATCCACATAGTTCTTTTTAAATTGTGGTCCATGTTTCCTTAAAAAAAAACACCCAATAGTATGTTTCATATTTATGTCATATGTGTGTCATATTTCCTAAGCTGCTCTGCATCCCTATGTTGGAAAGAGTTTAGCTATTGTTGAATAACTGGAAAACGTTATTTGAAAGTTGCAGAAGGACTATATCCTACTTCTGTGTAAACTCAGATAGCTAAAAAGAGTTGGTGCAGAAGCAACAGTGAAGTGTTTGGAACAAAGGCCACAGATCAAAAGCCTTTCTCCTCTGCCACATAAAACAGAAACCTGCCTGGGAGTGATGTCCCTGAATATCATGTATCAGTTGACACAATCTTCTAATATCATTATCCCTTTATACACCCAATAAATCCCATCCAAATATGTGAGATCAGTAATGGTGACATTTTAGGCCTTCTCTGCACAAAGCTGAATTAACTGGGTTGTGCTCAGGGGGAAACTACAGAGCAGGGACCTGGCTTCAGACAGCTTTGGTGCTACTGGGCTGTAACAGCTCCTCCAGTTCCTTCATTTCCCTGTACACAAAATTTGTTCAAAACTTGTTTTGATGATTGCCTTCACTGAAACCATCTTTTAGAGTCCTCCACAAAATGACTTTAGAGAAGCTACACCTGAATTGTTAGTTTGGTTTCTTTATCTGTAAGTTTACAGCAACATAATCAAGGAGAAAATTTCTTATATCTTGGATTCCCATGGGGATGACAACCCTACATGGTATTTTATCCTTGCCTAGAGCAAAGCCAGTGCACTTCATGGAATTTACTGAAATTTAATTATGAAATTAATTTATAAGAATAACTACAAATATGTACAAATATGTCACTTCCCATATAGTTCTGGCATACTAATGGTTTTTAATCTCCTCACTAAAGAATATTTGGTGATCAATACATAAAGTTATATGAAAAAAAAATCCTCTGACTGTCTTCAGAGAATGTTTTTGGCAAAAATATATGACTTCCCCACTGGTCTCATTAAAAAAAAAAGTTGAGCATCAAAAGAATATATTTAAAAGGGTTAACAACATTAAAATTTTACTAATTTCTTGTGTTATTGAACCCAAGCATATTGTCAAGTTACCAACACTAGTAGGATCAATACACAACAGGTTATGGACACAAGCATCCTGCTCCCTGAAAGAGCTGCCAATCAATTAGCAAACTCTTTTTATTTTAACTTATTCTCTTTATGATTTTTCATGTGGAACAGGATCTTTAGACCCACGCGAGGACTGACTGTTGGCCTAGGAAATTCTGTGGCTTGTAATTCATAAGGATAAACATTTGATTTACCAGTGGAAGAAAAGAAAAGAAGTCTGTTTAGGACTGAACTGCTTGACCTTTTCTCAGTCTGTGCTGTTGAGCTTCTAGGACTGCTGCCAGTGCCTGTGACAGAGAAATACCTGTCTATGTTACTGATGTAACACAGGATATAATATTTAAAAAAATTGAATAACCAATATATTTTGAGATTATATCTCATAGTTAGCCTCCTGCTGAGGCAACATGTCCTGGAAAGAGAATAAAATAACGTCAGCACAGGCACTTTGTTTTTATCAGCTGGGACATGATAAAAAAGAATGTGACTGCCCATTCATTCCCAGAATATACCTTAAGAGAAGGTGAGATCCTGTGGTTCAATGTCAGAAACTATAAATTTCAAGCTCAGAACTTAAAAAAAGAGTTTCAAACTGACAAAACTCCCATTCCAAAATAGTGACATGCTCATCATTCCTTTGGGGTCATTCAGAGTAATATTTTAACTGCTTCCGATTTTCATGCTTCCTGTTTTTACTTCATTATAAAAGATATTAGTTAACAGCAGAGATGATTTTAAAATGGATATAATTTTTTTTTCAGTGATTATTTTTTATTATTTTATGGGAAAATTAAAAAAAAATTTAATGTAAAAAAATGACAACAGGTACAAAAAATAACTGATTTGTATGAGGTAATACCAAGGACATTTTATATTTATACTTCATGCCTGATATTGGGATCTCATATTTAGATAACATGTGGCAAAGATCTAAGTGACTAAGTGAAATGCTGCCACCGTCGCTGTCACATGTAGACTTCCATTGATTTTAGTTGGACCAGTGTTTCCCCCTTACAAATCTTTCAAAGAAATCGAAGGCTAATTTTGAACAAACTCTAGAAATGCTAATTATTTTTTTTCCTAAAGAAAAAATATAAAAAAAATGAAATCTTTTAAAATACTGTCTGTGAGAAAACTATTGTATCGTGGGTCTTTGGGTTTCTGTTTGCAATTTTAGATACACAAAGGCACATGAATTGTTTTCAGCCTGCACAGACAGATGAAAGATTTTTTTCCTGCCACACCATTAACATTTCTAGTTAATTGGAAGAAGACTTAGAAGTACAAGCACAACTAATACATAAAAAATTTGGGGAAGTAAAATTGTGAAAACAGTTCTAAACCAGGAATTTTCAGAAACATATAGATGGTAAATACGATCCAGCTGATATATCTGACCACTGAATGCTGCCCTCAAGAGCATCGGGGTAGTTGTTTAAAGACTGTCAGTTCCTTGGACAATGTGTAAAAGAATTATATGACCATAAAGGTTTTCATACAGAATAGACATTTCTTACTTATAACTAATATTTGCAGAAGTCTTTAAGTTTAGAGATATTTCAAGAGGTTAAGAAAGGGCTTCTATTTCTAAGCAGCTTTTATAAGACCAACGAAGTATTCCTTTTACACATACTTTCAGGAAAACTGTGCTGCTGATAAACACAGTTGGCTACAGACAGAGTTAGTCACACATCCTCTTCAACCAGAAGACCAAAGTTTCTGACCTAAAGGCTACTCAAAAGAAATAAAAGCGAGGTTAGATACAAAGTCTGTGTCTTTAGAGTTTTTCTCACACATGCAGACAAAGGTAGAAATAGTTTTATTGGACAGGACTACTGTCTGGTGTTCTGCAGAAAAAAAAAAGAAAAGCACTAACTCCTTGCACTGGATAGTAAAGCTGCAGTGTACTGGATATTCAGCGTATTCATCAAGAGGGAGTATGGACCTAATTTGGAGTGGCAACTCCCTTGTAGTCTGATTGCATTCTACACACTTAATGTACAAATCACTTTTTTCCTTCATTAACCAGGAAAAGGTCTCTCTAACTCTGCATGTTAGTGTGTGCTGTCTTTGACTGACTTGAAAACAACCACAGCAAACTCTCAGCATCCACTCTCTTCAACTGACTTCTTCAACAGTCCAGTGGCAGAAATTCTGCCAGAATTTGTCATCAGGGACCTCCACATGCCAAAAATATAAATTTCAAGGATTTTTCTGTGCACCCTAAGAAAATCTGTCAGGAGTTAGCTGCCATCATGATGGTTGCAAATCTGCTGTATTACATTATTTACACCCATGACCACAGGCGAAACATGCTGACAGGTACCTGATCACAGCAAAATGTATTTCCCATCTGCACAATTCCATATTTCCCAAATTCTTTGTTCTCTTGTGATTTTGGACTGTACTGGACTGTCTGAGCTATTGTCAAGTCTTTGTAACTTACCTGCCGAAATATTTTCTCATCGCTGTGTGGAGCTCCTTTTGGGAAAGGGCCTGCTGCCTTGTCTTACCTCACCTCACCTCACCTCACCTCACCTCACCTCACCTCACCTCGAGCTCCCATTGATGCTGTCATTGCCACTCACATCTAATGGTGTTCCTGCTGCAAGTAGTGGCTTCCCAGGAACACGGGATGGTGACTTAAACCAACCGTCTTGGTACTGGCTCTAACCGTCACAGGGCAGAAGATGGTGGCAAAGGCCCAGACATCTGTTGGAGCTGTGGGGAGCAGAGACCCCAGGTTTAGTCTCTTCCACTCCAGAATTCTGAGTTTTGGAGGATGAGTGTCTGGAGGATGAACAAGGAATGCTTTGTCAATGAGAGTTTTCCGGATGTGATAGGAGGTCATTATTAGAAATTTAGCAATAATTTGTTGGCAATTTTGGGATTTGCAATCCCTTTACCTGTCTCCTTTGCATGGTATTTAGATTTAATTTTTGGAAAATACTCAAAGTTATTAAAAATCTGCAAAAAATATGGGGTTTTAATTATTTCTTCTTTTTTGTCTTCATTTAGTTATTTATTTTCTATTATTTAGAAAAGTCCTGAACAACTCATAGCTTAAAACCACAAAGCCTCTACAAAATAAGCCACAACATACCACCTGACAGTTATCAGCATCCAGTTACAAGCTCAGACCATGCTTGCAACAAGCACTTGGACATTGTCGCCATGGTTGCACCTGGATAATTTCAAGTGTGCCATTTGTGGTGTGCCATAGAAGCCAAAGATCCCATTACAAATTTTAGTTAAACACATGCATTTCCAAGGACTAGAAATTGAACTTGCATGTATTTACTTTGGGCTAAAGGTTGCCTTTAATTCTCATATACAATTGGCAAGGCCAGCAGCAGGAGTCTGCCATGTAGAGAAGTCATTATACGGTTTATGGCGATTACCATGCTTATTACCAACTTGACTCATCTTCAGAAGTTAATCATGTTTAAGAAAATTACATGGGGAACATTATGGGGTAACAGATAACACAGTGATTCTGCATTTCATAGAGGCAATGTCTTTTTAAATTACTTAACTAGGCATTTGTGGAGAACATAGGTCTTTTTAAAAAAATTCAGTAATTCAGTTTTTTGCTGACCTTTTTTTCAGCTGGGCCAACTAATACTGCGATTCAATGTCTTCAGTGGGACAGAGGAGCAAGACATGCATGTGGAATAGGTAGGCAAGTCTGGTTGATATGACTGAATTGCTAAGGACACAGATTTAGGTGAAGGTAGACTAGATCACCCACTGGGTGTTTTCTCTCAGGGAGTGGTTGACAAGGCAGTCAAAATATGTAAAACCAGAATAAATGCAGCTCAAAAAATTACTTAATTTGCTGGGAACTGCAGTAGGAGCTTTGTTGCTCAGGGAAGTGAAAGAGATGGAGGGAGATCTTGGGTACGCTGGCAAAAAGTGGTGAATAATGGTAGTGGGGCTGGCCAGTGGGGTGCTTCTACACCAGGGTCCTTATAGTGCCTTATGTCACCGGGCAAATATGAACAGGCCTGTTCTGAAAACGTCTAGTCTTTGTCACTGAAAACACACAACCCTGTTGGTAGTCTGGCTTCTAAATTTGGTAAGCCTCAAGGAGAAGGCTTCTGACTTCTTGGAACCCTTTGAAAGAAGTATAGTGAGAAATGAACAAGGAAGCAAGTGATAATCTTGGAGCTGTGGACTGTACTGTTGTAAAACTGTAGTGCGACTAGTATTATCAGCAGCCTAGTATTACACAGTCCCCCTCTCAGGGTGAGCACATAAACCTTGAAGGCATTGCATGGTCTGTGGATCTATGATGAGGCTGTGAATTCTAGAAGGAAAGATATCTGGGTTTATGTTGTATGGAATGTCTAATTTTCCGAAGAATTGATACTGTGTGTAATAGGAGTTTAAATCACATAATACTTTGGAAACTGGCTGATAAAGCTGCCTGGTGGTGGAAACAGAGCTGTTAATAATTTTTTAAGTGAACAATATGTAGGACAGTGCTGGCTACCTCCAAATTGCTTATTGTACAGATGGATGCTGATTGTGTATGACAGGTGACAAAAACAGATCTGCCAGCAAGATCTAATTCAGTTCCATGCTATAATTCTGGCATTTGCTATATGTTGGAGTTTAAAAGTTGTAATTTCTTCCACATAAATACAAGATTGCATTTCTTGGCATTATAATGGAGAGAGTTGGGGCAGAAGCCAGAAGAAACTTTCACAACCAACATACTGGAGTTTAAAGCTATGCAAAAGATAGCTCTGGAGGCTTTAGAGAATACAACTAAGATCATGCAGAATTGTAAATTATATACTCTACACAAATAGCTTAGGGCCACATGATAATTAATAACTACTGTATTTAAGTAGTTGGAAACTCAGTTTCATTTATTATTAATTATAGCTTTGTTTAGCAAATGTTCTTCATGGTAATTGCCTGTTTATCTTGTCTGTATATGATAGCAGATAGCTTGGATGAACAAGCTGATTAGTAGGGGGTCTTAATTGTATTGCAACAGTTGTCCCTACTCTAGCAGGTAATAGAAAAGAAAGCCGTAAAGCAGATAAGAAAAAATAAGTTGCACATTTCCAACACTGGAACACACCACTGGGTCATCTGCTAGAGCAATAAGGTCAGGTTCTGTGAGCAAGTAAGAATAAAGGGTAAGTTAGGAATAACTTAGTTCTTCAAAGAAACCCCAAACCCTTAAAAAATCCCAACCTGTACACTACCCAGTGATTAGTGGGGAGTAACTGTGAATATGTAGGAGATGTAAAACTGGATTTTTTTAATGTAATCCTAAAAGTAACTCATGATCACATCTATAAACCCAGAAGGAGTTCTCTGAAAGAGGACAAACATACAAAAGCTCATTGGTAAGCAATTATTTTCTGGTTTGCCATCTCTGCAAATGACTACATCTGTACTCACAGATAAACTAGTTTCCTTCCGCAGTGGCAATAATAAAAACTGGCTGTATGAGCAAACAGAGGGAATGCATTAAAACTGTTTTACAGCTAATCTGGAAAAATAAGAATTTTTATAATCAGCTATCAAACATCCACTGCTTGGTGCAGGCTTAAAATGCTGATAAAGGGCTGCAAGAGGCTTTGGATAGCGATGAGTCAGCTCTGAATCATGTCTTCCTCTTCTTACCCAAAGTCTCCTAAAAATACATTTTCTCACTGTTCAGCCTTTACTGCCTTGGGTTGTTTGTTTTTTTCTGGGTGGGGATGTTTCAGAAAAAAACTACCATTTGCAGAAGAAACAATAAAAACAAATGCAGTGTGTACCTAGTGAACTAACAATCTATAATTATTTCAAAACAGAAATAAGATAACAGATTCACCAGAAACTACAACTTCTTGTGTGTACAAAGGCAGAAATGTTGCTAAATGTGAAAAATATGGCCTTGCCCTGGGATGCTTATAATATCATGGTGATTAAGCTGAGAAATTAAGTTTGAGCAAAACAAGCAAGTGAACAGTAATCTGCATCACTAATCAGTAAAAGAAGTTAAATTTCTGTATTTATTGTCCAAAACTATTGTCCAGTCACTTTCTTTGACATGCCCTAAGGCTGGGGTATTTTTGCTTCTCTTTATGTAGGCTTTTCCTTTTCTATGTCAATAATGGCTTTATACTTGCTTTTGAAATTTTTTTTCAATTGTCAGCAACAACAATTTCTCTTGTTCCTGATTCTGCAAAGAGCTTAGACAACATATACTCAAATTTGAGTATGTGATGAATCTAGTTGTAAATTAGTGTAAACTCAAATTACAAAAATAAATGCTTTAATTGAATCAATGCTCTGAGAACTCAGTGCACAAACGGGCACTGAATTGCCACTTTCAGCATCCTATTTAGGCACCACAGAGGATCTCAAAACCCTTCTCTCAGCAGCTACCTAAACCTGTGAGCAGTCATTTTTCTGGTAGCTGGGCCAAGGTCCTGATATCACCATCATTAGCTAATATTTAAAGCTTTGTGGGGTTTTTAAACTAGGCGTCCCTTTAGCTGCAGGACTGAGGTGGCCCTCTGAAAGAATGGCTGTGTGGTACAGGGGATTCTAACAATATAACACAGCGGTACTGGGGATAGCAGCGCTGCATTGCACTGGTGGCTCTCCACCTCTCATGGTGACTCAGGTTTGAGTTCTGGTTTAGACTGAAAACTTAAAAGAGGTTCCACAAAAGCCAAGAGAGACTACTCCCCTGGGGGTATTAGTCCAGACAACTGGGCAGGAAGGGGAAGGTGACTGTATTTCCCTTTGAAGCTATGTCATTCTACAGAAAGGAACAGAACAGAGGAGAGAAAAGTTTGAATCGCCTGCCAAGATGGTAGGGCACTGGTGATGAAGGGAGGAGGATCATGTTGCACCTGTCCATGGAGGAATTTAAACCAGGAGAAATCAAGCAAGATGCATCTTGGAGAACTGATCACTGGATGGCTGAGATGTTGCTTTGGGGCACAGGTGGCCAAGATCCAGGCCCTGCTATGAACCTGGTGGGCTTTGGTGACTTCCCAGTCAGCTAGCTAGCTAGGGCATGGCACCATTGCTCTGTACAAGCTCCCTGGGTAGCATGTGAACAAACTGCAGAGCTGTGTATCCCTTTGAGACAAGGATTGTTCACCTTACAGCACCGACTGTCCCCTTCAGGGAGTTTGTGCAAGTTGAAAAGTGATGGCACCCTGTTTTGTGACCGATGTTGAAAGGAGCCAGCTTTTATGTCCATAACATTGAAATGGAGTTAGAGTTTCACCCCAGACCTTGTTCTGATAAGTATTTTACAGCTATATTCTTCTTCCGTAACAAAAACCAAGCCCCAAAACAAATTAAAACTACAGCAATCGGCTGAATTTGGATTTGGATGTTGAGTCAGAGCCTGTGGTCCAAAAAGCTGATTTGGAGCTGAGATTTTTTGGTTAAGGGCAGAGTGAAGATGTCTGGGCATGCAGTTACAGTTCTGACCTGCACAAGGGTGAGTTTGAACAGACCTACAGCAAAAACTAAGATTAAGCCTTTTTTTGTTGGCTGAATCAGGCTTAGTGCGGTTTATACTCTCAGCATAGCACCTTGATTGGTCCCAGCCATCTGAGTCCCACGGAGCTGAACACTGTCAATTTAAACTGAAACACAGACCAGTTGGAACACATTTGAAAGACTTCAAAATTTGCCTTTGCCTCTCCTCTCTAATCTTTCAATCTCTTTTGGTGATTTTTCTACAGAGTAGCCATCAGAGCACTGGAATTTATGTGAAGTGCATCATGATGATCTCTGAATTTATGGGCTGGATGGCTGTAATTGTAAAAAAGCTTAAAATCACAAAGAGGCCTTGAATGCTCTGAGACTGCAAAGACAAAACTTGATTTTCAATAACAGTTCAGTAGTGGCAGGAGACAAGAAGGAAGCAGCAAGTATGGATGTTATGGAGGTACCTGAGGGCAGTCATTCGATGTAATTAAAATTGCTGGTCAGCTTAGAGTACATCTACTATCTCCCTGAATGTCCATAAGCTTTGCATTTAGCAACTCCACACATAATTTGCTTTGTGCAGAGTTTACAATATTTTTATTTTTTAAACTGGTCAGAGTTTTGGTCACACCTCTTTCACATACTTCTCTTATCTGCTTGCCATTGGGAGCTTCTATTAATTTTAGCAGAATGTAGAACAAACATGTTTCTGTGCAGCTGGGACCAGTCGGTGTGAGTTTTTGTGTAGTGTATTCTGGTATTCAAGGCATCAACCAACACCTGTATATCACTTTATTTTTTCCCCCTGTGAACTTTAAGGAAGAAAAAGGGATTGTAGCACTTCTCCAGCACAAGTTCAGGTGCTTTCTGCCTTGTCTGAGCAAAGAATCATTGAAGACGTTGCATTTACTATGTGAATGCTGCACAAAGTGTGTTTATGAACTGGTGTCTCAGAAATCCTCGACGCCTAATGAACTGATCTGCCACTTTTTAAACCTTGAAAGGGTATCATCTGTTTGGTGGAAGAGCTGCCATCACCTTCCAAAAATGACTACAGCATAAAGTGCTGAAGGAAGGAGGGGGACAGTTGATGTTTTCATGGGACAATGGGAAGGGTGAGATGTCAAGGCATGAAGTCTGGGACACAGTGGAAAAAGTCAGGGAAATTCTCCCCACATACTCCTTCCCATGACCACTGCCCTCCACTTGGCTCTTGTCATATAGGGGATGAGCCACTTGATGAGATTCGATCACACAGCTCAAACTTTGCATACTGGCAAGGCTTAAGCTAGGCAGAGGATGTGTGGGAGCTGTGATCCTGGTTGGCAAAAGCTGCTTGGTTTCTGTGTCTTGGTCACATCGCTAATTCCTAGCTACAGGTGTCTAGCTGAAACATTGATGATGACTTTGATCCACCTCTCTCCATAAGTCCTTGAACAGATGTAGACAAAAGCCAATGGAAGTATGGAAGTGAAAATCAACTTTTCAGCTAGATCCAAGCAGTTTCTAATTCAAGCAATCAACAAGACAAGGTTAAGTTCTTAAAACTGCTCAAGTTTTACAACAATTTCTGTTTCTGCATTTATATTACGGTGTCATCCAGAGCCTTTCCTAGAATCAAAGCTATATTATGTTGAGAAGTTTGAAAACAAATACCAGTGGGTGTATCCTGATTTGGAGTATCTGCAGGGTCATAATTAAGTTAACTAAGCGTATCCAAAAGCTAAGTGGCCAGGAAGAATAAGGCATTTAAAGAGGCATAATTTACCAAGTGGTGATTGATACTGTCAGTGGAATATTGGCACTATTTAAACACAGTTTAACTGAAGATCCAGGTTATAGGGACTAGTATATAGGGACTAGAATCTATTTCAAATTACTATGGACAATAACTCTTATAAACTTGACAATTTTGTAGGTCTTGAATAAAAGTGGAAATAAATAAGTGGTAGGCCTTAATATTCTCACTTTACACTTCTACATTTTTTGCTTCTTTAATCCTTATTATTAGTCATGGGGAAATGCAGTGATAGAAACATACAGGAGCTGAATTTACTGATCTTTGTTTTAATTGTGATTTGAAAAAAAAAAGCATTGAGTGTGAAAAACAGTAAGTGTTTTAAACAACATTAAAAAAACCTTTTTCTAGAATCTCATATTTACAATTTGAGTGTTTATTACACCATAAAATTATAGTACTTGGGAAATGATGCTTCAGTTCCTGAAATAAAGTTTCAGGGAGGCAGGCTTTGGGTAAAATAGCTGATTCCAGTAATCAAATTCTGCCTGTCAGTATGTACCATGGTCGTTACTGTGTTGTTAATGTATTTGGGAAAAGCTCACATGCCAGATTTTTTACTCTTATAGTTAGAAAGTTGTGTTTTAATTACACAAAGAAAATTTGTATTTGTAAGCCTGAATGATATGGCAATTTTCATTTGTCTGTAACAAAAATTTAGGCTCCATAAAATGTGCCTTTATGGACTCTAAGCCTCACCCACTTTGTACACAGCACTACTGGGTGCACTGTTTCTAGCAGCAAATGTTGTGAAAATCATCATTATCTTCTAATTTAATGCAAAAGCAAAAAGCAGTGTGATACGATGTCATGTTTCACAAAGCTTGGGAAACATAGATTCCAGGCATGCAACCTGCACCCTTCTCTTTGCTCTGGTTTACAGCAAGGCTCAGGGCTCACAGCATTGAAGTGTTTAGCACCTCCTTGATAGTCCTGTTGTAATGTCTAGAAAACAGTTTGATCACAGAGGATTTTACAGGGATGTTATTTATTGCACTCAAGGTGTTGATGCTGTATGACTTACGTTCACCGAACCAGACTTGCAAATATACTTCTGTTGTCCTGGATGCAGTGACTTCCCTCTTGAAATGGGCCCTTTTGTAAGGCATCTGTTTAAGTTATGGCAGCAAGAGGCAGGATGACTGACGGGCTGTCTCTACCCATCAGTTCCTAGGATGTTATTGATATATGGACTGGAGCTTAGGACACTCAATAACATAGTGTCATTTCAAGAATGTGAAAACATGATTTTAAAAGAACCAACAAACACCTCTGTTTGCAAAATTATGTTTTCCTTTTCTTAAGCAACTGCACCTGCAAAGACAAACCCTCTAGTTCATTCTGTGGAGAAGCATAGCTAACTTATCTATTTGTGAAACTATGCAGAGAACAGATAAAGATAGATATCTGTCTTAAAATGAACAGACATACAGGAAATAAAATTGTGTGAGCGACTTTACGTTTTCAGGATTTAAAAATATATTGTGTATTAAAAGCCAAATTAAGTAATTTCATGCTATCCTATAAAATGTTTTCTATGTCTAACTTCAAGTGGGAAATCCATGATGCTTTGGGGAGAAGCAGGATAGTTAAGATTCGCTAGAGTGGGAGCAATAGTTGAATGACATGAATGACCGTATAATCATTGGATTATTTTACAACATCGTGTATTCTGGACTTCAGTAAAATACTATTTAAAAAAAAGAATTTTGAAATGCTTTCAATTATTCTGAGACCCAAGTCATGTAAGACAACCCTGGACAATTGGTAGGCTTAAGGTGTATTTGTTATTGGTTGGTTGGAGATAGACACAGGATCAGCTGTGTACTGATAGAAATCTCAGGTTCCATTACAGCATTCAGGACTGGATTCTGGTTGTGGTAAATCCCAAGGTGTCAGGTCTTGTACTGCCAACAGTGCGATACATGTAGGAGTAAGGATGATAATTCTTACTTGGCACTTTTGCTGCTTAAGTAGTAGTATACATACATTTCTAGCCTGCATTTCCTGCGTCTATCACCTCATTCAGCAAAGCACTCAAGTACTTGAATATTTTTACAACCTGCTGGAATATAATGCCCAAATCCATCAAAACAATGTGATTAAAGATACAGAAGCATGTGCTTAAGTAACTTGCTGAATACATGATGAGAAGGTGGATAAATCAACAACTTCTGTAGAAGCTGGTGTTTGTGGAACATTCACAAGGCAAATATATAAGAAAATTCTCATTCAGCTCCATAATTGATCCCCAGTAGCTCAGTACCACTTTGAGGAAACAAAGAGAGTGATTAGGATAGCTATAGTAAAGTTCCTTGTTATGGGTTCTATTTTTTTCCAAAATTTAATTCTGTCATAGCTTCAGAGTCATCCATCTTGTATCAGGAGCATCTTCTCCTTATTCCTCTAGGTCATCTGAAAAAAAAAAACCCAAACCAAAAAACTGAGCCAAACCCAAATACACAAAAAACTCACCACAAAAGAGAATAGTGGCAAATAATTGAGACATTAAAACTACTGAGACCGTTGCTAACATTCTAATAAAATATCTGCAAATAAAAAGAAATTCCAAATGTTCAAAGCTGTTTTCAGTGTTTTATGGCATAATAAATGGTTTATGATCTCATTAATGCCATTAGGCTTTTATCTCCAGAACAGGGAAAAGAAAGGATGTAAATTCTGAACAGGGACTGTGTCAGAATAAGCGTACAAGGAGAGGAAATGCCGAGTGGGGAGCAGCAGATTTATTCATAAAGCAACCACTTCAGGCTTTACCTGCAGTTATCATGCTTTGTAACCGTTTTCTGATTTTTCTGTTATTAGAATCATAGAAGGGTTTGGGTTGGAAGGGACCTTAAAGATCATCGAGTTCCAACCCCCCTGCCATGGGCAGGGACACCTCCCACTAGACCATGTTGCTCAAATATCCACCGAGCCTGCTCTTGAAAAATTCCAGGGATGGGGCATCCACAACTTCTCTGGGCAACCTGTTCCAGTGTCTTACCACCCTCACTCCTTTAGGTACTGGAAGGCTACTATAAGGTCTCACCGGAGCTTTGTCTTCTCCAGGCTGAACAACCCCAACTCTCTCAGCCTCATAGGAGAGGTGCTCCAGCCCTCTGATAATCTTCGTGGCCCTCGTTTGGACCTGTTCCAGCAGGTCCATGTCCTTCCTGTGTTGAGGACTCCAGAGCTGGACACAGTACTCCAGGTGGGGTCTCACGAGAGCGGTATAGAGGGGTAGAACCAACTCCCTTAACCTGCTGGCCACACTTCTTTGGTGTAGCCCGGGATGGGCTTGGCTTTCTAGGCTGTGAGTTCACATTGCCAGCTCATGTTGAGCTTCTTGTCCACCAACACCCCCAAGTCCTTCTCCTCATTACTCCTTCTCCTCTTACTCCATTTTCTGCCCAACCTATATTTGTGCCTGGGATTGCCGTGAGCCATGTGCAGGACCTTGCACTTGGCCTGGTTGAACTTCATGAAGTTTACATTTTTCTATAACTTTCAAACTTCCCTAACTTCTCTCCTTTAAGAGTCAGTAAGTACTTCCACGATTCACTACAAACTGTGGTACTTTCTGTTCCTTGCTGCTCCAGGCTTCAAGACTCTCGCTGTGCACCCTCATGAGGCACGCAGCTGGCTCATCCAAAGTAACGTCTTTTGGGAAGAATCAGCAAGCTTGTTCTAAACTGCAAGCTTTTCAAAAGCCCAAAATGCAACTTAACCAAGATCTGAAATGTCATCAAGTTGGTTTGAAAAGAAATAGATATAATTGTATAGAAATTTTTGGTTCTTTTTATTAGCCCTTTTTCAATGTGTGTGGAAGCTGCCCGGATTCTGTTTCCCAGTTTTTCTCTGTAACCTGTCAGAGTTGGAAACTTTGTTCTTTTTAAATCTAAATCAAATCTAGGAAGCTGCCAATATTATAAGAACCATTCACTGAACTAATGTGGAAAATAGACAAGGATAACTAAGATTAAAGTAATGCCATTTCTTGTTACTCCAGCACATATTGCTAATTGAATGTGCAGTTTAGATCTTAAGCTGTCAGCTACAGAAAGGAAGTCTATGTATTGCAAACCAGCACACAGAACTGTGGCCACCACAATGTAAGCCAAGTTCTTTACATATGGCTGGTTCTTATTCATGCTTCAGTTTTTGGATACCTAATACAAGACATCTTCCTCCAGATTTTTTTTAAACCCTTTTCGAAAATAGGTGTGATATCTGAGATGAACATCAAAAAAAAAATAGTAAAACTCAAATTATTTTATTTTTTTTACTTACAATTGCAGATTATATTTGTTACAAATAATGATGATAATAAAAACTGTGACAACAATAAATCCACAATTTTCAAAATTCCTGGAAACCACTTTTTTAGGGATTGATTTGTAATTTCATTTTCCATTTGCATGTGGGTACTTCTTAGACCTTCAATTATGCGATCATGATACATATCCCTGGCTCCAGATAGACTGTACAGTACTTGCCAAGTTCCCTTCTTCTTTTCTAGCCAGCTCCCTGGTTTGTTTGGAGGACTTTGCAATGTACAATGGAGCTACATAATCCTGATTTGGTTCTCCCAAAGTGCTGTTTATAGAGGGACATTTGTTTATCCTCTAAACAGGTAGTGAAATTTTATCCTTTTTCGAGGACCAGCTTCCATCTTTCAAACTCTATTTTTTTAGGAATTTGAAACAGCTCTTAGAGAGTTCCTCAATACGGAGTTTTTGGCTGGATAATAACTATCAAGAAGCACTTTCCTGCAGACTTTCCATTGAAGAGGATCTACTGATTATAAATAAGGTTGCATTGGCTCAGGATTGGGGCATTTACTATGGCAAACATGAAAACTCTCACTTGAGTTATTATCAAGATGCCTGGCAGTGCTGAGTCTGAAGTATAAGCTTTTTCGGACTGTTCAGCTTATGGAAGTGCCACCAGTCCTATGTGGATGATCTGCATAAACAGCAGAAGTACTAATGTATGATACTCAGAAGCCTGACGCATGATTCTTGAGGTTTTTAGAAGCAATAGAAATGATTGTAGATGCACCAGGATTTAGTAGCTCTATATGACAGCCTCTGAAGAGCTGCTAACAGCCGAGAAGCTAATTTCTTTTATTCAAGCTGTTAGTGCTCTTAGCACTTAAAATCCTTAGGTTCAAATCCTTCTTGTGTACTGAGTATGTTTTTTTATGCTGTCTTTGGGGAAACGTTATCTGCTGATACTGGCCAGGTACAGGGAACCCTGGCAACAAATGGCACCAGGGTTAAACTCTGCTGAGCAGAAGCCAAAAGTATGTAAGGTTTTCACTCAGCTCTTTCAACACTAAGTTTACGTTAATTGTTACATAAAATATTGTGGTTGTTGTCTGATTAGTTGCCGTGCTCCAGGTTTTATTTGCCTCAAGTTGATAGTTATATCCTCAGTGATTTTTACAAAGTGTAAACTACAGGAAGATATAAATTCAGCCTGGGCAGAGAACTTGACAGCTTCGGTTCAAGACATAAAATGGAGCAGAAAATTTGGGAACAGTATTGATTTCAGAGATAACTGAAAATTTTGGGAGAACTTTTTTTCAGTACATTTTTTTTTTTGACCCCTGGATATTAAAGCTTCCTGTGGCACAAGAATATGTTGATGATGACTCTGATCTCCCTAACAACAACGTACCAGAGCTGCTAGATGTGCTCTGAAGTACTTCTCTCTTTGCTAAAATGGTATGGCATATTGCAGGGTAAGGGCCTATTCTTCCATCTATGCAGGTCTTCTCCAGAAGTACAGAGAATCCTTCATCCCACTGATATCTACAGATCTGGACTAAGCAAAACCTGAGGTGTCTGCAACAAAAGCAACTTTTATGCTGTGAGAACCTAAAACCCAACAGCCAGTAGACAAAGTTACCACAGGATCTTTTTTTTGTGTGCTTTAAATATAATCTACATGCACTAAAATATTTGTCGTCTTTCTTTTCCAAATTTGGGAGGATAGACTCATGGCCCGTATCTTTAGTCAGTATTTACGCAACTGAATGTCACTAGTTTCTCTGGGCATTAGCTGCCTATGACCCAGTCAGAATGTGGACTTTTGTTTCAAAAAAACATTGCAGAATGAGAATATGCTGTACTATTTCTCTAACAGTATCTGCCTTCATGGTACATGCCTCCTTCTGAGTGAAAGTGGAAGGTACCTGGAGGAAAAAATTCTTGTCTTTGGAAATAATAAGGACTTAAACCACTAAAAAGAAGAAAAAGTATTTCCCAATTAACAAATGAATGTCTCTTTTCACATAGCTTTTCATCTTTTTGTGACGGATGGCCCAGTTACAGGAACCAATTAATACATTTCTTAACTCTATTAATGGGCTTGCTGTTCAGGGAGTTTCAAGTGCACACTTGGTATTACACGTGTTCTCATGGCAAGAGAGGTGTTTTCTGGAAAGAAAGCCAAGGAAGAGACATTGGGCTTTGCCTAGGGAAGAAGAAGAAGTATTAAGTACATACAAAAATTTGTTTCTAAAAATCTATATTCTACAAACAAAAAGAAATAAATTCCTTCCTGAAGGTAAAATTTTATGTTTTTCATTTTTCTGCCTTCTTTCCTGTCAGGAGGTTAATTAACCACCCAAATTTTCTTAGACTTTTTTTCTAAGTCATAATTCTGAAATAATTTACTTAAAGGAACCAAGGCAAAGCATTAAAGCTGAATTTCAACACCCTCAGAAATTTATAACATTGCATATATAACAAAATAAGGTCAAACCCAAAGCTTGTGCTGTGAGCTGACCCTGGCTGGATGCCTGGTGTCCACCAAAGCTGCTCTATCACACCTCTCCGCAAACATCTCCAACATGAGTCGTTCCCACGGCCTGCAGTTCTTTATGAACTGCACCAGTGTGGGTCCTTTTGACGGGGTACAGTCCTTCAGGAACCGACTGCTCCAGTGTTGGTCCCCCATGGGTCACAAGCCCTGCCAACAAATCTGCTCCAGCGTGGGCTGTTCTCTCCACAGGTCCACAGGTCCTGCCAGGAGCCTGCTCCAGTGCAGGTCCCCATGGGGTCGCAGCCTCCTTTGGGTGCATCCGCCTGCACCCACGTGGGGTCTTCCAGGTGGATATCTGCTCCACTGTTAACCTCCATGGGCTTCAGGGGTACAGCCTGCCTCACCATGGTCTTCACCATGGGCTGCAGGGGAATCTCTGCTCTGGTCCTTGGACCACCTTCACCCCCTCTGTCTTTGCTGACATTGGTGTCTGCAGAGTTGTTGCTGTCATATAAACTCACCCACCTCTCCAGCTGCAATTGCACAGTTGTTTCTTAACCCCTCCCCCCACTTCTTCATATATGTTATCCCAGAGGCACTATCACCATCGCTGATGGGCTCAGCCTTGGCCAGTGGCCAGTCTTGAAGCCATCTGGCATTGGCACTATGAGACATGGGGGCAGCTTCTAGCAGCTTCTCACAGAAGTCACCCCTGCATGCCCCCCGCTACCAAAACTTTGCCATGCAAACCCAATACAGCTTGTTTTCTGGGTGATGCACTTAGGTATAGAACTAAGACATATTAAAAAGCCAGGGAAGGAAACAAAAATGGGAAAAAATGGTGGAAATACAGGCAATAGGTGAATGTAGCCATGACTTTTGCTCCCAACAAAATGTAAATAGAGCATGAAGGACATAAAGATTCACCTTTGATGTATGTTTTAATTACTGGCTCAATTTTAATAAAGCATGATAATTAAATTAATCAGGTAAAAATATGTGTGAATGTGTGGGTAGATGTTGTTTTGTTGAGCTATTAGTGCTCACTAATGGAAACTATTAATAGTTGTATACATGTAATTTAACCTGGAATTAGACGATGCTCTTATCATGAGTTAGAGATGCAAATTTACTTCCGTTTCAGTTAGTGTTGCTCGTTGTTGGTAGGGTTTTTTGTTTGGTTTTATTTTTTTGTTGTTGTTGGTTTTTTGTTTTGTTTTGTTTTGTTTTGTTTTTCTTGCTGGATCATCTCTGACTTTATTGTGGTCCATTAACAAATTCCAGACTGGAATGCCTAAAAAGGGAAAAGAAAAATGCTTGGAGAGTACTACTGAAACATTTTAAAATGCAGCTTCTAAAAAGCTGTCAATAACTTCCTCTGTATTTTTTCAGATCATAATTGTTTATGAGTTTTTTCCCAAGAGGAATACTTTGCCTTATGTGTTATCACGCTTTTTTTCCTGGGACAGATAAAAAATGACAAGCCAAAGAGCAGCAATCTGGACCATGGCATAGTAATTCTCATTTATGCAGTTTCATATTCTTCACCAGACTTTCCATGAGATGGAGGACAGTTCAGATGTTGTAGATCTGTTGCTGCTGCTCCAACGTTGTGTGCCTAATTTTTTTTTAAGTGTGCCTAATTAATTCACTAAAATACTAGCTTATATTAAGATGATGATTTGGTAACAGGTCTCTAAATACTATGCGGAGATGGGAAAAAAATAACATGACATGCAGTTCAGGAAATAAAGACCTAACAACCATCAGTGGAGGGAACTGGGAGACAGAACAACTCAGACCAGAATTGCCCCACTTCAGATAGAAATTAATGTCCTGTGATTTGTCAGCGCTTCAGACACTGGCTTCTTCCAAGGTGGCTGATGGCACACTCAGAGAGTGTAAAAACTATTTGTCCTTCCTCCTCCTCTTCTGATAATTGGTTGTTGACACTGTACATACACTTTCTGTAATTGTAGTTTGACTCCTGTAGAAACAATTTCATAGTACATAAGACAGCATTATTGTAGCAGTAAGGGAACTAATGGACAAGTTTTCTGGCTTATGAACTGCTAACTACCTTTTTATTTTAAGCATAAACAGGAACAGAAGATGGAGTTTGTTTATATATGGAGGGAAATCATCAAAATGTTGTGTTCTTGACAGTGCATTATCCATTAGGACATTACTCTGTTTGCAATTTTTGCCTGCAATTTACATTTTGAAGAAGTAGAGATCAGGAAACTGCACCAGATGTCCACAGATGTCCATCCTGATATGGTTTTGGTTGTGGGTGGGGTTTTTTGGTTTATTTTTTAGTTGTTTTGTTTTTTTCCCTGTTTTCTCTCACTAATTAGGGTTAGTTGTAGCTATTAAACATCCTTGGAGAGCACTAACATTGCAGTCCTCTCTGTGCAGGTAGATGCCTTACTTTCTGGAAGCCCATCAACTCCTTTCTAAATTCAAACCATGCAGACAAGCCTAATCATTAAAATTTTGATGTAGAGTATGAGTGAGGAGAGGGCATGGGTGCTGGAGAAACATATTGGGTGGAGTAATAGAGAGCTGACAGCCTAAATTATCTTTCACACAGCTTACCCAGGAAGGTTAGGGGACTAAGAAAAACGGAGCCAAAAAAATAGAATAGAGACACAAAGTAATTCATAGAGCCAAAATTTAAAGCACGGAGTGACTTCTGAAAATCACAAGGGAATTGTGATGGAAAAAATTGTTTATAACTTGGCATAAGTTTTCAGCAGGTTGTTCTCACAACACTCAGTACTGAAATCCCTTTGTTAAAACCCTTGTAGGATAAGTTTTGGGCCATCAGAGCCATCAGAGATTTATCCCCAGTCATGTTGTAAGTACTTTAAACGAGAACAGTGAAGAAAAGGAATCAGAGCGCTGAATTCTCATCAGGTAAAATGTCTTGTTTAAAAACATAAGAATTCACAGAAAATAAGATGACACATTTTAAAATAATATATTTATTATAATCTAAAACTTCTGGTGACAATTAATTTAAATTTTGGCATTCATTTTAATTTTATGTTGTTCTACTCATCTGTCTCTCAAACCAAAACAGCAGCAGACAAAATATAAACAAAAAGAATACTTGTATCTCACAATATGTGGGTAAAATGAAGGAAAATATTACATTTTCAGTCAGTCACTGCAGTTTTCCTTTTGAATTTACATTTGACATATTATTTAACTGTTACTGAGTATGTCCTGTTGCGTTATTTTCACTGGCATTAAGACTTAGCTAAATAAAAATATAAACTACCCAAAAAAGTACAAATTTTAGTATATCAAATTTTTACTACCTTTAAGATAAGAACTTTCACTGAAACTCTTAAAAATGCATTACCATGTGATATTCATTTCCCTACGGCAATTTTTTTTCTGAAGGACATCATCATGCCATATTTACTCCCTTCTACTGAGTAGCTCCACTCAATCCAACTTTGCCTTGGTGCAAAGATGGAGGAAGCAATCTCTCAAGATCCTCTTTAGACCTATATTTCTGGAAATTGCTTTTATGTTACTTGGGGGGGGAGGACTGTAAGAATCTGTTCCCAAAATTATTCTCTGTGATATCACTGCACAACACCTGTTGTAAACATCCCATGGTATTACTTTCTAAAGATATCCTTCTTCTTGTAAAACAAGAATTGTGAAAAGAAAGAAATGGTCCAGGGATCATTCCCCTTATGAAAGCATCAGCATGAAACTCTGGGCTCATTTCAGCTAAGCCAACTGTTATACTTAGCTGTTGTAGAAGAAAATAAATACATTTGATGAGATCTGGTTTAACTCTGCTTAAAGTCAAGTTTGTGCATCTACACAGCTGAGAGGGTTGGGAAAGAGACCTGGAAGGTTTTACTACTACCTTGTTAGCTGAAACGGGTCACACGGTGTCAGCAGCAAAAAATCATATTTTTGTTGCTCATTTGTGTCTGCGAAGTTAATTAATGGTCCCAGTGAAAAATCTATGGTGATGGCTGGTATCTACAAAAAAAAAAATCCAGTTGGGCATGGATTATCTTGCAAGCTAGTTGTTCTCTATATACATAAATTTGAGGGATGAATTTTATTTTCTTCATCAGAAAATCCAATTATTTCACTTCTGATGCATGGTTACAGGGTGGCTACAGCAGTTAGGGACAAGGGTGTGAGAAGCAGCATTGTCAGCAGTGAGAATGGTTGCACTGACAAAGTGATGCTGCTAACGATGTAAATACATGCCGACAGATGCTTAAATCTTGTTGGCACCTGCTGTGGAGACTGGGGAGCTTCTGTGCCACAGTGCTCAGAGTTGTGCTACTGGTTGCCCCAGGGTTTGGGGCATCTCTAGCAGTGCCAAAGAGCTCTGGCTGCTCTGAGACAGGGATTGCTTCTGCGGTGGTGAGACTCTTGTGCTGTTGATGGCGGTGGCACCTGGGGACCTGGAGCAGCACCATGACCCATGTTGAACGGCAGAAATCACTCCTGCAGGTGGCTGCAGGGGACTCAGAGGGAGGCAGAAGGCGGCGTTGGGGTGAAAGGAATGGGACTGGTGAGTTCCAAGCGGTGCTTTTTATGAGTCTCCCCTATGATAATAAAGGAAAAACCTGAGGTATTTTAAAATTGTGCCGCTTCTAGAGAGGTTATGCTGCTCTTGCAGGTAGGTCCCCATTGCTTGAAATCAGATGGCAAAGCACGGACAGTGTTTTGCAGCGCTGCTGCAGTGCTGGGCTGCCTGTGCTGCTGCGCCCAGAGCAGCTGCTCTCAGTGAGCATGGGGAGCCTGAGCAGACTTTTTAGTATGATTTTTTTGTTTAGGAATAGTGAAACAAAGATAAAGTGTCACAACGTGCTGTTTATAGAGGAACATGCACAGACATGAAAATAAATTATTGTTTGGGGATGTAAAAAGAATACATATGTATATTGACTATGTTGCTTTATTTTGCCCTGTCAGGGATGAAAACAAGCAACTTTACAACAATTACACGTGAAACACAGCACCTGAGCACCAAGGTGATGTTCACTGAAATCAAAGTCATCAGTTTTTCAAGGTGAAAACAACCATGCATTTGTGGTATACCTGTCAGAGAGAAACCCTAGTCCCCAATGAGCATTCCCATATAACATAATGCAGATAATAAGAGAGGTAATGATAAAAGTTAGAAAGCCTCTTTGCTTCAGCAGACCACAAAGCTTTTTAAAAATATGGAGAAGGAAAAAAAAAAAAACATTTTAAAATGGATTTTCTCAACTTCCCTATCCAGCTCTGTTGATTTTTTGTTATTTCTCAAATATATTTCCAAACTAGAAAATAATCAAAACCCATGAAGTAATCAGTCTCCTCTGTTTTAGAGAGACCTGTTTCATTGTCTGGGTAACAGGTCAGCCTCTTCTGTCATTGATTTATATGATCAGTCATCCTTTGAACAGAAAATGTTATGAATCAGTTACTTTAGGTATCTAATTTATCCCCAACAGCTTTTGTAAAAAAATTACTGGTAAGAAAAAAATTATGAAAAAAATCACATTTTTATTTGTGGGCAATTTTTGCATGGAAAAGAAGCTCAACTTCTTTATTCTTGGAATACTGTACTTGTCTTTCACATTATTGTGAACATTATTATGCTTTGTGGCTGGTTCACCTTTGTGACCTTTAAAAGTACTTGTCTATACAGCCAGACAACTAATCTGATTTGATATATTTAATTTCTAAAATTTTAAAACATGCTTTCTGACCTCATCTAAATTCAAGGCAATCTAATTGATACGATATCCTTTCTACAGTCCTTAATGTGGTAGGGTGAGATTAATATATTTCACATGGCTTTAAAGACGTATCTTCATTTTCTGAGAAAGGCCAAAAAACCTCCTTCTAAGGACATAATAACCCAAATATAGTCTGATTGTATATGCTTCTAGACATCTCTACATTTGTATCTTAATATAAGAAGTGATAATCTAGGTAATAGCTTGTATGTGTACTACTCCTGCTAAATTACAGCACCAACAGGCTCCACTAAAGCTTCATTTTACCTCTGAGAAAGTGACTTCAGACCATTTTGTGAATTAACCCAGACTCCAATATCCAAGTCTATCATCCTGTTAAATTTTGCTGGCTACAAATTTTCTTTAAAACCAGTTGCAGCAAAATGAAAATCCTAGATGACTAAATCTTCCTGAATCCTAAAATCTATAGGCTTAAGGAAAAAATAATATGGAGGAAGGGGGGACTTTGTGAATGAAATTGGAAGGCAGGTGAAATCCAACAAAAGCAAAAAAAAAAAAAGTTCTGTCTTCTGTGTTACTGTCTTCTGTTTCCATGGAAACTGAGGCTGGATTGGCAAAAATGGGTTAAGTGCTTTACAGTGAGAGACTAATCACTGTTATTTTATAACATTACTACTGCCAATGGAAGGGAGGGCTGCATTCTAAGGAGATGTACGTTTGCAATGAGCCTACTCCTTACTGAAACTATCAGACAGCAAAAACACATGGCATGAGAAATTTTGATTAAATATACAGTAAATCAATACAGACTGTATAAAAGCCATAAGAATCTGTGAAATACTGTATATGAGAGAACACTTAATCCCAAAGTCAATGAATAGCAAAATCCAACCATATAACTACTTGATGTTTCAAAATACTGAGAGAACACTCAATTACTTGGTAAATACAGAAAAATTAATCTGTCTATCCTCTTTTCCAATGTGTGCATTATTCTCAGGGGGAGTTACTTCAGAGAATCTGCAACAACAGAATTCTCAGCCTCCATCATTATCTTGAAAATAAGTTTTACCCCTTGTGGTTGAAAATCTAGACTTTCACAGGATGGAAATTTCAGCATTAGTCTTAATTTTCCAGAGCTTCACTTACAGCACTAAAACACTTTCAGCACTTATTTTCTTCTGAACAAGGTAGATCAGAGGAAAAAAAAAAACAAAACCACCTAATTTCCCTCAAAAACATTGGTTTCTGAACCCAGCAACATTCTCATATTTTAGGTGGGTGTTCACAACTGCTCAGAAAAAAACAGTCAACAACATTAGTGGATGAGAATGGGCACTCACTCGATGGAAAGCAAATGATTTGTCATATGGGAATACTGCGAAATGTTAATTGTTCAAAACCCTATTTAAAAGTGTTGATGACCATGCCAGAAATGTTTTACTTTGAGAGTCTTGCTGTGGATATCATCGGATAGTTGATGTTACTTAAGTTATGCTTTTTCAAGTATTTATTATGCTGGAAAACAGGCCATTTTTATGAAATGTTCCACATGCAGCATACCTGTACCTAAGGATAACTCTTAAGCACCACCAGATGATTTTCAGCCCCTGTGCAACCCTATAGATACCTTGAGGCCCTGGCCCTGAGTTTTAGTGAGCGAGCACCAACCTGACTGGGGTTCCCAAGCCATCCCCCGCCTGCGGCTGTCACGCTTCTCTGTTCCTGGCTTGCCCATGAGATTTAACCAGGCAGGAGGGAGGATGAACAGGGAATGATGAATGGGGCTAGGTGAAATTCAGGCATTTCTGCCTTAGCAAAAACCCCAAGGTGTGGCAGGCTAGACTGATGTTCAGAAGACCCTTGTCTGATTTATTACAAGTACCTGGAACAATACATTTACCTGTTTTTCAAAAAAACTAGACTGCAGGATACTCAAAGATGGGGTTGCCCCTTTGAAGTTGTTTGCTGTGATTAAAATGCTTAGCTGCTTCTTGGGCCGGATTGAAAAGAGCCTGTGTTTCAGGAGGAGTCACCACTAGACTTGGGCTCCCAGTTCCAGGCTGCTGGGTCGGCAGGGGGAAAAACCCACTTTTTCTGCCAGGCTCAAGACAGCAGATTCTTCTGAGAATATGTAATAAATCAAGTGAAATAAGGACAGATATTTAAAGTCTGTGACTCCTGCTGGGGCTTAGGGATGAGTAAAATAAATGGTAACTTTTCATTTGGTCTCAAGTCCGACAATCCCAGGGGAACCTTTAGAGCTTTGCTTAAAAAAGCCCAAAGTAGAATAAGCCCTCTTCTCTTCAGTGTCGATTGTCCACTCATAATCCTGTGAACCTGAATGACTGAAGTACCCATTTTCATAATAAAATGAAAGCATGTTTCATTTACCGTTTCATCTTATATTGAACTCCATATGCCTAATGCACCTGTTAGAAGTTAATTCACAAGATGCTTTTATTTGAGTTATATTTATATTTAAATAAAAATGAAAAAGATTTTTCACATCACAACTAGCTGATTAAAATATTTTAAGAAGTGATACAAGAATAAATATGTTCAAAATTGGTATTAGAACTTATGACTTCGGTAACTGATACATTTCTTGGCTTGCTGCCCAGAAAGCCACCACATCCTGGGCTGCATCAAAAGAAGTATGGCCAGCAGGGCAAGGGAGGTAATTCTACTCCTCGACTCCACTCTGGTGAGGCCCCACATGGAGTACTGTGTCTGGCTTTGGAGTCCACTACATAAGAAGGACATGGACCTGTTGAAGCGGATCCAGAGAAGGGCCACAAAGATGATCCGAGGGCTGGAGCACCTCTCCTATGAAGACAGGCTGAGAGAGTTGGGACTGTTCAACTTGGAGAAGAGAAGTCTCCGCGGAGACCTTATAGCAGCCTTCCAGTACCTAAAAGGGGACTACAGGAGAGACGGGGAGGGACTTTTTATCAGGGAGTGTAGTCATAGGACAAAAGGTAATGGTTTAAGCTGAAAGAGGGTAGATTTAGGTTAGATATTAGGAAGAAATTCTTTAATGTGAGGGTGGTGAGGCATTGGAACAGGTTGCCCAGAGAAGTTGTGGATGTCCCATCCCTGGAAGTTTTCAAGACCAGGCTCGATGGACATTTGAGCAACCTGGTCTAGTGGGAGGTGTCCCTGCCTATGGCAGGGGGGTTGGAACTCAATGACCTTTAAGGTCCCTTCCCACCCAAACCATTCTATGATTCTATGAAAGCAAAATCTTCTGAAGAAAGGACAGAGAATGAAGATGAAAGAGGGTAAAGGGAAGTTTCTGAAAACAGGAACTGTTAGATTCAGTAAGAGACACAGGACAGGATTGCATAAGCGGGTGAAAAGGGGTCAAAAGTAAAGCATGTCAAGACAGATTTGAGCAATGAGGTGGAGGGCAACTTCAACTTTATCCCTCATTTTAGTTCAGCACAAATGCAAAAATAAAGTGACATGTGGAGCAGGGGAGAGACACAATAAGGGATTGATAGGGCAAGCAAAGTGTAAGAGAACAGGAACAGTCAGATCAAGTGAAAAGCAAAGAGAGCTAAAAAAGGAAATAAAAAGCATTGCAACTCTAGACATTGAAGAAAAAGACAGAAGAGTCAGGACCTCAAAATCATGGTTCTTGGAAACAACGTTTGTTGTGGGAATGAGCACAGGAGATAAAAGTACAAGAAAATGAGCTGAAATACTGATATAATATGCAGAGTAAATAAAGAGAAAGATGGCAAAAGTGGTGAAAGTGAAAAACAGCAAAATAAGTCGAAGGGAAAGCATTCAAGAAAGACAAACAGGTTTTCTTCAGAGAATTTCTAGGTGGTTTCTGACAATAGAAGTATTCCTGTAATGATAAAATTACCAGTATGAAGAAGATGAGAAAATACACTCTCTCTCAACTAGAACATGAAGAGGAAGGACTTATTCACCGGTCCATACCTGGACTGAGGGACAAAGTAGTGAATTATCTGGGTAAAACAGATCAAACTGGTGAAGGAGTGAGATGCCACCTGCCTTTGTGGTCTTAGACAGGTTGTGGTTTACCTACAGCAGGCATCCCCCAGCAGACAGACTGCTACCTGCCCACCACCTACCTCCCGTTCCCTCTCTGATGACCCTGTCTGCCCCACAGCTGGTTGTGGGTGAGGGGGTCCACAGAAAACACACATGCACCCAGTCCTAATCCCATGGACTGTCCACTTCCTCCCATGAAACCTTTCTTCTCAGTTCACCACAACCATAGCGTCTCTCAGGAACAAGCAAACACAGACACCTTCCACTTTCACTCACAGTGGTCTTTTCCCGTTGGATTTTAAACCTCTTGGTGAATTATATCACTCGTTACTTCTTCCTTTCCCTTTCCAACATGCTTTCAGTCCTTGTACCTCCAGCTGTGTATGTCACACTGTAATCAATTCAATGTGACTGTGGTGATGTGACAAGCTATACAAGGGTGGCTTTACTGGAAAATAAATTTAAAAAACCCTTTAGCAGTCTGTCCTAGAGGAGGTAGATTATCTGAGGCTAATCCCACGTGTCATCCTGAGGTCTGAAATACTGAGCCCATCTATATACATTTCTGTCTGTTCAGTTGTATGCACAATAGGGCTCATGTATAGTCACCTATTCCTCTGTAATTTTCACTTTTTAAATCTGTTGTGTGTTGGATCATTAACTCAAGGTGAGACTTCTCTTGCAGTCATTTCCTCTAACCTTACTGCATAAACTGGTCTCCTGGGTAACAGTGTTCACGGATGATCTGAACATCCCTGTTTTTAGGGCAGACTTTGTTTTGCTCTGCACCTGTGTAGTCAATTATGCTGGCACAATCTGAGATACATATACGGTTTTAAATTAAACCTGGTGTAAATGAGAACACAGACTAATGGAGAATTAATGTGGTTTTTTTGTCAAGTTTTTTGTTCCTTTGTCACCCCTGTGAGAAAAAAACAACAATAGGCAATGTTGTTAGCAGTCTCTCTTTCAATCCACACTGCAGAAATGGAAAGAGGAAGAAATGGGGAAAACATGACAGAGACAAAATATTGAAAAGAAATAAACAAAACCTGAAAGAAGGTCTGTAATTGATGGTATCTTCTAGAGTCAGGATAACAAAAACACTTTAATCAGATGTTCTTTCACACTTGTAAAAGTTATATTAGGAATACGAAATACAAGAACTCCCAAGACATACCTATAAACAGAGGATGCAGGAAAGTGAACTGAGAGGCACCTTTATGAGTTAATATTCCTTCTTAGCTCAAACAATGACATGCAGGTTAAACACTCCTGGTTAACAGAAATTTCCAGGCCATATCAAGTTGGGGTAATCCATACTGACCTTTAAATGCACTGCAGACACTGCATAAAAAAACACGTGAAAGCTTGCATTTGGTGGATGGCTTAGCCGGTACCTGGCACTGGGCTACATGTTTCTTTACACACATGGAAATACAGCTCTAGCAGAGTAAAAAAAAAAAAGACATCACACTCCAGATGATTAATACTTCCTAGGGCATCACACACTGTCTTTCATGTGATAATGCCCCACCTCAGCACTAGAGGGGAACCTTCCTTCCCCTGCTGGCACAGAGATCAGGGCTGCTTCCATCCATGACCAACCTCCCCAGACCTATCCAACTTGGAAATGGAAATTTCACAGCTTTGTTGGGTTTTATTGTACCGAATGTGCAGATGAATTCTTTTATAGAGATGAGGGGCCAACACATCAGCCAGGATAAACTGGCTCATTGACTTCAATAGAGCTGAGCTGATTGATGCAAGCTTTGGGACTCCCCCTGTTTGGTCAAATCTCATTCTGGTCATTTCATCTGAATGAATGCAGACTGGAGGGAAGGGCTGGGAAACATTTTAAGTGCAGGAACAGTGAAATTGTCCTCTGCAAGATCCTGCATGGACCAGCTTCCTACAGGCTGTCAGTGGCTCCCAAAATCTGTGGCATACCAGGGAAATATCTTACTGCAATTTTGAGTAAATTTAAAGGAGGAATTTCCTGAAAGTAGAAGAGCTAAGATCAATGATGTATTCCTACTTTTTTAAAAGAGTAGAATGTGGTATACCAATTACATAATTTTTATAGAAATAATTAATTTTTTGATAAAATAGTTCTCAGATGGCCCAGTAAAGAATGAGATCCCATGGTGGGAGATGTCAATTACCACATCCCACTGCAAATATGGGGGAGTGATTTCTAATTATTTTTTTTAATGGTGTGTAGAAGATAATGTGAATTGATGAACAAGCACACTAATTGGTTATTACACATAGAAATAATTTGCCCACAGAAGTTATGGATGCCCCATCCCTGGAGGCGTTCAAGGCCAGGCTGGACTGGGCTTTGAGCAACCTGGTCTAGTGGGAGGTGTCCCTGCCCATGGCAGGGGGGTTGGAACTCAATGATCTTGAAGGTGCCTTCCAACCCAAACCATTCTATGATTCTATGAAACATTTTCTGCAGTCTAATAAGTACTGTAAAAATGTGGATTGTACAGGTACAGATGTTGCAACTAGGTGAAAAGTTCTTTTGGAGCTCTGTTTCAGATTATTTTCTGACTCATGAAGAATACAGAATCTTTTTCACTCCGTTAACCTAGAAGTGTTGTTTTCATGGTAAAGAAAGAAAAAGTAGTGCTAAAGACTCAACAATTTAAATGTACATAGCTCCACTAACATTCAAGATGCTTCAATAATTGACAAGAGTGGGAAATCTTGGTTCCTTACCACTTCTAAATGAATTTTGGCATCCTAAATTGAAGGAAAACAATGTACTTTGAAGATCTGCTGTATCACCATGGTTTATTCTGACCCCCCTGCTAGTTATCATGTTTGCACTTTATGACTAGTCTCTAAACTTGTAGCAGTAGCCCACATTTATAAAACCTGCTAGGTTTCTCTCTTGCCATTTAAAATTAAGTTTACAAAGTTAAATCAAGAGTGATGCCTAAAAGCAGTTATAATCACATTAGTAGCATGAGGAACTGGTGTTTTGCAAAACCTGAATGATCCTATGACAGTATAACCAATTTCTGTTGCAAATGCCCTGGTATATTTTGCACTAACATTAGGATATTATGGAACAGTAAATAAAAGAGACATAGCTTTTTACTGTAAAAGTAAAGAAAACTAAAAATATTCCTTTTAAATGTTTTGGGTTACTTGCTGGTTTTTTTTGTCTGAGTTTTGAATTCTTATGATATATACAATTATATTGCACAGGGTTTCATTAATTTTTCCTGTCTGTTTTATGCTTCTTTCTTTGTGTTGACTTCTAACATTTGTGGAACAGAATTAATACAAAATGTTGTTAAAAGGGATAATTTTTGTCTTTATTTTGCTTTTCATGACCGAGTACAATTTCTGTGGTGAATTTTTTTGACCAGAGGGATAACATAATTTAGTTACAAAGCCACTGCATTTTTTTAAGGGCAAGAATTCTATCTGTTGTGCTGTGAGAGATTCTTAGCATTGTAAGAAAAAGCTCCACCTGAAAATAAAAAAAATGGCCCTTTTCCTCATTTTCTCCAAATATCTATTGAAAAAGAACTGGAATCCACTAAGCCTTCAAGATTTTATAAAATTTGGTGAAGAAAACATCTTTTCATAGTATTTTATTGCCTCAGGTATTTCTCCTACTGTTACAGGAAAATTATTAATATTATTCTTTATTGATTTGGACACAGAAGGGATTTCTGACATTTAAAAAATATGTATTAGAGTTTTCTCAGTTGTAGCAAAAAATTCAGATTATAAGACAGTAAAGTAATATTATTAACTGATCTGAATCTGAAAAAATATCTTACTTTTTCTTATAATATCTTATACTTTTCCTAACGTTATTCCTGTAAGTGATCTGCATGGTGGGATAAGGGATTGAACTTTTGTAACTGTGCTACCAGCTGGGGCAGGATGTAGCTGTGAGGAAGGAGAGAAGTTATGGTTTCTTCTTCAGCTGGCACTACAGATGACGTGCAGTACAGCAGGTTACTTATATACCCCATATGCCCTTTCCAGTAATATTTCCAGGTTTCTACAGTCGCATATTTTATTCGTAAATATTGACCAGAGTGTGGCAGGCTAGATTTTGACTTGCATTTTGCTCCCCTGCAAATGAAAGGAAAGAAATAAGAATTCTTATTGTGCCCCTGGGACCAGTGTTGGGGTGAGCAGACATAAATAAATACTTTGAACCTGCTTATTTGTCCTCCCTCAGTGCACAGGAATAGGAATGGGAAGACAAGGGCAGATCAATACACTAAGTAGAGCAGCTGAGTCAGGCAAGAAATATTGATATTTACTGTTGGTTTGGGCCTGCAACAAAGAACCATCCCTTTCCTTGAAGCCTGAAAAAATAGGGAGGGACTCATGCTGTGGATGTATGTTTTCTCTCAGGATTACTGCAGAAATGAGGTAGTTTATGCAGTCTTAAAGGTTATAGTCTCCTAAAACTTTTAGCTCATGTGGAGTAACACTGTCCTCCACAAGCTACTGTGGAGACCTGGAAGGATTAATCTGGAGGCACTCTCCTGAGGAAAGTCTGTTTCTTAAAAAGGGTTTGGAGGAATTGCATGAAGTTCCTCACCCTCTCAGCATGGATCAGGACTTACATTTCTGTAGTGCAGGGCTCCTCTGTGTAAAGTGACTTCTCACTGACGCTCTTTCCTTGGAGCAGGGAATAGCAGAGCTGACTGGAGAAAGCTTGGTGCATAGCTGAAACAGGCAACCATCTCTGAAAAGAAAAGGCACATTGGGTATCACACACCTGGAAATGTATTTTCTGGCACAAGGAGACGGGATGCTGTCTAAAAGGCCAGATAAATTAGACACCTCTGGATCTAGGGGAATAATAAGGGAGTTTTAAATTTGTCCATAGGTGTCGTTAAACATGCAAGTTACTTTCTGGGTTTTACTTCAGCAGCTAACCTTCAAAAGATTTATTTCCTTGTCTGGAGATAAGGGAGTAGGTAAACTGTATCTTCTTGCTGGTTGCAGTTCCCCCTAAAAATTAGCATTAATTATTCCACTTGTTTAACTATTTTCGTAAACATTTCTGTGCGATTAACGAAAGCATATGAAGGGGACACTGAAAATGTATGGAATGATGTATAGGTAGCAGCAATGTTTTAAATATTTAGGTCTTTGGAGGCTTATATGGCCAAACCTTCCCAACTTTTAGAGGTTAACCCATAATTTCTATGGACGTTAAAGTAAATCAACCATGATCTAAATCCTGCTCCCATGAAGTCAGTGGGAGCTTTGCCACCAATTTTAGTGGGAAAAGGACCGAGCTGTGTAACTGTTATTTAATGCCACTACCTATAGGAAAACTGAACACATTTATTTTGATTGGAAACAACATTATGTAATAATTCCTCAAAATTCTGAGGTTAGCTGGCTGGTAGGAAAATAGTTCTTGGGGGAAAAAGTTGCTCCAACAGTTGTCATTTGCAATATATCACAATATAAATGTTAATTCTAGTTAATGTTAAAGGAAACTGTCTAAAATAATTTAAGACGCAAAGAATTGCATTTAATGGAAGGGAACTTAAACATAACATTATCATATACCGATAGGCTTATGTCAAAAAAAAATGGCTTGCCAGGAAGTTGTTCACATTAGGCTAAACCATGCCATGGGAAATGCTGGACTGTGGTGGAAGCACCTAAAACACTGAGCCTCAGAGAACAGCTTGTCCTCACTGCACACAGTAGGAGCAGGAAATAATTTGTGACACTTCATTTCTGTGGTGAAGCACCCTTTCCTCTGGCAATGCACAAGCTTTCATTCCTTTCACCAGTGTATGACGGTGATGGAGGAGGGTCTACCAGTTCTTCACTTGCTCACACCCTGGCTGATCCAAGGGAAACCCTGCTGCCATGCTGGAACAGGCTCTGTGGCCTCCCCCCAACACCTGGAGGTGTCTTTCTCCTTCCTGATCTCCACTACAGATGCAAAATATGTCTCTTAGAGCAATTTTTCACCTTGAATATATCTTCAGGGCAAATACATAGCCTTATGCACAATATGTATAAATAATTCCACAAAGAATAATCTGAGACCAATCGAAAACGTGCATACAGCAGGTACTTGCTATATAAACCAGTATGCATCACATCTTTGGCTAAAGTTGAAATAGTTTATTAAAAACTGGGACAACTGTGTAGTCGTACAATTGTAAAATTTCTCTTTGTGTCCAGAGATAAGTATCTGACTGAAAGCTAAAGAAATTTCAAGAGTGCTCAGTCACAGACATAATAATACTGTGTTTACTTGTGTGATGAAAATTGCTGCTGGGAGCCTGATAAATCTCAGTAGATGTTATCCAGAGTAATAACCTTGACCAGCTGATTTCTTTCGAAAATGATGCATTCAAATTTAGATGGGGTATATCCAGGATATCATTTGGACTATATTTCTTCACACACTGAGAAATAAAAGTACAGCCTGCTTAAATACTATTTATCTTCTGATAGCTTCATGGACAATAATCTGGGGAAGATTGGTGGTACACAAACCAGTTCTGATTGCTACAAGCATCTAAGTCTCTTCTTTCTTTCTTCTTTCTGACACTGTTTCAAACATAAGGCCAGTTTCCCACTAAGGCGCAGTGATGCTGTGAGTGGGCTGACCTGGGCGCAGGGCAGGAATGGGACTCCTTGACCCCGGGGTGAAGCTACAGGCATGGAGCTCCTGGTGTGGAGGGAGAGAGAGGTTAGTGACTGCAGCCCATCCTATCTCCAAGGAGGCTTTGTATTAGTGGATCAGTGCTGAAGGAGGAATAACGTCCTCTGGTGTTCTCTGGTGTCCTCCACGTAATCTCCCCTTATATACTATGCTACAAAGCTGGGTTTGTGGCAATCTTATGATACAGTTACCTTGCTGAATCACCATGTTTCAGGTGTTCTCAATTGCATTTCTTTAAGTGAAGGAAACTAACATACTCTGCTTTTGTGCTCTCTGCATTCCCTCAGTAGATACCAGATGTTCTGAGCTGCACCATTTAAAGGGCAGAAGCATTTTCGCTCTGTAAGGAAAGGACTAAAATATGGTCATACCTTGAAATTTTCCTCAATAGTTGCCTACATGACAAAGTAGGTAGTTCTGCTGAAACACTTTGTTTAAATTAATCATATAACAATGATAATATGAAACCAATCTTTAGAAAGTCCATGTATGACAGTCTATATCTATCTTTGTATCTACACTCTTTAGTCTTTCTGCCTCTTGTAGGAAAAGACTTATGTTTCTAAAGGAGACTGGAAAGTCCTGTTTGCATAAAACTGTCATCATGGGGCATGTCATCTTCCAGGTTCTCTGCCATTTGCTCAGCAGATAACATCCTGCTTTGGAAAACAAATCTTCATGTTTCAACACAGCTTTTGTTACACACATTTCGGACACACACATGAGCAGCGATGCAGTCTGCTCTCCATCATGGTGCTTTTCCCAGCTTGAAGCAGATTATGGGCAAAACATTGATGCTGGGCCAGGATTCTAACAGAAGATGGAGCCCTATATGCCATCTTCCTCCTATGAAACTGCTGTACACGTGTGTGTGTGTAACAGCCCTATTTATAATATACCTCCTCTGCTGATCTGCAAGGGCTTTACTCAGTGAAGGAAGAAGAAACATGTCACATGGGGTGACTGGTGCCCTAACAAAGTGGCAGGAAGGCAAATGATCAGTGTTGTCTTCCTTGCCCACACTTGAGGATGGTTGCCATTGAGCAATCAATGTCTTTTGTGGCTGTAAGGGGGATCCTAGACAAATCCAACCTTACACAGAGTTTTGTCCTGCTACTGATGATAGCTGTTCAGTCAGGAACAGGTTCCAGGCAGCAGAAGGCCTTAAAGACTTTGTTACCTCCAAGGTTTTCCTCTTTCCTTTGAGGCCAGAAAGGCTTATCTTCAGTAGCCAGCAGTCTTGGCAGGAAAAAATGAGTACTTGTATTCACATATGAATACTTTCATTTGCACATGAATGTCCCTCTCTGGGAGGGACAGCACCTCCACAATACCAATTATATCCATAATCTCCCTGCATGAAAAAAGGCACAGAGATGATCACAACAAGGAAATGATCATGCCAAACTGAAACGTAAGGAAGAACCTACGGAAGTGTTTGTGAGTAAATTACTCCTTTCCATATACAGTCTAGCTGAACATCATTTTCTGTTGTGCATTTACTATTTATAAAGCTTTGTAAAGAATTCCAGTTTGTATTATAATGACTCCTCCGTAGTCTGAGAAATAATTTATAAGAGCATAAAGACACACTATATTTTAAGAAAGAGGCAAAGAGCCAGAGGAAAGGTCAAGCCTACAGCCTGACTTCTGCTTTTCATGGCATTTGAGAACTTGATTTATCAACCTTAATGTTACATTAACATAAGCACATAATTTCCTAGGATCTTCTCATCAGATTTAAGAAAGAAAAAAAAAAACGAAATTAAGAATGTCTGAGTGTAACAGTATTGTAAATTCTTTCCTCTCTATCTTGCAGTGTTGCAATTAAGTGTTCCACAAAGATGACCAGGTTGTGCTTTGTATTTTCATTATCCTGTGAGCTTGGAAGGAAGAAAAGATCCTCTGTTCAACAGAAAGCAGTTGTTGCCCCCAGACTCAGAAGAATATAATGTTTTTCTCCTTAGTATGTTGTTCATCTGCAATGGATGAAGAAAACAGCAAGAGCAAACCAGTTAACCAGAGGAGGTAAGTAGCAAAGATTCTGGGTATAGTGCGCAGCAGACTTTAATGTAACAATGTTGTACATGAACCTTCTCGGTCACACAGGTCAGACAGGCTTGCTCTTAACTGTGGTAATAACTCTGTGCATTAGTAAGTCTTACAACTAATGTGGTTTCTAACATGGGGTGAAAGTTCAAAACATAGATTCATTGATGTTGTAACCCTTTATAATTTTGTTTTGATTTTGTCAAATTCTTCCTTCAGGAATAAAACAAAATCATTAAATACAACAACAAAAATATATGAAAAAAATCCGTTTCTTTTTAACATTTCCTAGGTTTTGATTTCTCGGTTCAAATGACCTCTTTGTTTTGAGGTTTACTTTCACTATATTTTAAAATAATAACGTTTAAAAATCAGTTAAATATCAAAATGGTGTATTTTCCTCGACAATTAATGAATCATGGCAGCTTGTAGATAACCTTCTGGATTACTGATCTTCCTTTAGAGCAACTGAACATTTTACTCCCTGGGATAAATGGGATTCCAGGAGGTTAAACACCCCACAGGAGACTCCAAGTTCAGTTCAAATCTCAGCTAGTAAACCTCAAGCAGAAAAAACCTTGCCAACTTTTGTGCCAGATAAATCCACTTATCTCCTAGTTAATTCACAGCCGTTTCTTCCTTCCTTCCTTCCTGTTGATTCACTGCATGTTTGAGTTTTTCCCTGTGCTTTCTTGTAGACATGTTCTTGGAGTTTGTATGCTCTGGACAAGGGAAGCCAGGAATTTCTGATAAGTACTCAAGTCCCTGACTACAGGCTGTTCAAGGTAGATCTGTCAATTTTACATTTGCTTTATGAAATTTGGTTTATGAATAGCATACATGTTTATATGCTGGATTTCCTAAAAATGGTTCAGGAGGGAGCTTCATTACAGTTTAGGTTGGATGCATTCTTATAACCCAGCAAACATGAAAGCACAAAGATATTGCATTTCTGTTTCATCATTTATATGTTTCATCCCTATTTTTCTCTTTCAAAATACTTTTTTGCCATTCAGCAAAAATTCCTCCATAGCAGTACTAGATGCTGATTATATACGTGATGTGCTCTGCCAGTTGCAAGAAAAGCCCTCTAGAAATGCCCCTGAGCTCAGCAGTGGTAAAGCAAGGCCAGCTATGCAAAACTTCTGTTTAAGGCAAGCTGAGGTAGCCATGAAGTTTTGTTACACTTCTTTTGGCTTGGAAATTGTTTTTCTTGACATCTGCACAAACTCAGGCCAAAGTAAATGCCCTACTGTGAGCTCTAAAACCTGATTAGTTCCCTGTCCTATTTGCCACAGCCAAGGTAGACCACTTGTGTGGGTAGAAGAGATCTGTTGCTGGTGAGAACTGGTTAAGTTTTAGTGGAAAAACATTGACTAACCTACCAATGCTGCTGGAGATTGATTTGGTCTCAAAAATGAAGCTAACTATTAATAAGTAAAATTTTTCAATTTCCAAAATTCTGTACTAATTCTGGTGAAATAAGAAACCATTTTCTCTACCTCCTATTGAAGAAAGAACAGGCAGTTTATCGCATGAGGCATATTCTCAGCGATATGGATAAGCAGAGACAATGGATGTTATTACTATTGTCTTGAGGAGATAAATACTTTAATTACATCACCAACCCCACAGTGTTATTCTTCCATTTGTCATATCATCCCTCCAGCTGCTGTCCCATCTATAATGTCTTTACTTACTGTCTTCTGCTTTACCAGGTTGAGAAAAGATTACAACAGCTTCAGCAGAACATCACAGGCTGGCCTTCACTTCTGTTTTCATTGTGCACTACTGTAGGGTCTTTGGGAGTAGTGTGCTGAGGGCTGCAAGAGAAAGGGATGGGGTGTACAGAAGTACAGTTCCCACTGCTACAGCTGCTGTGTCTGCAATAATTAAAAAGTTAAAAATTGCAGCTCATTTATTTCACCTTAGTGGGGTTGGGATAGTATTCGAGTAAACTTGTCTGCCCCACAAGCTAGAAGCTGAAGTTCATATTGTGTTATCACAATATTCCTTTCAGGAATTGAGCCAAAAGGGGTTTGGTCAGATGGTTCCCAAGCATGCAACACAAGTGTAAAGGACTGACTTTACACTTGTAGTCATTAAGTTTATATATTTATTTTAGGTTTTGCCTGCTTTTTGCTCTAGCCACTTGTTCCTTTGAAGCTTAGCTACCAGATACTCTGCTCTGTGTTAACCTGTATTTTCACATCCATTTAATAATAGATAGGCCAGAAGCTTCCTTTCTGGCAGACAGAACTAAAATTTGGCATCATGTATGTACAAAGGGCAATGCCATTATCAAGGGATTCCTATGAACTTTTGCAACTCATTTTGGGATGCAAAGCACCTCTAAGTGACCCTCTCAATATAGCTAGTAGGAAATCATGACCTTCTTAAACTTCCTCTACCCTTCCATGCAGAAAAGCTATTAACTTGTGCAGAAAGCAAGTATTTATATCCACAGTTGAGGATTTTAATATAGGTCTATTATTTCAGAGGTGAATTTAACTACTTGATTTTGAACTGAAAGCAGCAGTATTATGCAATGCTTATTAGCTTTCAAATTTGTGTTGGAAAGGGGCATTCATGAGAGCTATCCTCTCCCTGCTCTGATTTATTCTAACATTGGTGTCTCTGGAATTAGCTGTAAATATGTCCTTGGCGGCTACACAAACAAAGGTTGCTCCTGCAGCCTAAATCATGTGAATTGCTGAGCGCTGCTGGAAAGAGGCAGATCACCACCTGCTTCCATTGTCTTCAGCTCAAATTGACGTGTCACCCCTTGTGTAGCTCAATGGATTGCAGGGCTGGGTTTATAATGAATTCACAGGGGTTCTTCCATGCCTTGGTCCAGATCATCGATAAGAAAAAATATGCTAAAATTTGGTGAGAGGAAAGAAAAAGTGATAGCAATATCACAGGCTAAATCCTGAGCTTGTGTGAGTCAGCAAAGCACAGCTGATTCCAGTGATGCTGTATCAATCTATCCCTGCTGAGGTTCTGTTTTGAAAATTTTAATGGCTATCAATTCAGATGAAATACTTTGGATATTTTGCTAAATAATGGCTTAGATGCCACAGCAAGAAACAATATCATGCCACTTATTATTCCATTTAAAAACAATATAAGCCATGTGTGAGAAATTAAATCTGTCACCCTGGGAAAGAGTTCAGGCTGTCAAAATGGTAATAGAAATGAAATTCAATTACCTATTTTCTATGTTACCCACGGTAATTCCCCAGAAAATATTAAAGGAAATTGAAAAGGAGATTATCTTGTAAAGTGTTTTCATAATATAATTATTGTCTTAATTACTTTAAGAAAAATCTGTACAATTCTGCAGGAAGACAGCTGAAAGTTATAAAAACTGCAGTTGTTTGCCAGATTAAGATTAACTGCCACTGATGATGACCATCACTGCTGTGACGACAGCCACACTCTCACTTTTATAGATTTTTCTCATGCTCAGCCTTACTGTGGTGATAGTCTGGGAGACTGAAAACAGGGGTGAGACTGATGCTGAGCTTTCGGTAGCTGTGCGGAAGAAGGCAGCCTGCAGGGAAGTACCTTTGGGCCCTTTTTTCTCTGAGCAGCCCCATTCAGCTCTGCACCCTTCCCCTGCCAGAGCTGACCCAGCTCCACCAGAAGTGTCAGGGCCCCTCATGTGGCAAACATTCAATGAAGGTCCGGTGGCCCTTGGACTAGGTAGGAGATGGCCTTCATTTTCCTGTGTGACTTTTCCAGCTGTGCAGGATGGAGCTCAGAGCCTCTCCGTGGCCCCACCTTGTCATACCATGAGGAGTGGAATAATTCAGCAGGAGGGACTGTGAGATAACAATTCATACTGCAGCTTCAGAGTGAGATATTATAGCCCACACAGGTTGACAGTGCAACTAGAGGTCAAAAAGACCTGAACCTTAATGCATTTACTAATCATTGAGCTATTGCATAAGGGGAAAGAAAGGCTCAATATAAGATGCAGAATGGACAATCAGCTGGGACTTAGGCACCTTGGCAGATTTAGACCTAAAATAATGCATAAATATTTTGTAAGTGAAAGTCAAGGACAAACCGCATTTATTCTACAAAGAAATTAGAATTCCTCAAGGCAGAAATTTTTAGAAGTGAATGATGGTGTCAGGTGTTTGAGTTATGGAAGAGTTTATATTTTTCCAGGTCAAGTTTACACGAGGAAAAAAGACAAGACAATCTGAAGGAAAACTAAGATCAAAAAGAGGCCATTACATGCTAGTGCTCTCAAAGACTGATGATGTTTCCTATCCTAGCACAAGTAAATAAGTTAAAGCCTGCATTGAAAACTGATTATATTATACACATTAAGAAAAATAGCAAGAACAATGAATGCTTCACTAAGTGTGACATGAAATAGGCCTGCATGAGTTTATGGTTATGTATTCACAATCTCCTTAATTGACCACAGTGTTTTCTGTTTCCTTCTCGGGTAATGGTAACAAATCAGAAGTTGTGGCAAAGATTTTTAAGGGTACATTGTGAGTTGTGTGTGCAATCCACTCAGTGGAGAGGCTGGCAGTGTTGGGTGGCTCCCTGCTCTCAGGAGTCTGATCTTTGGGGCATAACCTCAGCTGGAGGGCACAGAGCAGTGCAGACGGAGGCCACATAGCTCATGTGCCTGAACCTGGTTTGCCTTTGCACCACAGCCTGCTAAAGCACCTGTCCTCTACATGAGCCCGTGCTGAGATCTGTAGTGCTTGACAAGGCTCTTTCTGATACTTGAGCTAAACTGTTTACAGCTCGCTCACTAATTTCTTTACTCCTCTGAAGCCTGCAGCATAGAGATTCCTTGATTATTAATTGCCGTCTCGTCACAATCAAGAAGTCTTGGTGGTACTTGGAATAAATGGATAGTGTTCAGGGAACCTGAGTCCTCATCAAAACTAGGTATGAATGACATACCATGCCATGAAATGGATCCAGATTCATCCCTTACCCATCCTGAGCAGTCCAGCCCTGGTAGAAGGAGCAGTCTAGCCACAGCACAGTGTTTTAACCACGTAGCCTTGCAGACGGGCTATGCTAATTAGCCTGAGCATAGCTCTGACAAGGCTGTCTTCAGGTTCACAGTTAGTATTTCTGAGGTTGGCCACACAGTGCTGTGTAGATGTATTGTTTGCCCAGGGCTATCTTGGGGCGATCCACATGAGACTGCACTGCGCTACACAAGCACTTCCTCTCTCTTTGTGGAAGCTGCTGAACTTCTTTGTATCCCAGTCACTTCATGGATGAGATGGAGGCTCTTGGACAAGGGTCTAATTTTATCTTCTTTTGGCTCTTTCTCTAAGTGCCATTTGTGTTTCCCTGTTACCTGGTCACATGGCAACTCAGAGCACAAACACCATTCAGGGCTGAGTTAGAGCGGCCGGTCAGGATACGGAAACTTGCATGCTTAAAATATAGCTATAAAGAAATAATTATACAGAGCTAGATCATGCCCTCAAGGCATAGACTTGTGTTCGGAAGAGTTTTCCTGGCATGAATTGGAGGTACTCTGATACTTGGCATGCACAGTGACAGGGAAAGTGCTACAAAGGCCGCTGCATCACGCCTCTCTGGCTGCACCCTCCCTCCCTGGACCACCCTGGCTCCCCAGCAGAGCGATTAGTGTGCAGCGTTTGTGTTCTGCCAAGCACCTGGGCCGTAAGTCCATTTGACCCATGTGCCACAGGAGAAAGTTCCCTATTCCTTCCCTTTTTGCTGTGACCATGTAGAAAAGGCAGGGCAAAACTAGTCCTGTGTGATCAGTCAATCAGTGGTGCTATGCTGCAATGGTCCAGAGGAAAGAACAAAGTATATTAATTTCCTTTCCAAAATGAAAAGCAAACTCACAATCTTACTGCTGTCTATCATATTATGTAAATAAAGCTACATGGTTGCAGCTCCCTTGTTGTCTAAGTGCTCATGGTAATGAACTGTTCTAAGAAGTTAAACAGGACAAAAACAAGAACTGCAACCAAGTAAATCTAAGGCAAATCCTCATAGCTGAGAAGATGTGGTCCTCACAATACAGTAAACATGCTTTTAGCTTGGCTATTCAAATGTCTTTTTTTGTTTTACATTTTGAAAAATAATAGCTGCAAGGTTCTTTGAAGACCTCAAGGAAGGTTTTAAGTGTGGCCAAGAGACATGCTCTTTGTAAGCAAGAATCAGAAATACTGAAGACTGATACTATTTTCTTAATATAAAATTAGTGCAGGTTTAAGACCCCAGCTCCAAGTGAATGAACAATGCTGAAAGACAGTTATTTAATGGACCAAGAATTATGGGAACAGGGGTCAGAGAATATCCTCACCTATCATAAAGGAACAGAAATTGAGATATACTTTAATTAGAAGTTTAAAAAAAGTATAAGTTCATATTCTAGTTTATATTTCAAAGCAGAATTTCACACAAGACATTCATTACTTCCATTTTGGGGGTTTTCTTATGACCTTGGAAGATCCTTAGAGTTAGCCAAGTTTAAATTAGATTTAAAAACCTTTTAATTTCAGAAACTCTCCAGCATGACACATTTAAGTGATATTATGCATTGATTGTTCTCTTCCATTATATAGTTATATGTCTTTTTTTCTGTTTTTGACCATGGTTTATGTAAGGTTTCCTGGCTATAATTGTATTTCTTAGGTGCCTACCCCTCAGTTAGTATTGGGGGGTGCTATATGATTTCTTTTTAAGGGCGATTTGAAGTAGAGATTTTACCTGTCTGTTTTTTCAAGCCAAAATTACACTGTGACAACTGCCAGCACATTGCAGTATGTGTCATGCAGGCAGACTTCTATGAATGCAGAACCTTTACATCGTACACCTGCAAATGGTAAAAAGTGCCAGTAAAGTAGCATCATTGTCTACTTTGTTAGAATATTCAAAGCAAGCAAATCAGCAATATACTTCAGTTTTCTAAGTCCTCTGTCAGCCCACTTCTGGCTGAGCTCAACTCTGTTTTCTAGTGTTGATGCAAATTTGCCAAGTGATGGCATGCCCATTGTATTACATGAAAGAAAACATCACAACCAGCACAACAAACTCTTTATCAGGTTAATGCCCCCTACTAGCATTGACATTTTCTTTGTTAGCTATAGTTCAAGTCACCCTTGTGATTAGCACTTTTTACCCCTATAGTTAAAGGACATCTTCCAGTCTATACATTGATTTTGTTCTTTGCCTTTTTAGTATTATTGGGTTATTCCAACTGTCTAAGCCCTTTAATAATACACATGACTTCCTCAGTCCATACTTTTATGTATCCCTTTAATTATTACTGTAGTTATTTGTGGAAACACACATACACATGAACGACTTGAGAAGTGAATGGCTTCCACCATGAAAAAAATTATTAAATCAAATTCCAGAAATCTCAATATATGAGAGACATAGGGACAGAAAAGAGAGAAGATGGAAATTGATAAAGAACAATTGCAGGGAAGACACCGCATTTAAGGACCTTAATGATGTCTTGGTGGAATAACATATAGATTTTGAAGGCTAAGATCAGGGAAAATGCATCAGAAGTAGCAGACAGGCATGATCAAAGGCATGATTTTGGGAGTGGGAAAAGACAACATTAGTTTTCTGTGAAATCTTGTCTCACAATCAAAGCAAAAATCTCCTGCTAAAGTGCCAGTTATAGTTTCTGTTGCTTAAATATTCTGCCAACTTTAAAAGGTAAGGCTAATGCTGAAATTCCTGTCTGTTAATGTTTGCAATAAATGGGGTTAAAAAAAAGAGGCATGGCGAAGAGTTGGAAGTTAAATCTGCAAGCAGGGTTTGCTGTCTGTAACACAGTCAGATCTTCTACACTATTGCTTGTCATTAAACAAAACTGTACCTGCAATGTAAGTGCAACTAAGTCTCTATTGATATGCTTTGTGTCAACTGAAATGACTTGTCAAAGTTTAAATTATATTATAAATTAATTCAAATGGGTGATATTTTACCACAAATGTGCATGCAAGCAGAAATAGTTCATTTGTGTACCCTGTTTTGTTTCAAGATGCTATGGAAATGCATTTATTTCTTGATTCACATTTGGAAACTTTGGGTGAAATAATCCACAATGAGTAATTTATTTAATGAATTTTGGCGGTCTTTTATCTGCTGCCCATGAATTGCCACAAATATATGAATACTAAAAAATATTCATTGTTTGAAACTATTTGCAGATTTCAACAATTTATGCAAATAATTCTTTCTCTGTGTGTCAGTAAAAACAAAGCGGCAGTACCGATTACCATGGCATCTGTAAACAGTGTTAATTAAAATGCATCGGATTTTTTTTTTATCATTTGTATGTTTTTTTCCTAGGGTGTAATTATATCTTGACTACTTTGTAGTGAAAAATATTAAATGCAGTCCATTTAACCTGAAACAGGTATTGCTCTGATGGTGTGGCTGTCATGGAGCCAATGGCAGCAAAGGACAACAGCCTAAATGTTTACAGAGCAGTCTAGGCAGGATTTCTGAGCTTTATTGCCTTGCCCTTGGCAGTCACACTAGCCAGGGTAAGGCTAGTTCAGATAAACAAGGTATACCCTTTGTGTGAACCAGTTCGCATAAAGTCAGTCCGGGCTAGATTTGGGCTTCAGCAGCAAGGAAGAAATGACCTGAATTTCTCTGTCCCAGAAGTAGCCCTGTGTCAAAGTGTCAGAACAGCTGGAGACTTGCTTTTTGTGTCAGGTTTGTCTCTTAGTCTCATCAAAACTACTACTGAAAATCATAGGCTTTCTTAGAAAGAAATCAAGAAGCGCAGTTAATATTTGTGTTGTTAAAACTGCTATTTACTCCTACACAGCCTGGCAAAAGCAGGGTAGCACAGTATCTGGAAGTATCCCTCAGGAAAGTGCTCTGAAGAGCCACCTCCTTGAACATGCTTTCTATACCTCTTGTTTAACTGCTTCACATACTCATTTTCTAGTCATCGTAGTCATATTAGTTAATAAATTGAAACACTGGAAACATGGAAGGCTTTTATCAAACTTCTACAGACAGTTATTAGCATATTTACCATGGCCAAATTGTTTCACTTGATTTATTTCTAAGTCAGAAACAGTTTCAGCAAATACATCAGCATTCCAGCTCAAGAAAAAAAATTCTTTGTTTCCTCTTTAGCCAAAAATCAAGTTTATAATATTCTGAATAATATGTTATCTATATCCATCCATCCATTCACCCAGAACTTAATTCTCTTAGGCTGAGCAATGTTTCAGGTTTAAATTTCTCTGTTTACATTTCTCCAAAGGTAAAAAAGATCTTTACAAAATGCTGTGAGTCAAAAGGGTCTATTTTTATCCAGCTTTGGGAAGGGAATTCTTATTCCCTTAAGTAGGGAAATTTGTATATATTAATTTACCATTTAGATCTGTGTCCTCTAAGGTCTTCTTGCAGTTACCTCAGCACCTATTTCAGTATTAATGTTACCACTTGCATTTTGCCTGCTAGGCCTCCTACTGCTTTGTTTTTACAACACTTCCTATTTCTCTTATTACCATTAGGAACTTCTACTGCCCAGCAGTGCATTCAAGACTTTGGGTTTTATTTCACTAATGGGCCCTTCTTGAAAGGGGTAAATTACTCAACTTTTAGCTTAGTCTATTGTAGGGTGATACAGTACTCTATTTTTCACCTGTGTAAGCACATGCAATGATGGGGGCTTTTTTTTTCTTTTCTTTTTCTATTTTTTTTTTTAAATGAACATTAGTTTACTGGTCTTTTTGGCCTTCCATTGCTTCAGAGATTATAAGTCATCACTGAAAAGCAAATGCAGCAATCTCTGCAGCAATTATACAAATCAGCATGTGGAAGTAACAACAAGGTGTCGAAGTAACAAAAATAGCAACCCACGGGGCAGTCAAGAACTTGAGACAAAGACTAGGGGGCAGATAGGAGGAGTGAAAACAGAGAGGATAAAAGACAGTGGCCTGGGGCAAAATAAATGTCAATTGAACATCCCTGCAAGCTGAGGTAGTTGCTTTACCAGCAGTCATGGATGGTCCTTTGACCATCTTCAACCCATTCTCCATAGCGTCAACAGAGAGTCCATGTATTAGAAACACATTCAACTTTAGTCCCTGTTCAGACTGGGAAATTTACTTGCATTTTTAGAGGCTTTTTTTCATGTGCTTGGAACTAAGTGCATACACAATAACTGATTGCTTTGAGACCTGAATTCTGAAAGGAGCAGCCCTCTTTCTTTTTCTATGTGCAAGTAAGCTTGAAAAGTTTGGACATAGCTATTATCTAGCCTAGGCACACGAAGGTGTTACTGCTGAAGGGCCTGAACTCCTTACACCATCACAAGAAGGATTCCTCACAGGGCACTGGCAGGTGGAGAAATCGTATCGACTCTATTGTAGCAGAAGGAGGCTACATGTGTAGCCCAATGACTCTTATTTTCCACCTTTTTCCTTTTTCTGCATGGGAGTCTGTCTTTTCTTCATGTTTAATGTATTTACAGTGTGCTTTTGAAGGGAAAAGCGTGGGTGGGTGACAGAGGCAGCTTTAAGATGGTCTTCTCCATCCAGATCATGTGAGGGACAGCACGTTGCCCTAAAGTGCCTGTGTCTGCAGCATGGGTAAGAAGCAAGTCTGGGCTTGGGAACAGGGTTGGACCGCTCAGATGGGCAGCACAGGCAAAACCAGAAAGGTGAGTGAACTTGCCCGAAGTCATAGGGGGAGCTGGAGGTGGAGGAAGAATAGAGCTGAGATCTTCCAGGATATCCAGACTCTCTTGTTCTTGGATTATCCTTCCTTAGTGTGACAGGAGAAGCACCAGGGTGTGGGACTCAGTGAGAGAGAGAAGGCATGTGAGAGACTGAGAGAAGTTCAGTCTTAAAATATATGTGTGTCTCTATGCATAGACATATCTTTCAAAAATTATAGAAGTAAGCGCATATAAATTCCTATCTTCTAGTAAGAACATTTCCTCATAGAAGAAGGACACATAAATTTAAAACTTTTTTTTTTTGTTTTCTGAAGCTAAATGAAAGCAGGCTAAAATGTAATCATACTGCAACAACAAAGAATTTACATTCAAGGAACGCATTAGTAAGTGAATATAGTTCTCATGTGATTGCAGTCATGATGAAGAATAATGCACTGTGATCCTATTGTAGCCTATTTCTGCAATAAATTATGGAAGTCAGTTCTCCATCTTTATTTTTTTCCTAGACTTCAGGTTTTTTTAAATCTTTGGGAACATTGTACATATAGCTAGTAATGTGTAAAATATATCTACATTTACCTATATAACTTTGGAAAGCTTTATTTCTCATCTTTAAATAATACTAAATCTGGTCATTTATAGAAATTCATGAAAATGTAGTTATTGTAGACTGTGTGAGTCATGCTCCTGAGATGCTTATGAATTATATAGCCACTCTCTCACAGCTCTCCTAAAATTCTTTACTGTCTTACTTCTCTGTGCTCTGTTCTACAAATTGTAGCCAACCTCAAATTTTATAGGTATACATTTTTATATTCAATGGCAATTTTTATTGTTGTGTTTATTTTATTGTTGCTCTATATTAAATCTTATTGTACTTAAAATTTCAAATGCTCATCAAATGCTGATGAAGTTTATCAAAACAATCCTATTAAACTACTCTTCTTATTTGACCAGAGAGTCCTGCTGTTAGTGGTCAGACAGACAGGGAGATGTCAGCATCATCCCCTCCATGATTATTCATGAAGTCCTTTTTGATTCTGTGATGGAAGAGAAAGTACCTACCTACTGCAGACATAATAGAGAAATTCTAAAATTTCAGAGCTTAAAAAAACCACAACCCTCAAAACCCAAAAAAGGAAGCATATGGTAAATGTTAATGTCCTCATAAGCCTAGTAAACTTACATCTTTGCATCTTAAGCAAATGGCCTCTCTGGATAGTTCTGAAGGCAGTTTATTAAAAACAGTACATTTCCAAAGCAAAGGAGTTTACCAGGCTCCTTCCAGTTTTGAAAAAATGGAGAGGTGACAGTAGCAAATATAAAGAAGTGGACTTGATGTTTATCTTTTGCAAAATAATGAACTAATTTGTACCAGCTTTCCACACCAAGACTACAGGCTTACTCTAAAAGTGCCCTACTAAAATTTGAGGAACTACTGACTATAAGGTATAGTTAAAGCAAAAGTGAGTAGAAAAATGTTTCAAGAAATGAGTTATTAATTCTACACAATTTTAACTAGAGGCAATGAATTATCACAGGTAGGAGTGATGCATTATTCAGCGATTTATCCATTCATTCATTTAACTTCCTTTTGAATACTGAAACTATGACTGAATGAATTTATGACACTCAAAAGGCAAAAGTTTACTTAATAAAACCTGGAGATTCTGAGCATGCACCAATTTGTGCATATAAAGCTAGAGGATCTTTTGCACAAATACAAGTATGCAAGCATGCAAAACAAGCACTGGCATCTTGTTGTTTGCCATTTCTGTTAACAAGTGCTCAGAAGTCCAGTCTGGGAGGACTTTGAAGATTCAGTCTGTCCAAACAGCAAATAAGTAATAAGTGTAACACTAATTTCTAGGAACATGCAAAGCTTTCCTCTGCCTCATCCCTTTCCAAGATAAGATGAAAAGACTTTCAAGGCTTTAAAATAAATGTGTTTAAAATTTCAGAGAAACCTGACTGTTGGATCTATTGGATATTTCATTCCAGTAGTGGATGTAGTCTTATTTAGGCACAGAGGAATGTAATCAGAGTAAAGTAGTTTTATGTGTTTGTATATATAAACTGGATCTCTTAGAAACTAGCCTTGATAGCTTCTTTCATTCTCTACAGACATCTCCTCTAGTTTCCCTGTCTTTGGTGTCCTTCATCAGGTCTCTCTGCTTTCCCAATAACAATATATCGACAAAAACTTATCTTCTCTTGTCCTTCAAACCTCTGTCTTCGCCCAAGGCAGAACGATGACTATCCAAGAAGTGAGGGCACAACATGTGGTTCAGTACATCAAATTATACTACTGCCTTAAAAAAAGCCCCTCGATAATAATCACCCTTTTACTATTTAAAAATTCAAATTAATTATATACCTTTGTGAAAGGTGACATATATAGTACTTACATGTGAAGTTATGTAAAATCTTTGTTTATTTTATCTTTGCTTCATAAAAATCAGTTTTATTTCTCCTCTCTGTTCCCCCCGTATCAAAAAGGCATCCTGATTCCCGATATATGTACATGTATCCACTAGTGCAGAAAATTAAAATACTTCAGAAATTAGCTCAGTGTCCCTGCTAAGCCTATGAGGAGGAAGGAGTGGCTGGTAAAAAGGAAATGCAGCTTGAATCATAGCTCTCCATTTCACTTGATAAAACATCAGAGGATATGAGGCTAACAAATGAGTGGCCCTTTCTTTGTATAATAAGCATTTAAGGCTGGGATAGCAAGATTCATCTGTTTTCCGTTTGTCACCCTTTCACTGCAGTGTGGGGTTTTAAAGCAAGCCTTAGGCATTAAGCTGGGCACATGCAAACTGAGAGACCCAAAAAGCAGGGCCGTTCCCCTTTTCAGCACTTTTGCTGCCCCTTTCTTCCCCCTCTCTTCCCCCTCTCTCACCAGAAGCAAGCAAATACGCACTGCTACTGTCGCATCCCACTTCTGCTCTCAGCCCCCAGGCAGTACTCGCCAGGCACCCAGCTAGGGGAGCAGCATCCCAGTCTCTGGCTGTCCTGCTGCAATTACCCAGCATGTTTGGGAAACTGGTCCCAGGTACCTGGCTTCTGACAGCTAATTCTCACCAATTACATTATGTCTTACTGCTAATCTACTGCTTGATCAATTTATTTGTCCATTTGCTGGCTCATCTCTCTTCCCATTGATACCTGATGTATTAAATGACTTAGGTAACTCTGTCACTGATGTGCTGCTGTCTGCTACTTATCTGCTGAATCAATTCATTGCTACTTGCTTTTTTGTTCCTCTAAGTAGCTGAGTTAGATGGTAACTTAACTGATTCCCTTCCTTTTAAGCAGATATTGTTGCCAACTCTGCTTCCTCAGTTAATAATTTCATTTAATGTGTTAGGTCCTTTTTGTCAGCTGCTAAACTGTGCTCTTTACTGCTTGAGTCCTACCTTGCGAACTCACTGCCCTGTAAATTTGCTCTCCTGTCATCATCCCTGTAACAGTTTTTCTTCCTATTACTCTTTCCCTCCTCTGCTCGGCCCTTCTTTTCCCATGCTTTCTTTCATGTCATCTGTCATTCATACTGTCTGTTCATTTTCTCCCTTTGACTACCAATACCATATCACACCCTTGACTACCATTTTGCCGCCCAAAGCAGTCCTTCCCCTCCCTCCTTTTATCATCCCATTATTTGTCATCGCCATATATAAAGATAATGCAATTGCATAAATTATACTTGTAAACAAAATTTAAATATGTTTTTTTGAATACTTATAATTGTCACAAATCACTAATTGTGACCAGCAGTTACACAGCTTAATTGTTAAACCTGGACGGGAACAGCATTTGTATGAAACAGAAGAGCTGGATGGTAATTAGAAGTCAATAAATGTATGTGAAAGCCTAGTAATAGTATGCAGAAAAGCAAAGCAAAAGCTCATTAGTAGAGTTGACGAATAGATTATTTTAAACTTGTCAAAATACCCTTTTGCACCTGGGCTGCAAAACAAGCAATTTTGCTTTTGCACTAAAATAGAAAATTGAAAGCGATGATATTCTGTCTCTCCCGTGTTTTCCAATTTGAATTTTCTTTCATCGTTAAATTAAAATAGGAGAATGATCAAGTTTTCCCTCTCTTTCCAACCTCTAGATAATTTTGTAAAATGCAGATAAGTTTTAAAACTTACCCAGAGGAAAAATGAAGTTGGTAATCTTCCCAATTTGCAACTTCTCCAAAAGTGGTAGAAACTTTCAAAGTTAGGAAACCCAAGGTGCTGGCAGATTCCAAAGAATCAAAGAATATAAAATTATTTGTGAAATTGGACTTTTTTAACATAAATTCACCATCTTAAAAAAAAAGATAATTACCAAACCCATAAGAAATTCTCCTTTTGAAATTGTTGTTCCTTTTATTTTTTTAATTCTTTACCACAATGCAGTATTTAGAAAACTGAAGTCAAGCATCCTTTCAAACTTTTAAAATGTTGAGTAACCTGCTTCAGTTTTACTGAAATTTTCATTTCTAGAGATTTTAAAATAGACAAGATTTCCTCTCTTCTGGTGCCAAGCCAAATTATGAAATCTTACTAATCTTTTCACAATATATTAGTTTTACAGACATAGGGGTGCATATGCTTTACAGGTCATCCTTTTTGCTTTCCCTTATTCCAATGCAAATTTATTTTACCTGCAATAAAACCTGTATTTTTCTTGCAAAAATAAATGTACTTGTTATTATTTAACATTCTATGCAGATTTGAAAATTATAATTTTCTCTGCTTTTTGAAATTGTATACCAGAATAAAAAATATTTGAAGACTGTCCTCAATAGTATTTATTTTTGGTTTGGTTACTCAATGAACATATACGTGTGACGTTAATGTGGTGGGACTGTTAAACCACTCACTGACTTTTGGAATTCTATTTCTTCTCACTCTCAGTCCATATCCTTTTTTCTTGACAACTCAAATTTATTGTATTGATAATTTTGCTGGAAGCCCCAGCTACAAACTCTTTGAGGAAAAATGGGTTCGATTTTTACTTCCCAATTATTTTCAAGAATGATAAAAGTGGCTGATAGCTGAGAGGAGCTGAAGTTCCAGGGACGAATATTTCCTCACCAAATCAATAGCTTTTTAACAGACCATTAATATTATTCATTCATTTATAACATATCAGAAAAGATCAGCAGTTCTAATTATCTCATTCTGTCATTCTTTTGTTGTAGCTTTTGTTTTGGTTTGGTTTTTTAAAAAGGCCTACTCTTAAATAACTAAGAAAATATGAAAACGCTCAAGGAAAACATTTTATTTTATCTCCCACTCAGTTTCAGCATGCCTAATGGTGGCTTGGGCAAACACATGAATGGCTTGGTGCTGATTTTCTGTGTGAAAGTAAATTGAAGAAAAGCTGATGTAGTGTAAAAACATCCAGCAGAGCAGCCATTAGTGTAGGTAAGAAATTCTATTATTGCATAATGGTAAACCAAAGAAATTTGTGATTCAAATATAAATAACAACATCTGAGTGGTAATTATTGGGATAAAATTAATTCTCATAATACATTTATGTATATATGTATGGCAATTTATTCCAAGATGCCTGACTCCAGAATACTAAATCCTGATTCATTTATACTAGATCGATATCAACTAACTCTACGGATGTCAAAAGAGCCTTTCCTAATTTGTACTTGGGGGGAGAGTCTGAAAACTCTTGCTTTAACTACAAAAATTGTGAATAACCAACCATTTCTACAAAGAAAGCTGGATACGTTTAGTGATAAAACTTGGAAGCTAACATAGAATCCTTCTGTTCATAATCAATAATTGACAGAGTGAGATGCAGTGTTTTGGAAAGGATGAGTTAGAAAAGGACCTGGTGATTGCAGGGGGTTGTAGCTGAACACGGAACATGGTAGTTCAGAGCAGAAAAGGTACCTGTGGATGCTCAAACAGGGGACTGTGAGTAGAAGTGGAAAAGTTACAGTTGTTGCAATAATGCAACCATTGCGGTCTGTGGTATACAGACTCCTTCTGGAGTCCATGCTTTGGAAAATAAGTTAGGAAACTGAAGGCTGTATAAAGACAACGCAGGAGAGTGTTTTCAAGTAGTTTTCTGTTTCTGGAAGATGTGTCTTCCAGCTGGATGCTAGAGAAGTTCTATTTGTTTAGTTTAATACAGAGAAGGTTAAGTGAGAAATTTGATCTCATTCCCTCAGTACCTTTAAATCAAAATAGGATACCTTCTCCCAAAAAGCACTTGTGTTCATCCAATGCATATGATCTCAGTGGGAGAACTAATTGGGAAAACTTTGTGTCCTGTGTTATAAACATCAGGCAGAAGAGGTAAACGTAGAAGGAACAGATATAACCCCATTTTTGTACCCTTTACTATCATCAAGTGTTATGTGTATGTTTAGCATTATTGGCAAAACAGGAGTGCAAGCCTCCTGCATTCCTGAAGTCTCGTAGATCTTGTGAACCGGCTTCTCTCTACCTTTTTCATGATTATCTAGAAAAGAACCTTCTCTGATCCTTTCCTATCATTTCTGTGTGAACAAACAAAATCAGAAGCACGTCTGTGAACATGCAAGTGAGGAATGTGAACCCTACCACATCCATGAATGAAACTGTTGCAGAGTCCCTGATTCTGCGAGCCCGCTTGGTAATTCTTTCCTATTAAAACTAATTTCCATTCTGAGCTACTAAGTCAGCTTGGAATCCTAACAGCATTGAGTCACTGAGTTTCATCTCACTGCAGAACAATACCCTGCTGTGCCTGTAACTCAAGCATAGCTTCCTGTTTTCACCTGTTTTAGTCAATGTCAGGGAGGTAGACCTGCAAGCTGGCCAACAATTATTCCCTTTATTTCTTTCCCATTGGGAGTATAGAAAACCAGGGAAAACATTTACATACATGGACACTCTTCTTTTCTCTGATGTCATTGATATTCATGTGCAACAGGCCTCTTTGGAGAGATGGGTCACCTGTTTAATGTGATCATTTCAGGCTATGTTTGCTGCTGCAGATAAAACAGGCTTACTCTCTGGCTCATAGGGCAAATGGCTTGGCACAGCTCCCATCTAGAGAACCTAAACTATCTTCTCTCCTAAAATACTCAAAAAGATTTAATCATGCAGCCCATTGGGAATGGTCCTGCCACATGCAACTGCCTGAATGGTTCCTGAGTGCTGCCTGGAGGAGTGGCAGAAGACAACTTACAGGGAGCATGCGACCAATTATGCAATATGGGTAGTCATGTTTCAAGATTGCAGCCCATGCCTTGGGCTACCCTAGCAAGGTTGTAATCTTGGTGTCTTTTAAGATTAGATAGGTCTAGAAGCTTTTTCCTGGCTGTGGTCACTGAGAAAAAGAAGAGAAAGGCCTCCTATGATCTGGCCTATACCTTCAAAGCAGGAAGGAAATTTGTTCTTTCAGTATGAACATGGTCTACCACATTAGCAGCCTGGTGCCTCTGAAAGGGTACCCCTACACTAATACATAATAGGATAAGGCACTCTGTGTATAACCAAGAGTATCACTGAAACCTCCTTATTAAGACAACTGCAAATAGAGAGACACCCAGATGGACCAGACACTGCATCCATCTCCAGAGGCTGACACCTTTCTGCAAAACAGCGGTCACCTTCACATACTCATTTCTGTTTCGATTGTTCCATGAGAATTCTTGGTCAGATGTCACTGGGCTAGTAGGTGCTTTTGTAGGAGCTCCGGAGACAGATGGAGACCGATAAGCAATGATCACAAGCTGAATACATATCTCTCTTTTTAACTCTGGCAGGAGCTTCTCCACAAACCCATACTGCTGCATATGCAGTAAGCTGGACAACGCCTTGACTGAGGCACCCAAGAAAGTTGGCAACTGAACCATCTCCAGATTGGCTAAGGTAGAAATATAGTAAGGAAGACAAACTTCAGTTTCACAGCAGTTTTCCTAGCCCCACCCTTCTTCTGCCCCAGAAACTGTTTTCTCCCTTTATTTCTCAAGGTGTATGTTGGAAAGTTTTGAAGGATTTGTTTTACAAACTCCAAATCAATCTCCCTGGATCTGGGATGCCTGAACATTCCTTAGAGTTGTTTCATCCTTCTGCAAAGGGAGTCTTGTGTCATCCCCATCGCCCTGCACTTTCTTTGTCCAGTACAGGAAGAAGACTAAAATTCAGCTTTGTCAGGAGAGGAATACAGGAGGCAATCATTTCAAAAAAAGATGTAGGGAAGCTTACATGGCAGGCACTTAACATTGCTGCATTTTTTATTCTCTACAGAACCTTATCTGAGAGTTCATGATTCTCAGTCTACATTTAGTCTTCAGGTACAGGATCAGGACAGAGAAGGAAGATGACAGAAAAACACTGAGATCACTCCTACAATCTCTATCATTTATGTGAATGGAAACATTAATTGTACAGTATGGTTTTCTCTGAATTTTTGGGGGTGAGAGTTTAATGAGTAACTGAAAGAGAAATCCTGATTTCCTACTTGACCAAAATCACAATCTGTTGAGAACTGCAAAGTTCTGCTTTCACAGAGCCAGGTACAGATGCCACAGAAGAATATTAGCCTGAGGTTTCATTTTAAGAAACACAGCTGCAATGGGTTTTATTGGCTCAGTGAGCAGCCAGTTTTGATCTGCTTTTCGTCCAGGGGTTAACTGACTGTTGCAGGGTGTGTTCCAGTGGCCCAGAAAACAAATTCCTCTATGCAAAGGGCATTGGTATTTTTCTAGAACTGTGCCTGTGAGGCCTCGAGAGTACTGTCCATGCTGTGGTTGTGGCAAAGGGTCCTCCTTCATGTGGCCTTTCCTGGGGAAAAGGCCAGAGGAGTTTTGGGCTGAATTACATTAAAAAGAGAATCAAATTTCCTTCACTTGATGATACATCTTGTCAACAGAGGCTAGACCTTTCATTTCTACTTCCCATCCTCCCAAGCCCCATAGAAAAGCAAGTCTTGATGTGAGTAACTGCAACCATTTCCTACCCTTCAACTTTCTGTGCAATGACAGGTCTGCCCCACTGAGCAGAAAATGCAAGTAACGCAAGGTTTTAGCCAAAGATCAGAAATGGTGTAAGCTGGAGGGCTGGCTGCTGTTGTCAGTAAACATGTCTGGAGCTCACTGTGGAGCTGGGCGGATGGCAGGGCACAGTGATATATGAAGTGTGACAGCAGGAAACATAACTTCATGTAGTGTCAGTATCAGTGTAAGTATCACAGCCAGGCTTCATACTGGACTTGGGGCTTTCAAAGTATGTGTACACCTTGGCTGAGTCTCCTTCCTGCAATCTCTGCCTGGCTACCTAGAGCTGGTCAGCATGTAAACGGGCCATGAGATAATCAGGGATGGTCTGGACCAGATGGTGAGGCAAGCGTGACCATTGCTGTGGGGTGGATCGGTGTACGGCATGGGAGCCAGGTGGAATGTGAGTTTCTCTATAGCCTTGCTAGGTCATGACTTGGGTGGCCTGTGGGGTTTTGGCATCTATCAGCACTAAAGAGAGCATGGATATGAGCAGGTCCTCCTAGAGCTGTTTTAAGGGCTGCTGGTGTGGGTGCAGACAGGGGACTGCGATGTCTCAGGGCAGACCTTCAATACTTCTCAAATACTTGTGGTGATGTAACAGCTGGCTTTTTGACTCTGCTAAAGCTGTGCAAAAGGATTTCACATTTACTCCAATCCTAAACTTCACCATAGTAGACCATAAAATGGTGGTTACTGAGTGTCTGATAACCTTGTGAATAATCCTATGATCCCACACACTTCATGAGTTGTTCTCAACAAGGTGGAGGAGGGAGGCAGGGAAAAATATTGCATTGATTTCTAGTAGCTTGAGAATTCATTTGGTAAAACAAGGAGAAACAGTAAAGCAAAAGGCAATAACCACAGATTGCAACTTAGAAGACTGTCGAGACAGAAGGAAAAGCATTCTTGCAAATATGAAGTACAGCTTAGCCCAGGTCACCAGGGAAGTTACAGCCTCTCCATCCATGGGTGTTTTCATACGCAGCTAGGCAAAGGCCATGCGACTTCATCTCGTGACAGCCAAGAAATCCTGTTCAAAGATCTGAATAGGTAAGCTCCAGAGGTCTCTTATAACAAGTCATAGAATCTCTTTTTATTTCAAAAAGACCATGCAAAAACCTACCATGAATCCACTTCACCTGAAATATTATGAAGCATTAATTTACTGTTAATTTGTGCTTTATCTTCACTGACAGTTAATGGAAACATATAATATTGAACAGCCCCAAAACTTTTGACTCTGGTGCCTTTCACTGTAAAAGGTCTACCTGGAATCTGCAACACATATTTTATTGCAAATGTAGTTTAAGTATTGCTCTTATTGCTCCATGTCTCCAAATTCCCCAAAATATTCAGCTGCGTATGGACCGCCTTTTCTCTCTCCCCATCTGTAATTTATTGAAGAATCTGAGGCAGCATTCAGAAAAGAGATGGAAAGCATCATGTCACCTTTCCCTTTGAACAGCCTTGAATTACTTTCCTGTAATCATTACTGCAGATTAATGCCATCAAAGAGCAGTTCTGCAGCAGATAAAATGAACAGCTCCTGATAAATTTATCATTATAGCAAATCATACCAAGTAGGATTTCTTTCCTCGGCTTGCAGAATGTACAAATGATTTTTTTCCTTTAAATTTTAAAGGTTTCCCTAGCAGGCAAGGGCATGAAAGTCCTGAAGGCATGCTATTCTGGCATGCTGGGGGAAACCTAATAAAATACATTTGCCTAAAATTTGGACTGTTTTACTGTATCATTGTGTTGAAAAGGAACTCATCATAAGTTTAACCTTCTTTAGAGAAAACTTTAGTGCCTAAATGATGATACGTTTAGGAGCAAATACCATTAGGGAATTCTGTATAATTTTTTGGTTTTGTTTTGCTTTATCCTAAGTCATCATCACTTGCATTAAGTAGGATTTAGTGGGCTACCTGGTTGCACTATGAAAAAAAAAAACCAGAGACGTGATAAGGGTCACCAGGTTTCTCTGCAGAGCAAAACTGCTGTGCATGATTCTCTGTCTTTTATCTCTCACCCATTCCTCTCACCATTAAACATTAATGTCTGTTGAGTGACTCAGAAGAAGGGCAGGGGGCACTTCTGGAAGAAGTTCAAGCTCTCTATTGATGAGAGCAGTACTAGCACCTGAACAGCATAGAAGATATGCTAAGATGCATACCAAGTCATATTCCTCCTTCTACACAGAATAAGGAAAAAGAATATTAATGCTAAGTAAAGGAGAAGGAGTGATCATTTAGGTTGAGGTGAAAGTACAATGCAATCAATGGGATTGCACTACTAAATGCCACGAATCTAGCATGTAGCACTGTAAAGGCAAAAAGAAGTTATTAAGGACTGAAATCTGAGCTGGAAAAGAACACCTGAAACAATTCTTGTGCCTGCTTCTGTGCAGTCTCGGTTATATGATGTGTCTGTTGGCAACTGTGGAGAAGGTGACCTGAACCTGGAGGGGCCTCCTGCAGCCTATGCTCCAGCTTTCCTTCCAGAAACTCAGAGCAGCTACCCTTGCCTACCATCTCATTGCATTCCACCTTCTTTCTTCATGACTTCATTTCCAGGACAATAGGTAACGGGCACAAACTTGAACATAGAAAGTTCCATCTAAACATGAGGCGGAACTTTACTTTGAGTGTGGCAGAGCACTGGAATAGGCTGCCCAGAGGTGGTGGGATGTCCACCTCTGGAGACATTCAAAACCTGCCTGAACATGTTCCTGTGCAACCTGCTCTAGGTGGACCTGCTCTGTCAGGAGGGTTGGACTAGATTGATCTCCAAAGGTCCCTTCCAACACCTATCCTTCTGTATTTCTGTGATTCTTTTTTTTTTCCCTGATATGATAGAAAGGCACATAGCATACTGAAAAGTTCATTAATCTATATGGCTGCCATGTGATAAAATGATTATTACAACTCATGTATGGAGTCATATGCTATGTTGTTGTACAGTATCATTATAAGCAGTAATTAAGCAGCATTTAACACCCTATTATAGCATCATAGTTCTACATTTTCATTCCAAGTTTCATTTTTTCAGTCAAGTTTAACTCAGAATAATTCCCCTTAGGTCTGACATTGGTTCAGTTTTATCCTTGTCTATGACATAATTGAATTGGATAATTCTGCCAAAAATCTCTTAGCCATTTTGATCTATCCTCAAACATGCTTAATCAAAGCATGCTTCATTGGTTTCAGAGAAGTAATCAAATAACTGTGAATTTTGTGATTAGACCACTCAAATTCCTTTCATAGTTTGAAGATATATTGTCTTCAAAGAATGTATGTCATTTTTACATGTTAGAAGATAGTTGAGTTGCAAGGAGCTGAGGGAGGAAAATATTTAATGTGCACTCTTGTAGCTACACTTCTCATATTTTCAGGACAGTATTGGGGAGCAATGGGGCTGAAGAAAGGATCTTGGTGTTATAAGACTGAGCTCTAAATTCTGGTTTAAGCACCAACTCAGTATACAGCCAGGAACAAATTATTTTACCCTTTGGTCTTCTTTTCCTTTCTATAAAACGAGGATAATAGCATTTACAACCCTTGCCTGACTCTTTCACAGGAATCCTGAGGATGTTAATGAAAAAATATATAGCAAGACACCATACTGTGAACTAAGGCATTGTAACAATGATATGAGAATATCTCTGGAAAGAAGCACATCAGTTTCCATAACAGACTATGCCTTTCCAAAGATCGCATTTTCTTATTAACTCTATTTCTATAGATGGACACTCTGAAAGCATGAGAGTAAATAGGTGAAAGCAGACAGGGAGTTTTCAGCTCCAAGAGTGATCCCTGCTTGTCTTTCCTCCTTAGATCAGAGTTTTACATGATCACAAAGAAGTCTGAAACTATGCTCTCCACCTTTCTTGCGTTTCTCCATTGCCCAGCAACATAAGGCAAAGAAATCTGGCAAGGTAAAAAGGTGTTTGCAGTTACTGTGTTTGATTCAATTAATTTTCAGTTTATTTTTGTTTAGATAATCTCTTGGCATGTTTATATCACAAATGTACTTATCTTATGAAAGGTGGTCCAAACTGGGGTGGGCTTAGGAGGTGAGAGAGGCTCCAAATTGCACATTACCAGATCTGCACAAGTTACTAGTCAAAGAATGATAAATTCATACTTTTCAAATATCTGTGCTCAAAGCTTTGGTATTTTTTTCTAATATGAGAAATGAAACAATGTGTGATGCCTCATTATTCCTTGTTAACCCTACCCATGCACATATTTACCTCAGTAGCTCTACCAAGTGTCAGTATTGTTGGTGGCTTACGCTTTGCTACATCCCTCTGATTTTTTTTTATTTAATTCCCCTTTCAGTCTGTGCCCTTGAAGTTTTTCTCCTTCTAACCTAGTCCTTAACATTGACACTGAAACCTAAACAGGTCTGAGGCCAACTGTTACTCAAGTAGTTTGGGTGTTTGACAGCAGAAGAGTTTGGAGTGTTGGAGAGCAGTGAATCAGGGAACAAATCTCTGTCCAGATGGTGAGATGAACTCTTGTTAATGGAATTCATTTTGCTCTTGGGGACTTTTCTCTCTCAGTCTCTCTCTCATTAAATTAGGATCAGGCTACTCTCTGTGACATGACCTTATCTGCTGTAGTATCTTTTCTTCAATTCCATCTTTTTTTATTAATGCTTTTTGCCCATTATCTTAATTAAAAAGAAAATTAAATTAAGGCAAGCAAAACTGAAACAAACTGAAAAAAAACCATATTTTTCTACTAAGGGGAGTATGAAGTAGACATACAAGGATGAGTATAAACTGGCTTTTGGAACAGGCCATTGCATAAAGAGATCTTCGTCAGAAAACTGCGTCGGCATCTTTTTCAATGTGGTGAGATGCAACTCCAAGTGAGTATGGGTGATATTTTTTGGCACTACCAGGCTACTAACAGCTCAGGAAAACCACTGAAGTGTATCTGCAATGAAACACCATCCCCTTCACGATTACACAGTGGGCTAAACATGACATATCATAGTCTAAGGGCTAAAAAGTGAAAGCAGCAGAAGGAAAAAGATGGAAGGGGACCTTGTGCATGTTGTTTCACATCAGATACAGTAGTCTGATGTAGGTAAAGTATCAAGAAAGGGGTATTGTGTTCCTAATAACTCTTTTGCAGAAATTTCTGTGGTAATGAAATAAAGTGATTCTGAATGGCCTCTTATCATACAGGACTTCCTGAGGAGGTTAAGGATTCACAAAGCAATGGAAGTTTCGCTGTTGTGGACTGTTTAAGCATCTGCTTTTAAATGTCAGGACAGGACAGCTGTCATATTTTATAAGTGTCCTTGGAATTTATATATGTATTAGTCATTGCCAGAAGCTGCCATTTCAAGTGTGGGAGCAACTAGTTTCAGGATTGATTTGTGAGGAGTCAGTCTTGTTCTCATACCATTTTTTAGGTAGTGTCTTAATGATGGGCTTTGTTCAGAAAAGCGTAAGAGAAGAGTGTACTTTTTGCAGGTTCAACATGAATTATAAAGAAATAATGGGATTGTTCTTCCTCCATCCACCCACAGGTCACCAACAAGCTATCTCAAAATCAGGTTGAGTCTCAGATGAGTTTTGCGGTTGTTTGTCATGCATGCAGGTACAGAGTATTTGCTTCATCTCCCATTTCTACAGGTATTTTTCTTCCCTCCACATCTGTCTCAGGCAGAAATTAGAAATATGTCCATTTTCTATTCTTAAGGGAGACTGTGAAAGGAAGACTTGGTTATTTTCCAGCTAAACTGCTTTCCACAGAGGGGAGGGGAAGGCAGAAGGATACACAGAGAAACACCTGCTCACTTGAAGCAATGAAATTTGCCGGCTGGTTACATGCTTCTGAACTATTTCAGACCACTTCACAGAATCATAGAATTTCAGAATGACAGGGGTTGGAAGAGATCTCTGGAGATCATCTAGTACAACCCCCCTGTCAAAGCAGGTCCACCTAGAGCACGTTGCACAGGAACATGTCCAGGAAGGTTTTGAATGTCTCCAAAGGTGGAGACTCCACCATCTCTCTGGGCAGCCTGTTCCAGTGCTCTGCCACCCTCACAGGAAAGAAGTTCCTCCTCATATTTAGATGGAACTTTTTATGTTCAAGTTTTTGCCCATTAACTCTTGTCCTGTCGCTGGGCACTGCTGAAAAAAGACGGGTCCCATCCTCTTGACACTCACCTTTGAAGCATTTATAAGCATTGATAAGATCCCCTCTCAGTCTTCTCTTCTTCAGACTAATAAAACCCAAGTCCCTCAGCCTTTCCTCATAAGAGAGATGTTCTAGTCCTCTAATCATCTTCGTAGCTCTTTGCTGTACCCTGTCCACCAGTTCCCTGTCCTTCTTGAACCAGGGAGCCCAGAACTGGACACAGTGCTCCAGATGTGGCCTCACCAGGGCAGAGTAGAGGGGCAGGATAACCTCCCCCGACCTGCTGGTCACACTCTTCTTGATGCACCCCAGGACGCCTTCTTGGCCACAAGGGCACATTGCTGGCTCATGATCATCCTGTTGTCCACCAGGAATCCTAGGTCTTTTTCCACAGAGTTGCTCTCCAGCAGATCAGCCCCTAACCTGTACTGATGCATGGGGTTATTCTTCACCAGGTGCAGCACACTATACTTGCCCTTGTTGAATTTCATAAGGTTTCTGTCTGCCCAACTCTCCAGCCTGTCCAGGTCTCACTGAATGGCAGCACAGCCTTCTGGTGTGTCAGCCACCCCTCCCAGTTCTGTGTTACCAGCGAACTTGCTGAGGGAACATTCTATCCCTTCATCCAGGTCATTGATGAATATATTGAAGAGGACTAGACCCTGTACTGACCCCTGGGGAACACCATTTCTTATGGACCTCCAACTAGATTCTGTGCCGCTAATAACAACCTGCTGAGCTCTGTCTTTCAGACAGTTTTCAATCCACCTCACTGTCCATTCATCTAACCCACACTTCCTAAACTTACCTATGAGGATGCTGTGGGAGATGGATGTTGAAAGTGTTGCTGAAGTCAAGGTAGACAACATCCACGGCCCTCCCCTTGTCTATCCATCCAGTCATGCCATCGTAGAAGGCTATTCAATTAGTGAGACATGACTTCCCCTTGGTGAATCCGTGTTGACTACTTCTGATAGCTTTCTTTTCCTCCACATGCTTTTAGATAACACCCAGAATGAGCTGTTCCATCATCTTTCCAGGGATGGAGGTGAGGCTGACCAGCCTGTAGTTTCCTGGGTCTTCCTTCTTTCTCCTTTTTGAAGACTGGAGTGACATTGGCTTTCCTCCAGTCCTCGGGCACCTCGCCTATTTTCCAGGGCCTTTCAAAGATGATGGAGAGTGGCCAGCAATGATTTCTGCGAGCTCCCTCAGCACTTGTGGGTGCATCCCATCAGGACCCATGGACTTGTGGATATTCCATTCACTTAATTGATCTCTAACTTGATCCTCCTCAACCAAGGGGAAGTCTTCCTTCACCTAGACTTTCTCTGTTACCTCCAAAGTCTGGCACTCCTGACAGCTGGCCTGAGCAGTAAAGACTGAAGCAAAGAAGTTATTCAGTAACTCTGCCATCTCTGCATCCTCTGTCACCATGTCACTCTGTCTCATTCAACAGTTGTCCGTTCAGATGTGGATGGCTGTGGGCAGCCCCCTGAAAAGTTCAGAGGGAGGTGGAAGAGGATTCCCCTTGGCTGCTGGAAGTCACTGACTTGGGTGGCATTGCACTACCTCACTCGGGATCCAGCATGTGGGTGTTTTTTTTTTCAAAACTGGCCTTTAAACTTGTCGTTTAAATATGAGACTGAATACTAGCAAAATCTGAGCTCTGTTCCCACATGACTGTGGCATTGCAACAAGCAACTGGCTTTGCACCATTAATGTCCCCACCTGTCATGGCGCTATGGAGGCTGGTTGCCCCCTGGGACCACAGTTGATGGAGCCTAGGTCCATCCCACTCCCCAGACAGGAGCAGGTCCACCAGGGAGCACCAGGAGCAGCCCTAGCCTGCATTAAAAAAAAATGCATTAATAATATCTAAAGGGCTCACACAGGCTGACTGGGTTATAACCGTGTTTATGGTCCTACGGCTCCATCAAAATTACTCCAGTGTTAAAAATTCTGCCAGGAGTCCTGGGGGCTGCTCTGGCAAACCCACAAACCCACTCTGGCCAGGGAGGAGGGGGGAAGGTTGTGTGGGGTCATCCCCAAGACCCCGTCATACTGTCACCCACAGCCCCTCATCCTAGTCCCTGTGCACAACCAATGCTGCAGCAGAGCCTATTCCAGGGCTGGGGGAGGGATGGTGGGAGCCTCTGCCTGCTCTTCTGAAAGGAAATATGCTCTTCGCTCCCACCTTCTCTTGTGTGAATGATGCAGCATGTGTTTGCCTGGTGAGAACAAATATTTTGCCAGTGAGCCACAAAGTCGCTGCTCCAGTGTTTACAGCTTCTTTTTGCAGGAGTGCGATAGTCAGAGGAAAGCTTACTGTGGACAAACAGGCTGTGCGTCCTGACAGGAATAACGTTGTGAGGTGTGCTCATGGTTGAGCTAGAAAACACTTATTTTATTATTAACATAAAATAGTCATTGTACCGGTAAGCATGCTTGTGTGGAAATTATTTGGACCCAAAAAAGGATTTGTCTTTAGTTATTATGATTCAGTCCTCCAAGCTGGAAGCAGAAATAATGCCATGCCATTTAGGTAAGTAATTATCAGTCTGCAATTATGAATAACAAATAGGCACTGTGACTGCTTTAAGAACAAATCACAGCCTAAAATTTGTCTTCACAGTGTATTTGTAAAAAAATAAGAAATAATGAAACCAAACTGATTATTCAAGAATGCTAAACAAAAAAGACATTTAATTCATGTCAACAGTGTTTTCACAATGAAAAATAGGAATTCATCCTCGTGATGATTCATCCTCGTCTGTGGTGGACTTTCCATGGGTCTGTACCACTGAAGGGATTATTACCTTCATCCACTGTAAAGTTAAGCACAGATGAAAGCTTTACAAGGCTTGAAAAGAACTAATATACTTAGGCACAACATCAAAATAATAATAATTGAATATGACACAAAACAGCAGTTATTATGGTGATGAGGTCTGGTGACCTGGAGGGAAAGAAGAAAAAAATAATTCAAATATGATTGATTTATTAATAGTTCTCCTTTCTGCAGTTTGACATCTTCCTCTGTTTTCTTCCTTTTTCCCTCTTTCTTTTCTTATTCTTTTTTATTGTCCTTCCTTGTGTACAATATGATGTTTTTCACACTATAGTGGAGTTGCTGAGGAGCTGGGTTACTGCTTTCCTGGTGGTTGAAGATTCTCAGTGTGGGATCCAGTCAGCACAAAGAGATTGTGGGGCCATAATGTTTGTTGAGTAATAACAGTTTGTCCACCAGAGAGCCACCATCAGCACTGGGACACAGGGTCATGCCAGAAGTGCACACGCTGTTCTGCCTTGTCTCTGACACTGGCCAGTATCAGATGTCCCAGAGCAGGTTAATATGGTCTCCATGATGAAAGGACAGCCTGCCTATGGGGAAACTAACTCAGAACCCATAATGTATAATGCTGTGATCTTGGGAGTTTATAATCTTCCTGTTTAGCTTAACTTTTGTAAGTGTTGATGTTCTATCTCTGAATCTTTCTCAGTTCTGCAAAGGTCTGGAAATCAAGGCATAGGGAGGTTTCCTGCCTGAGTCTGAACTCTACCTCAAGTCACTGCTTTTAAATGTCCTCAAGCAAGCTCCTGTTCTTTTATTATAACAAAGTTTTTTCTTTTCTTTTTCAGTAGTATTTTATATCCTGAGAACATTATTTATTATTTGAGTTTTCTTTACAATCTTAATTCACTGTTAATGTCTCCACAAGTGATGCAAGGTTGCACTACTGGGGAGAAATAATGCACAAGTATTCAGTAGCAACCATATAAATGTTTTCTCCTTTGAAATTACCCTAATCTGGCAAATGAAGTATATAGTACTGATGCAACATGGCTTTGACATTGAATAGATGAACTCCTCAGAAGATGCTTGTTTGAAGGATTATGAGTTTATTGAATATCATGATCTTCTGGAAAATACTGGAAAGGAAACAAGACACATGCAACTGACCTTGTCTTTTACTGATAGACTGCAAACATTTTATTTTTATTAGGTTGTTAGAACACTGGGACTCAGCTAATGATTTTATAGTTAAACAGAGCAAGTGTAGTATATTAATATCCCACTTGTCCACACCAAATTAATGGCCTGGAGACTGTGAAAGCTTTATGATAGATCTGGACTGTACAGTGCAATTTAAAGCTCCCTTCTCTTCGATCTTTGGTGTGGGTGCCTTGGCTTTCAGAGTGACTGAGGAGTCAGAAGTACCCAGAACACATAAACCCCTGAATGAGGAGGATTTACTGTGGTTAAGTAACAGATGGCTATGCTGAAATGTGCGATCCTGAAAAACAGGAGAAGAGAAGAAAAGAGTGGTATTAAAGGCAATTTTCCCTGAGACACATGTGCAAGTTCACACAGTCCTACAATCACTGAAATGAGCTGTTCCAGCACCTCCATGAAAATTTGCATTTCAAGCCCACATTAGTCTTGGATGAGCTTCTTCATGTTCTGCTGCCAGGAAATTATATCACTGTGAGTTTTGTTTTGTTGAGTTTTTTTAAATATGTACCCCTCAAATGAGAATTGAAACATTTAGAAGTGAGAATATGATCATTTGAAGTGAAAGGTGGAGATTTATAAAAATTAAATGTTAAGAAAATGGAACTGTCTTCACACAGTTTTTAATATGCTCTTGTCTTCCATCATCTTTTCCTATAATGTTGCTAATGTTCAAACAATTTTAATTTACTACAGGGAAGAAACAGCAGAGTGGCTATCACCATGCACTACTATGCTGTCTATTGACCACTTGGCTCCAGTAGCCAAAGTCACAACATTAATTAGTGAAATAACTGAGTGTTATGCAAGGTAGAATAATATGGTCCTAAGTTTTGAGCCAGCTCCACCAGTCATGATTTCTTCACACTTGTTTCAAGACAGTTTAAATTGGGGGTGATTTGTGCCCCCAGTAAAAAATTTAATTGCATCTTGTTTTAACTTAGTAAGTCCAGGGGAAACTACGATGAAAAATCTACACTGCTAAATTAAAGGGATGGAGCCATCTGTGTTGTCTGAATATGACACCACAAAGAGAATATAAATCTCCTATAAATGTAAATTCCTTTGCTGTGCTTCCTTATTTCTTTATTCTTCTCCTGTTTGAAAATTTCTGGTTACTCCATGCTTTTGTGGATGGTAAGACAGGCATAGATGCATGTGGAAGCAGATTTTAGAAAAAAGAAATAGATTCTCTGCCTTGAACCCCAGTTTGACATGTTCTGGGTTTCTCCTCCCCTTTAAATCTTTCTCAGTTACTTATTGTATGTTCTTACTGGTTTTTAAGAAGGAGAAATGAAACAAAGCTACCATAGAGAGGTCCCACGTCTGCATGGGGCAGGTGTGTTTTCATATGATGCCATTCTTGTTTTTATTTCCACAAGCACATGCTCTAGCGAGACAGAGGAAATGGATCACTGAGGATCAAACTTTTTTATAGATGTAAATCAATATCCTTTCCCTATTAACAATGAGGTGAGGGAAACCGACCTTTTTCAATCAGTTTCCATGAGAAGTAGTTTTATTATTCTTTTAATGAAATATTACAGGTATCAGCCACCTTAAAAGGAATCTGCCTTTTTGGTGTATTTCCTGAGAGACAGTTACCACTATCTGTATTGCTGCATACTTTCAGTAATTTGCCCCTTATTTGTCCATAATGAGATTCATGACCCTTCTCACCTATTTTGTGATGTTGCTACTTAAAAGTTTTGTCCTTTCTGTTGCAAAAGTTTAGGCGGCAAGCTGCTTGCATACGCACATATCTGCACAGGCACACACACAAAGATCTTCATGTATCAGTAGTGTAAACACATTGAGTGAATGAGTTTCCCATTGAAAACACAAGTCCTTGTTTTACATCGTGGTATGTAAAGTACAACCATTATGTATATAACCACTTATGATAATTTGAGATGTCTCTAAAATGGAGTTTTGGGTTTTTTTGTAGTAATTTGCATGGAATGCAGTTTGATTTCTTGAGAGGTCTTTTATTTCAATAGGAAGTTAAATTCACAACACTTTTAACAAACTTAGATGTGGTTGTGATTGCTTTTTTCATGTTATAGAATATATATATGCACTACATATATATATAAGTCAAAAATGCAAAGTTGCAAATTGTGACACACATTGGCATTTAATCAGAAAATCTCTTTCAATAAGGTTGTGAATCCCACAGTGTTGTATATTAACTCATCATCTGTTTACGCAGAGTTAAGCATAATATTTTACAGTTACACTGGCTGAGCAATTTAAAAGAAATTCAGTAAAATTTATTGCATAAGTCTTTCTTGTGGGACTCAAAATGCTCTACATATGTTTTGGTACTGGCTAATGGTTGACTTTAACATTCTTTTGTATTAACATTCTTCTGTATGTGAATCCCACATTTCAAATGTGATTTCAAAAAGGGTCATTCCAGGAAAGATCCTGGAGTATAAGTTAATGTAATATTAAATATTACCAAGACTTTTTATTCTGTAAAATTAAAATTAGACATGTTCACAGAATCACAGAATTGTAGGGATTGAAAGGGACCTTTGGAGATCGTCTAGTCCAACCCCCCTGCCAAAGCAGGTTTGCCTAGAGCAGGCTGGACAGGAATGCATCCAGGTGGGTTTTGAATGTCTTCAGCGAAGGAGACTCCACAACCTCTCTGGGCAGCCTGTTCCAGTGCTCTGGCACCCTCAAAGTATATATGTTGACTGTATCTCTTCGGGTTCTTCTTTTATACTCTTCCCCAAGCCACCACTGCTGGTCTCTCTAGGAGATGAGCTGGTGGGCCATGGGGACCTTTGGTCTTACCAAGCTCAACTAACGTTCTCATTTCTAGTGCTCTTCAAATAAATCCACAGTCCAGGCAGGAGCACTTGGAGGCTCAAACTGTTGTTGCTGCAGAACTATTACGCAGAAAGCAGCTGGGTTATATACACAGCACTGAAGCATGAGCTATAAACATCAGACTATCATTAGTCCATATCTGAGGGGCCACTGGGACTGCAGGCCTGACAACACTGCCTGATTGGCCCTGTTTGTTATGTTCATTGTCATTCAGAGCTATTGTCAGTATAAGATAAATTCTTCTTGCAACAGTGCCCATCATGATAGGTTTCGTGCTTTTTCTGCCTGTGCCTTAAAACACTAAGAGTGAGTCTTCATTCATCTTTATGGTAAATGATGAATCCAGCAATTTTATGTTGAAACTTTGCTGCCTTTCTGTTTAAACTTTCGGAAATTGTGCATGAGTATTCAAAACATGTCAAAAGCAAGGCAAACTCAGACTGTAAAACAGTCATGTCCTTGCACCAGCACGATGTATTCTTAAGAAAAGGCTCTGAAGCTGGGTCCAGTGAATCTTGGGCTGTGCCATTAACTCAGTCTGGAGGGATGAACAGACTGCTCTAAAGATTATGCAGACATTCTCTAACTGCCTTTTTCACCTCTTACTGGTGACAGTCAAGCCCAATATTACCAGGCTTTAGAGAAATTCAATGAAACAAAGTATTTTCTAGATGTAGTTTCAACCTTCTTGTTTTAATGAGAAAAAGAATAGTTGAATAACTTTGGGAGAGGAGAAAAGAGCAGTGGGCTTCTAAAGGAGGAGCTCTTTTTCAGCAGTCCTGGGGAACAAACAATACCCCATTTTCTGCTTTTCCTTGCCCAACAGTTACAACACAATCCAGACAATTTAACGCTTTTCTGAATATAAGTCTAGTGCAAAACAAATAAATATATGCAAGGTCCTGCACCTGGGTCATAGCAATCCCAAGAACAAATACAGGCTGGGTGGAAAATGGATTGAGAGCAGCTCTGAGGAGAAGGACTTGGAGGGTGTTGGTGGAAGAGAAGCTCAATATGAGCTGGCAAAGTGCACTTGCAGCCCAGAAAGCCAACTGCATCCTGGGGTGCATCAAGAAGAGTGTGGCCAGCAGGACAAGGGAGGTTATTCTCCCCATCTACTCCGCCCTGGTGAAGCCGCATCTGGAGTACTGTGTCCAGTTCTGGGAATACAGAATACAGTCCTGCTTTATTTTTCTTTTTACTGTTCAGTACTTATGACAGATTAATTTTCTGTCATCATAGCAATCATTGGACAATTTGATGGCATTTAAAAAGTAGTAACATTTATCTGCATGCAATGGTTTGTCTGGAAAACATAGCTTTACAGAGGAAAAGGATCAACATATTTAGCTATTTATTTCAACTTCTATGGATTTTATTTTATTTTATTTTATTTTATTTTATTTTATTTTATTTTTTAAATTGGCAGATGTATTGATATGTTACAGTATCAGTTCTTTGCTTATGCCCAGGTGTCTGAAGCTCCATGTACATTATTTTGTTTACTGTATTGTAACACTGTTTTCATCTGTCTTACTTTATTAGACTCAATCATTATAATATATGTGACCACCAGACCTCAACCGCATATGAAGTTTGGATCCAGATTCTGATGTGAACTTCTCCCAATGATGTAACTGCTAACAAAAATGGAATGGATTAGAAGCAAGAAGTAATCAACATTACTCTCCTGTTATATCCCTAATGAATCTTGCCTAGGGGTTCAGGAAAATGCTTCAGAAAACAGATCAATTTTCTGGCTTTCTCATTTTATATCTTGCTGACAAGTTCTGTCCCAGAGTATCTGCATCTCATTGTCCATTTTTCTTCACTTCAGGGCATCCCATGTGCCGTATCTGTTGAATGATTCCATGAATGAACTGAAGAATAAAATACAAAGAATGCCAAACATATTTTCAGGTGACAGAAGCCAGGGAGAGATTGAGAATGAGAATAAAACACAGTTTAATTATCATACATTGGGGAAATGGTCTGAAATCAATTAAATTGAATTCATTAAGGACACTGGTAAAGTGGCTCACATCAGAAATAACAATCAGAACAAAACTAATGATATCAAATACAACATGGAAAAGTTTAGGTTTAAAAATAAAGAGAAAAATATGGGATAAATCCTAAATAACATGTAATGGTTTCTTTGGATTTCATCCAGACACTGTAAGAAAAAATCAAGCTGTGGAGATTTCCAAGGGAAGTTGTGGGCTTACTAATACTGTCTAATACTATTTAAAATATGAAAGCACTTCTAGTTTTAAACAGAATTTACTCCAGTGAGATTCCTGAGTACTTTTAATAATGAAAAACTTCAGAAAAAAAAAGAAAGTATGTGTGAGAGTCCTTTCCATTCTTCTCCCCTTTTGAATCCTTTCAATAAACCCTTTTATATTGGAAGCCATATAATTAAATAGGAGCTAACTAACCCAAAATGTCTGCCTTTCATCCCAAAAGACATTTTATGACTGAGGAACACAAAGCCTAATTCTGTACAGTGTCAGCATATTACAAGTAGCATTCTTCTTTCATCATTCACAGTCACACAGGACTCCCTGTCAGTCCTGTGTTATATTCCTTTCTCACTGGAATTGTATCTATGAATTAATTGCATTGGAAGTCCCAATTAAGCTTTCTTGTAACACAAATACTAACTGGAGTGGTATAAATAGAGAATGCTTTATATGCATTAAAAAATGGTCATTAGAGCAATGAAATGTGTTGTAGGAGCAGATTTGCTTCAGGGAGAGGCAGAGGGAGGGGTAATAGGGGATTTAGCCTTTCCATTACCACTAGCCTGTGTACCCTGTGTAGAATGGGTCACACAGTGGAGTAAGAGCTGTGGGAATACTGAACCTCACTCTCTTCTTTTTCTCTTCCTTTCATCATTTCAGGTTATGGTTGATTCCATCCCTCCATTTCTTCTAGGGTTTTGACTACTATAAAAGCTATAGAGGCCATGAACTGGGGCAAACCTAGCCATCAACTGTCTGAAAATAAGCCTTCCTCTCAGAGAATCTGTTCAGGAAACTGAACAAGAAATTCTCATAATAAAATATTAAATTTAAAGTTCTAAAAAATTCATTAAGGTAGGTACTTCCTTTCATTATTTATTAGTTTGCCTCAAATATACAGCCAGGTTTTTATGGCAGAAGGCTTTTTGCCAAATCTAGCTGGAGAAGGCTAGAAAGCATCCTATAGTACTATTATATAGCACTGATTACTTTTTTGAAAGTTATTGTATAACATGTTTGCATTCATTTCTTATGTGAGAGCACAATGCTTTAAGGCCAAAATCACTAATTATGGCATTTGGACATACTAAAGCAAAAACATCCTTAGATGTTCTGTCATAGCTTTTTAACAGGCCCTAAAAGCAAGAGCAGCATCCTTGCCTTGTCTGACTAAGGTATGGGTAAACCTTTCGGAAAAGGTTTTCCTCAAGTGGCCACCAAGTAATGCTGAGCATACTGAAGAAGAGGCCACATACCTCTGAAGTTCAGCTCCATTTTAGGTTGAAATTTTCTTTCTCAAGGTCAGAGGGAAGTGCCTCTGATCGTTCAGGATGTAGAGCACCAAACCTTCTCCTGAAGCTTAGCCCTGTGCCTTTAAAATATTGAGTAAGGACAGCTGGGAGCATCCAGTTCACACTGCTGTCACGTGCTCGTGGGTACACTTAGCCTGAAAGCTGCTATATAAAATTAAGCTTCATTTGGTTTATGTTCTTTTTTTTTTTCTTTTTCTTTCTTAATCTCTCCCTTGAGATATGTAAGATGAACTGGAAAAAAAAGATTTCTGAAGAGCAATGATTCAAAACAGAACTTTCTACAGTTTATGCACAAGGATTCTTCAGGGGACACCCTCAAGAAAGTGGTGGCATTAACTGGAACTAAAAAGGGCTTGGCATATAGGAGGTATTGCTGAAAACATAAACAAAAAGTGTGGATAAATAACGATATTATACCACTGAAGGTAGAACTCAACCCAGTCATCTTGACAAGGAAACTAGAGGCAGAGGGTTTCACTGGGTTATGTTTGGAGGTGTTACAGTCCCGTGTAATGAAACACTTGGCTCTCAGCTGGCATTGTTTGCAAACAGACGGTCCTACTGGCAGAAAATGTGGTACTTGCTGTGTTTGGTAGGATTTCTCTCTAAACTAATCTTCAGTTGGCTTTTGTGCCCTGTTACAACTGGCCTATCACCTTGTTAGTGGGTCTTATTGCTCCCTTAACAGATGGGAGTGAGTATAGGCATGCTGCTGGACCAGCCTATGGATCTATTTTAATTATAATTGCGAGATCCTTTCTGTGCGGGGCATCCAAGCAGAAGGTTAAGGGGAAAATACATCATTATGACTCTAGCAAGAAAGCTAGATTAACCTGGAAAATCAGATTTCTAGAGGTGAGGAACAAAATGGTTGAGGCTTCTTCAAAAGGGAATTACATTCAGTGGGAATGACAGTGGGTTTCCTTTCTTCTGCAGGACAAAACCATCAAAGCCTTTCCTGCCACCTACCAAAGTTCAGTTGAATGGCTAAGGCAGGTGCAGAAATAGGATGCACCAATTAGTGTAATTGGTTATGCAGTATATATCACCAGTTCTCACTAAGTAAAGAAAGTGGGTTTCATGAGGCTCTTTCTGCATTAAGGTGTTACTCAGTGTGAGTGATGCTGGTCTTTCATTGTGTTCTCAAGTAGAAGAAGAAGAGGGGGAAAAGGAGTAAACAAAATACTTAAAAAGTGAAGATATTTAAGTTACTGCTGATACTGAAGTGACTTTATTTACTTTGATTTTATTCCAGTATGGATTTGCATGATGTGTTCTGTTTTTTTGGAGGTGTCCCTTATTATACTTGTCTTACTTTTCTCATTCTCTTTTCAAGTCTTCCTGGTGACACCTTGCAACAAACTTTTTCCTTGGAAGTGCATGTTTCCCCCATGTTTTAAAAGGTGTAGTACTGAAGTGAACCAAATTACATCCAGCCTGGAGGCTGAAAGGATAGATGGGAGGAAGGTTAGTCATTTCCTTGGAAATGAGGTAGAAGATGGAAGACAGACAAAAAAATAAGTAAAATAAAATGTAAACTATGTTTAGGCAAAGTTATATGACTTTTATTTGGCTTGTGGGAGGATTTATGAATGGACCAATCAAAGTTTGAAAATCAGACTTTAAAGCCAGTTTCAAAAGTTACTACATTTTTTCCCCCTTTGGAAATATCTCCCAGAAAAGAAAACATCTTTCATCTTCTCCTTTATATTTCCTTAAGGAAAGTTTGATTTGTTTAGGGAGAAAAACTACAGCTTTAGGACTAAATTATAATTCTCAGCAGACTACTGAGCCAGGCTCTGTATGAAGCCTGCCCTGAGAAGGACAAACCTGTGATTCAGAATCCCTCTCTGCTTCTTTCCTCTCCAGACAGCAATAGTAATTCACTGCTGACCAGTGCCCAAAGTCAGCTGGGATATCCCCCTTGCCATCCATTCCCTCAGCACTAGCCACCACTGGGTGCCAAAGGCAGAGGGCTTCAGACCCTTGCTCCCCAGGGAGCAGCCCTGCCAATGCCTGCCTGTAGCTCTGGACTGGGCAATGGTGTCCGCTGCATCGTCAGCACAGGCGCAAGTTCAGCATTTGGCAGATGTTCTCCCCCTGCCCTTCTCCTCGCTTTCAGTCCTGCGCTCCAGACCACAAGCCAGACTTCACGAAGAGAGACAAAGAGAATACAAAAAAGAGAAGTTTTAAAGGGAAGGCAGAGGTCAGCAAAACAAGGCAAACTGCAGGCTTAGCAGCAAAATCTAATAAAAAGTACAGTTTCCACTAAGAAGGAAAGCAACAGTACCTGTAAGTGTGTTGGAGTTAGAAGGTATAGAAGCAATTTAGTGGAACAAATCAAACCCTGGCAACAAACGCTGGCAACTACTTACCCACCTGTAAAGGCAGTAACAGAATCAGCATCACCTGAAGGATTGCCTTTATTGTTTGAGGAATACAACATCTCTTGTTAAGGAGCACACAGACAAGAGGAATACATTACAGGGAAATTGTTAGGGCAGCCATCAGAGAAAAACAAATATTCAGTTACCTACAAAAATATTTCTTAGTCATTTCTAGCTGCGTAACAAAAATACCCTTGTGAAAGTGAATTTCATGACAGTTATTAGCAAAGTAACTGAAGTCTTCAGCATGTGATGGCTTTATGGACATAACATCTGAATTTGAAGGTATGTTCATGCAAATATGCAATTATTGAAAGTGGTAAACAGCTTTTGGAAAGCATCACCTTTATTCTCTACTGAAAGCATGAATGCAATGCAAAGCAAAACACTGAAATAAGGAGGAACAACAGACAGGGCTAATAATTATGCTGTTGCAGTCTTGAATACATAATTAAAATGAAGCGGCTTCTGAAGAATTAAGTTTAGGGTTTTTTTGTCCCATAAACCTTTTCCATTAAAGTTCTGTTGATGTAACACTTTTAATGCCAGGTCATAGACCAAAGGTGAATGTTTTTGGGAAAGTTTCTAGAAAATCAGGCAGTCTACTCAAGCTATGAAGCACCAAGTTATTTTTGCTTTGTTGAAAGTATTGTGGCCCAGGTTTGCTTTCCCAGAACTCAAACACAGCTTGTTTTAACACTTCAAAGTTGTTGTGCAGTTAATCTTCAATGAGGATGAGTGCATGTGACATGTTTGGAAAGATTCACACTAGAAACGAGAATGTGAGGCATGTATAAATTTGTTAACCTTTTAAGCTGCATCAGCTCACAGCAATGGATATTATAAGATGTGCCAAGTGTTCTTGAAGGTTATAATACTTGCCAGGTACAGTTATATTCTTCACGCTTATCAGTCCATCTGCTGATCTCTACATCAATTTTCACCCGTAGGCTAAAAGGGAACCTTGCAATTTGTCATGCTATTTAGATATACAGGAAAGCCTGAGCTGTGTTTTTTAATCATACTGGTTTGCTCTTTTTTACATTACAAATGTGTAAATTCATGCTGGGATATATATGAGACACAGAAAAGCACAGTTAAACTGCCTGCTTCAGAAAAAAGTAGTCTTAGTATGAGAAAGATGTGTTTCGGGGCATCTAGTAGATGAGAAAGGAATTTTCTGGCCATGCCTTTTTGTCTGACAATGTTGATTTACTGATATCAAACTAGTTGATGTCAAAAGATTATTTCACTTAATTTCTGCCTATTAGAAATGAAAATAAAAAGAAATTGATAAATCTAATATTTTCTATGTGAAAATTTCCAGCTTGAATAGATGTGTCATTTTTTCACAAAAGTTTAAGCTAACGATGAAAATCAAAACCCAATCCAAAAAGATTTTTGCCTCTAAGTGATTTTCTGAGGCTTGGGCTTAGCTTGACATTGGATGGAGACAGCTTTCTAAATCTCTCTTGTTTTATTTTCTTTTTTCCCCTAGTGGGAAAACAATTTTTCACTCTGTTGTAATTATGACATTTTATTCTTAATTAGGTGTGACATGATAAAGAATTTATCAAATATTATCTTCTTGACCGTGACGGAAGAATAGCAGATGAAACCATATAGATATATGTATCTATCCTTAACTGTCTCTCTACCTACCTATCTCAGTTTGGAACTCAGAGCCCGAGAATAGTATTTTAACACTGAGCCTCACATTAAGAAATTAAAACAGAAATTCCAGGTTATTTTGAAAGGAGATCTTTAGGGAAAAACTCCAAATTAGTAATTTACACTTTTTTGTTTTTAAATTTCCCCCCTTTATACTAGCCAATTTCTATTATTCAGGATGCTTCAGTTCTTTTCCTGAAGGTACAAAAGACAGGAAGTTATTAATCTCTCTTCTATGGCTGCCAGCCTGACTACCAACTATGACTACCCATAGATTTATCCTGTCTTGAAAGTCTTGCTTTCAGCACTTCAGCTGCAGTTTGCCCAGTTCTGTCCCAATTTCCAAAGCCTCGCAGCCCCTCAGCCTTCATAGCTCCACACCTTATTACAATATGCTCAAATTTGCCCCAGATCTCATCCCTGTTAGGGACCTCAGCCTCTGCCTGCTCGCCTCCCCGTGTCTCCCACCTGCCAGCCAGTGCTGGCCGGCACACAGTGGGGCTGGCCCTGTGCAGCCGTGGGAGCTCCAGCTGCCATAGGAGGCTGAGGTGTCCCCGTGTTCCCCTCGCTTTGAACACCAGTGGTGTGCCTCGCCTAGGCTTTGACACCTCCTCCAGGTCTTGCTAAAGTTGTCTGGGTCTTACTTGGGGAAGGCAGTGGAAAGTGGATGAAGGTGCCTTAGCCTTGGGATCGCTTGTGATCCGCTTCATTTGTTTAAACACGAATCTCACTCCTCTTTGCATGCAACGAAGCATGTCTCTCATTTGGCAGGGAGGGAGATCCCCTGCATACGGTTTTCTCTGAGACTGAGAGCAGGACTTTGTTGTTTCCTTAGACATCCTGTGGTTTTTTGCTGTGCTCACATACTCACTCTCTGGCTGGCTGTGGCTGCACTGCTGGGAGGTCATTCCAGCGCTCACCCTCCCCATAGCTGCTTCCCATTATTTCATTGCTTCTGGGCAAAAAATGTGCTCAGAGCTTTTGTGCATCCCCCAGGGGATCCTATCTTCCTCTCCTACCCCATAGCATGGGAAGGGCCTGTGACCGAGGTGTCTGCACAAGTCCTGGCTTGCGTGCCTGTCTTGCAGTGTTCCTTGGTCCAAGGCAGAGTTGCACAAGCTTGTCTTCATGCTTGTCTTCATGCAGCTGTCAGGAAATATCTGAATTTGCAAGTCTTTTTCTGCAAGGCTTGGGGGCTGCAGGCATCCCATCACTTTTGATCAGCCAGCCAGATTTGTTTATTCATTCTTTTCTTACAGAGGGTTGTATCTACCTGGTACTTTCCAAGTGGATATCAGCTACGTTTGCTCACTCTCCAAGCTGGCTTGAAGCACACAGATGTGGCCGGTGGCATGCCTGGCTCAACTGAGGAGCTGGATCATGGTCACCATGAAAACATTTGGCTCCTCAGTGGGACTCTCTGTGTCACCCTCAGCACTTTATTCCCATCTCTCCTGTCAGCTCAGAATTTGGACAGAGGCTTCACGTTGCCACCACGGTCGACTCCCTTTCAGTAAGACAGAGCAGTGATGGCCTGCAGCCTGGGCACTCAGGAAAGCTGGGGCACAGCTCCAGTTAAGGCTGTACTCTGGTCTTGGGAATTTGGTTTCAATGGTCTGGCTGGGCTCCTTATGTACAAATACATCCATGGAAAAGTCTTTCAAAATCAGCACATAACCCACATCTGGGTGCAATTCTAGGTTGATACCATAGTGTGTAGCGTGATCACAGTGGCTTTCGGGAGCCTCAAGTCCCTGTTTTAGCTTTATAATCACAGGCTGATCTTTGTGGAGTCCCTCATACTTAGGTTTTGGGCCTGAGACACCTTCAGATCCAAACTTCCTCAGAGTTTGACCTATTTCTCTTCACATTCTTCACATTACTGTGACTCTGTTGACAAGTCTAATTTCTGCAGGCATCACTATGTTCTTTTAAAAATTAACAAATCGGCAAACACTATATGCTGAATAACGCTTTCTTTTGTGCTACACTACTAGGAAGTTTAAACTTGTCTGAAATGGTTTAAACCTTTGATACATTGTGTTACTCCAGAAAGAGAAGGAAATTGGCAGTTATTCATGATTTAGTTTAATCCTCTTACCTATGTTTTTTTCCATTTAACAATTGGATAGCACAGTAAAAAAAAAAAAAGTCTTTACTAGAGTGTTCACTCCTTTTAAATCACTTTGCTGTTCCAAGTCATAAAACTCCTGCAAACTGTAATAAATTTCAGTTCCTCATAGTAAGTGGCACTGTATAGAGTGTAGTGTTAAAAAATGCAAAATAAGCAGATATTCAGCCAGCTAATAGTGCAGAAACTTTGGCTTTAAAAGTAACAGTAGAAGAACCACTCATTTGCACTGATCGAGGCTAAAATGATCCTTTGTTCTTTAATATTCTTTTTTTTTCTTTCTCTTCACTAACAATCAACAATCTTCTGATATCCTAAAAGCCTAAAATGTGTTTTCCCTATTTAATATTATATAAAGAGTGTATTCTAAAAGTCAGAAAGTATTATTTTATGGATAAAAATTCACCCTCTGCCTGTCTTCATTATCTCCCTGATTTCATAGTGCTGGCATATCTGCATCAGAAAATACCTTCGCCTGAGCTTTGTGGGTGTTCTTTAGCTATGCCTTTTGACTGAGGTCTCAGGAGAAGAACAGGTATAGCTTTTTGTGAAGAGCTCCTCACCATCCCATGACAAGACTTCTACCTAAATCTTTTATTGGAAAGGGCAAGTCTTAGAACAGAGACAACGCACATGTTCAAATACTTGATAATCAGTACTTAATTTTTGACCTGCTTAATGCTGTTGAAGGAGAGGCAGGAAATTCTAAGGCAAAATTCAGAAATGATGAAAACTGGGAAGCATGGGAATGTACCACGTACATTCCCTAGTATCACTGAGGGTCTGGCTCATTTCAAGCCTAAAACACCTATTTTATTTTATGGGCACACTTCAGCATGGTAGGGCACTGCAGCGAAGATTTCCTTTAAATTTCAGATCTAGTTGGAGCTGTGCTTGGGAGTGCGTTGCCTATGGTTCAGCTGGAAGGTAGTACCAGAAGAAGATTGTGTGTTCGATTCAAAGGGAATCCCTGCTGCTTTCACCCATGAAGCCTGCTTTGATAGCATGAAGCCTTTGGGAATCACAAATGCTGTTTCTTTCAACATTATTTTGATGCACAGAAAATTATTCTAGGATGTAAAAACTGTTCCAGGATGTATTTGTGGACTAAAGTATGTATCTTAACTTTGTCTCTTTGTTTGAATGACCTGAGGTTACTGCAGAATATCAGTGAGGAAAAAGTATTTTAAATTTGTTTTTCTTCTGTCCCATTCCTTTTTTATAAAACAGCAAAAGTATCTGGGAGCAAGGGGTGCCCTGTCAGAGGAAGAAGCTGCAAAGTCATAAATAAGGTGCAGTGCCAGGTTGTTGGTGGGAATAACTACCTTAGCTCCTCTGTCACTGAGAAGAATCTTTGAGGACTACATGTGTCTCCAGGGCTTTATTGATACCAGAGAGTAAATACCCGCAGACATAGTGTGGTACATCATGCAGCCTGAAGCTAAGTCAGAACTCCCTTCAGGAGGTGGATTTTTTCAGGATCTTTTCTCTTTTTAAACAGTTTTCTGTTCCTTTGTGAGCTGCAGTCCTTGGTTATGGTTAAGCAGAGGGCAGGTGCATTAACTGGTGTGCTCTGCAGTCCTGACGCCTGGCTTGCCCAAGCAGGGAGGTCACAGCTCTGTTCCACTTGCCTGCCTGAGCTTCTCCCTCCTCAGCCCCCTTGCCTTAGGGACTGGGATACGGGGAAACAAGAGTGTAGTGTTGCTGGACATGGGATTTCAGATCATTCCTGAAGTGACAGTTCAGGTATAGCCTTTGAAACTGAACACAACTCTCAGATCATCTCATTGACATGAATTTAGAAGGAATACCAAAAGCAGTATTCATTGAAAGCTTGAGTTTAGTTACTATCTCTCTCTTAAAAATCAAGGCAGGCTACTGAAGTTCATTGTGTCTGTGTTTCCACTTTCTACTGATGTATCCATAGAAAATTTTTTAATTTATTGCAGAATAAGCATAACTACTGGGAAGAAAGCATATGTTATTATGTTGGTTAAAGCTTAATATCTATCCATACACTGCCAGAACAAAATGCTTTTAAAATTTGCTCTTTACAGAAATTCCAGAGGCAGGTGCAACTAAGACAAGCCTGGGACTCTGCTCTAATTAGCAGAGTAATAAGGGATATGGGACTTATGAAAGTCATATACACTATAAACATACAAGAACATTAATTAATACCAGGCTAATTAAGACATTCTTGAAGGATACAAATGAGGGTTGTTGAGATACCTAGCAGAGATCAAGCCCTCCATTTAAAAAGTACGTAAATGGTCAAAAGACATGACTTTGGAGAAGATGTGACCATTCTGCCTTTTCCAGGGACACAATTTCAACAGCCTTTGTCCACAAAACCCGTAAGTCATTAGCACCACCTTCAAAAGAAAGAGTAGAAATAGGCAGGGAAAACTCTGACCAGTCTAAGATTTAACAGGGTAGAAAATGTATGAATAAAGTTGATAGAAAAGTTTTGAGCCCAGTTCCTTAGGCTAAGAGTTCAACTCTTCTCCTTACTCTGTTGCATTGTTATTTTGTTTAATGAAAATGCATTGTATTAACATACATAATGCAACGTGTAATTCTTCATGGAAAAACAAACAGGAACCAATCTGAAATAGTTTGCATACAACTTGGCAATGCTTTATTTTCATTCCTTAAAACTGTTTTGCATTTGTTCCTTTTGGGCAAAACATTGTTTTGACTGTATAACTGCTAAGTGTTTATCAGTAATATAATAAACAGCACAGGTTATTGAATGGGTTTATCTTACAATAAGGGATACAATTCTGCATTTATGGAAAAAGGTCCCCTTTCTCTCCCTGCTTTCAGTTAATCTGAATTTCCATTCTCCTGCGGTGCAACAGTGAAGTTAGTTAAACTGCTAGTCTACATGTGGTGCTGAGGGCCAATTCAAACCTGTTCTCCTATCCAACCTGCTCCAGCTGCTGACCACAATACCAAAACAGCCTCCCACTCAGCCACATTGCCCTGTTTTTCTTTGTCTCACAAGCTCATTAAAAAGGTTCTTCAATACTTTCTCATCAAAATCCCCACTAACTCCAACTGGTGCTTTCTGTTTATGCAAAGAGTTTGAGGTCATGCCCCAGAGCTGCAGCACCCTGAAACACTATTAACAGAGTACTCTAATTGCTGAGAGAACCCATACCATTAGACTTTTAAAAGTACGACAACAAATTGTCAAGCAAAATGGGCCAAAATCGTTCATTTTTTAATGGGAGGCTGAGGACAGGAATTTTGTAGCTTAGTGATTACATGTATGTAAATAATTGGAATTTTAAAGTTTCCTTTTGATCCTTTCAAAATACTGTGCCATTTTAACTGTGCCCTTTTTCTCTTCTATATATTTCTTCACTTTGCCAGAAAAGGTAACATCATTGAAAGATTCTTTGTACTCAAATGAAGAAAGACAAAATTCAGGATCCCTTAGTTTTGCCTGATGCAATCCAGAAGTTGACATTGCATCAGATAGTGCTGCAAGAAAGCCAAGGAACATGGCAAAAATATGAACAGGCACAATTTGAAATATTTCTAGTGGGTTTCTGACATGAGTAGTCATGTGAAAATCTTACACAATTGTGGGCTGACTCGCTGGGGAATCTTTGGTCAGTAGTCCCTATCAGGTAGGAACTAAATAAGTGTGAATGTTTTCAAATGCTTCGAAAAATTGTGAAGGTTCAGATGCCATAGCATTAATTAGACTTCCTGGCAATAACTGTAGCATTGGTTGGACTTCATGATCTTAAAGGTCTTTTGCAAGCTAAATGATTCTGTGATTCTATTTGTGAATTGCAAAATCTTAACAGTGGCCTGCATCACTTGGACAAAAACACCTGAACCAACTCTGTCTGAGGTAGAAAATCTACATTTGGCACACAGCATACACTGATGAGAAAGACAGCATAAAGTATCATTGTCAGGTACCTCATATTTAATCCCTGGTATCTCATGTGTTTGCTTGTAATGTGCTTACTACTATTAAATTTGGTTCCTGAGGATGTATTAAAGACAAGAAGAAAGGAAGAATATGTGGTGGATACATGCTAGAAAAAATCCCATGAAATGAAAATGACTATTTCTGAGTGCAACCATGATACAGGACCTTGAGAAAGCCATGTGATGCCATACAGATTTGACTCTGGAGACACCAAGCAGTTGTTGAAGATCAATCCTATTACATGGGTATAGCACCCAATCCTTCCCTGTGCAGCCCTATATGTGATCAAAGGGAACCTGAAAGAGGGAATAATGACTTTTCCAACACACATTTGTTTTCCTGGGGGAGGATGGAAACACCGCCAGGTGGTCCTTGCATGCCAGTCATGTGGAGTGGGGAAACAGCACCCAGCTGGGCACTTGTAGATACTGTGAGCTGTGGTCTTGGGCTGAAACACTACTGTATTTACATTGCCCACAGTGACATTACAGCAGTGTAAACCATGTTGGAATGTAGCCCAGAATTATTTTTCCATTTCAGAGGTTTAAGCTCTCTGGTTTTAGTGGGCTCTCCCTGCAAGAAATTTAGCAGATAACTTCAGTCCAAAACCTTGTATTCAAATGTAGATGAACCAAATATGTGTGTGTGTGTGTGTGTACGTATGTGAGCAGTCATTCACAGCTTATTAAAGGTAATAATTTCTTGCTTTTTAAATTGTAAACTTCATTAAATACTGGGTGTGGTTTCTATAAGAACTAGGTGACCAACCACATTAATAGTCTCTGAGGACAGCTTCAGAGCACAGCATAGCTGGAGATGTATTTGTGCAGAATATTCCACCCACATCTGCAAATCAAAAACACATTTACAACATCTGAAGTAAAAGTAATTCACTATTTGAAAAATGGGCTAAATCTCTAAGAATGTTTATTTGTAACATGAAATTAAATCTGCTGTAGATGGTATTCATCTAACATGGACGAAATTATTGATTTAAATATCAAGAAAAAAAATCAAGTCAGATAAACTGCTTTATTGCTTTGGAGGAGAGAAAGGTGAAGCTGAATATCTTTAAAGTTATTTTCTTTTTAAAGAGTTGTTATAGCCTGCACTAGGTGCTCTCTAAGTTTCGTTTGTGGAGAATCACTTTATATGTAGGACAACAGACCACAGGCTGCAAAGAAAAACATGTCTGAGCTGGGGAGCTTTGGGGCTCCCAGGTCCCAGACTGACACCCACGGAGGAGGCACATCACTAGAAGGCCCTCTGAAGCCACTGTCTCCTTGTCCTCAGCAATTTCTGTAAGGAACACTCATGACTAAAGCCTTTTACAGACCACTCAGAAAAGCAGCGTGGGTCACCCGTGACCTGACTGCAGGGCTGGCTGGTATACAGAATATGTATTACTTCAGTCATATTTTTAGAGGCAAATTGTGATTCAGATGGACTTTTCTTTCTTTTTTTTGGGTGCTCACTGTCAAAATCAAGACATCATTAGCAAAAGGTGGCATGTGAAAACTGGGGTATTAAAATCAGACAGCAAGAATTGCTTCAAGCCAGTTGTGGAAATTCTTAACCCCACTACTCTGTTTTTCTTCCAGGCACAGGTACTTACTGACCCCAGAGTCAGTGCCAGAAATCACAAGTCCATATTCCCTTTTAATTCTCAAATGTTTCCCATTGTGAGCTACTTTTTTGTTCCAGTAAGAATTATATACTAAATCCTAAGCAGTTGCATTTCTATCAAAAGTTTTTGTATCTTTTAAATGTTGCCAGGTTGACAAAATTTGTGATTGGTGTGACAAATATATGCCTTGAAAAGAATAAACATGTTTTTGGAGAAACAGCATGGTAAAACAGGCTTCTCTACAGTGTGTTGTACAGCACAATCACTCACTTCATGTTTCTGTAGGATTTCCAGGGATTTAAAACCAAATTTAATTTTAGTTTGGCATCAAAGACGTCCAGTACCAGACATCATACAAGCAGTGATCATGAAAACAAATGAAGCTCTATGGTTAAATGGAGATTGAGTAATAAATTTAAGAGACAGAAATTCGTAAAGGCTGCTATACATATGTGTTTCTTTGGGTAGGTGCCCGAGATATATTAATGGGCGATTGTTAAAATGAGGGAGTCTGGAAATTTCTCTGATCTTCAAAATGAAAACAACAACAAAATCCATCAGAAAACAACAAAAAATAAGGTAATTTATACATTGTGGAAAGGAAAGGGATAAGCAGTACATTGTTTGTGAATTTCCAGTGCAAATAGGTCAGCTTTTCTTTCTCTTGCAGCGCTCCCTTCTCCCTTTCACTCCTAAGTGACTTGAAAGGCCTGTTTACGACGACTGCATTGATTTCCTTTGCTCTGACTCATTGCAATCTGGCTCCAGTCCTCCCCATTCAAACTAATTCACCAAGGTCTCAAATGACCTCTTTCTGGCTAACAGGGGAATCTCTGTGTCCTCTTTGACCTTCCTGCCTAACCTGATACCCTTGATCACTCTTTTCTTGCTTGGCTTTTGCGGCAGTACCCCCTTGTGGCTCTCCATCTACCTTCTTTATTGCTCTTTCAGCATCTTTCAGAGCAGCTCCTTCTCCCTTCTCTATGGGACTCTCTCAAAGCCACTACAGATTCCTGTTTTCTCATTGTACACTTTTTTTCTCTTGTTTTCTGCTATTATTCCCAGGCTGAATATTTTCACCTCCCTGGCCTGTCAGTTTCTGTTCCATTCTGTGACTTGAACTGACAGTCTGGTGAATTCTTGATGATTTGTTGTCACCCGAAGCTACAAAGATCACAGGTAATTCTTTAATTTGAACCTGCCACTCTTCCTCCTCTGCCCATCGCTGTTGACAGCTTCACCATTCCCCTCCATCTCTCAAACTCAGGGTCAGTTTTGACATTCCCTTCCACGTTCCTGTGTGCTTAGATAATCATGGCAGGCTTGCTGCAAGGCCTGTGGGAATTAGAGGAATCTTTTTGGTATGGTCAGAAAAGTTTGGGCAAAGCTCTAAATACTGTCTTCCCCCCTGCCCCCCCCCCCATGTTTTAAAAACCCTACCCCGGATTTCTTCTCCAGTATCCATACCTTGGCCACATATGTGGCAATTTTTTCTTCTCTGGACGATGGTCTTCAAGCATCTAATACTTCTCAAAAGCACCTCTCTGATATTCCCTTATCAGCGTTCTCCTTCAGGGTTGTTCAGGGTTATGTCCTGTCAGCTGATGGACTAGATGTTCAATCACTGTAGTGCCATGGACTTGACAGTTCAAATCAGTTAAGGTAAATTTCTGCTTCTTGTTATCCTTTGAAATCTGAGATTACATTTTACTCTGTCTTTTGCCCTGTCAGAAATGGGCTGGACGTCCTGTCAGTGTCTTTCACAGCTTGGGCCTGGCATCACAGAATGCTAGTTATTGTGCTCCATTTTACACAGAAACTCCCTAAACCCTCTCTTCTCTCATCAGATGAAGAGTTACCAGGGAGGAAGCAAGTCTCCAAAAGAGTCTTCCTCTGAGGACTTCACTATAAGCCTTTTGGGCCAGACAACTTTATATAACAGATAATCATACAAAATAGGGATGGCACTGAGTTCTGCAGTTCAGGTTTTAATCTAGCTGCAGACATAAAAAATCCTTGAATTCAGAGGTGGTTTTAATGGTCTGGACCTCCCTGAAGTGAGTGGTCATGCACTTAAGATAGTGACTCCTGTCCCAAAGTGGTATAAGCATTTGTTATCCTGTCTATACACAAGTCAATACTTTTGATTAAAACACTGTATGTGAAAATTTTAGCACACCCCAGAGCTAAAAAGTATATCTTTCAAAAATGTGCCTGTTGGGAATTTTGTGTCCAATTTTTGAGCGATTTAAAGACTCTACACTAATTTTAGTTTGAAGTACCTGAAAAAGACTTCCAAGACAAATGCTCCTCAGAGTCTTTTGGCTTACACTTACAGCACTGCAAGGCAAAGTAAAGATTCTTCCTTCTAACAACTGGATGCAAATAAATCACTGGATATTTAAAATATCAGCCCTTACAATCAACCTAATTAGTACCTTTCTGTAACAGAATTCACTCCACTGTGACTTTCCCTCTTGTAGACATATATCCAATTTTTGTTTGTGGTTACCCACACCTTAGCAATTTTTGTTTCCAAAAGGTGCCCACTGAATTCCCATGGAGAAATTCATTGGCTGAACTATGATCTCATTTCCCTTGGCATGCCACAGCACCAGACACATCGTGTTTTCATTGCTGCAACCTAATTCCCCAAAGTACACCAGCTGGAAGATGCTGCCAGGAAAAATGTGACAACCATAGCATAACTTACCAAAAGCTAGCAGTGACATGAGTATTGAAATATACCACCTAGGTTAACTGCTACCATAGAGCCCTGTTCTAAGGGAAACTCCTTTTAATATGAATCATCTTAGTCTTTTTTTGGGGGGGATCGTAATTTGCTCTAAAGTCTGGTAAAGTTTGACGGTTTCCAGAAACATGTATGAATATGCAAGAGGCAAAAGAAAGAAAAATCAATGGATGTCATGGCTCACACATCCTGTGATGTGTTTTCATAGATTTTCCCAAGCTGGAGACATATTTCTATTAAAGACTTCAGTGACATACACTGAAAGACCCAATATATCCTAAGCAATGCTTTATTCAAATCAAAAATTATTTATTTTTTTGTGCTTGAGTTAACAAAAATCAGCTATTAACAAGCAGAAGAGAAAGAATTCAATTCATAACAGGAAAACCAATAACAATCTCATATATTGTATGTATATGAAAGAATAAAAAAAAAGAAAAAAGATACACATTCAAAAATTTCCGAAGTAACAGTATTGGATATATTTAAGGTTGAACATATGCATTAGTATTTGCAGGACTAGAGCCCCAACCTCTTAGAAATAAATTACAGTATTCAAAAAAATAAGAAAAAAAAAAAAAAGGATGACTCTGCAAATACGTGCATATATCTAGATGACAATAAGAAGAAGCCAGAAATAGGTTTTAATCTTCATTTGTTATTATTCTAAATTTTACTTCTTGTCTTCATCTTTTCTAGTATAAATAGATAGAAGATTAGATGCACTCTCCTAGGAAATTGGGAACGGTATAGTATTGACACCGTTGCTCCCTTCCCAGAGATAAGTGCAGCATGGAAGCACTCTCAGGGCTGCAGAACATAACAGAAGGTGTCAGGTTCACTGGAACACTGCTTCCCTTTTTCTTGCCAGCCTGCAAACTGGGGCTTGCAATGGACATTTTTGTGTCCTCCAGTTTAGTAGCCACAATCAATTCACTGAGGCAAGAGTAAGAAAGAGCATCAGCTGGAAACAGCATTAGCGGTTAGCTGGCATCCTTTGCGCTGCCTTTTGCACACTGGACTAAAGCAGAATGGCTTCCCAGGTAAGATCAGATAAAATAGCAGTAGGTTGCAATTGCTTCAAAAGGCACTAACACTGGTGAAAACAAAAAAAAAAAATCACTAGAATTACTATCCTTTATGGTATAGTCTATTGAACACATTTCTTTTTGAGTCAGTAACCCAATATGTATCTCATTATTCTCCTGGACTTCTCTAGGTTTTGCTTACATAAACACTACAGCTCTTTCACTACATATGAACAAAAATTGTTCATGACAGCATCATAACTTTCAAGACTGATTACTTTTATCTAATATAGTCATGCAGAAAATCACCGCATTGAACAGGTCTGCTGGCTAAGGACATTAACGTCTGTCTGATCCACAGCACGGACCCATCTCTGCTGTCTCCACTGGCTGCCTTTGAATACTTTCACACGCAGAAAGCCCCCACACTTGCCTTCAGAACCCTGAAGCATGTAGGTCTTCCAGAGACACTTCCAAGGCACCCAAAGGATGAGCTGATTCTGAATAATCTTGACCTTAGCCCTGCAGCCATGATAGCCTGTGGGAGTTACCAGCTAACAAAGGAGGTGGGTATGAACTGAGTATCTCTTATTTTGCCTGTCATCCTTCTGGGAAGTGGTAATGCGACACAGTGGCAGCTCCTGGGCAAGAATCTGCAAAAATGAAGATTCAGAACTTGTGATCTCAAACTTTAACTCTCCCTGTTTATGGTTTCTTCGTCTCTTTGTCCTCCTCCTGTGCATTTTATTATCCCTTCTGGGCTGCCAGCAGCTGCTAGCAAGGATGAGGATACAAGGAGGCCAGATTCCCCAGAGAAAATGCTAAATGGGAACATATGTATAGTTGCCAAGGTTGGCAGGTTGCTGGATTAACAGCAAGTGGCTGGAAGGAGTCGAGACTCATGAAGGAGAGAGGGAAGAGGAAAGGAAAAGCCATCTGAGGGATGACTTGTTGCAGATCCGCCTTTCTCCTGAATCTTCACCTTCCACACAGAAAGTAGGTAAAGAATTAAGTCTGTATGAGCTGTTAAACTCAGAGTTGTTAGAAATGCAGAAATAAATAAGAAAAGTGAGAAAATGGTTTTTCTCTACTGAACTTGCAACCTTTGAGCTTCTCTGTGACTTGCAACTGGATAATAGTTACTGTGGAACAGCCTTGCATAATAATATCCAGCAGGAGCAAAAGCATCATGATAAAATCACCATTATTATTCATAGAGCTGTCATGAACAGTCTGCTTACTCTACACAATTCACCAAAGAAATACTGTTTTGCCATAGATTGAACTGTGCATTTTAAAACAGCGAAGTACCATTCAGTGCCCTGCCCTTTCAACCATGCTGTACGTACATGCATAGCAGGGAACTATCAAATTATACTATTTTGAAGGGCAGTTGAGGGAGTGAGAGAGACCAATGGCATTACAATTTTTGCAAGACTGTACTTTTTCCCACACTGAAAAACATCACTAGATGTGTTTGTGTCCACTGAGCATGCAATCATTGCTCTGGAATCACCTTTTGATATTCAGCCTCATTAGGAGGAGACAGAAGTTTCCTGACAAACCATTGCAGATTCATTGAAGCCCTTTGCAAGAATGGGCTATGTTAGATGGATCTTTCATTAGGAAAGATGCAACCACGGCAGGGTTGTACAACAGGGGTCTGCCCCAGGGGATGGGCTAGTCCCTTGTCGGGAGAATATCAGAATCCTGTTGAAATGCTGGTACCCTGGCAGACTAATGCCCATAACCTCTCCCTGCCCCAACTGGTAGGTTACTCTGTAGAGACTATTTCTGTTCAATTCCTGCACAGCTGAAGAAACAGTGAGTGTGATCATGTGCCCATTCTAAGTCTCCTTCTGTTGCAAAAAGGGACTATACTAACTCAGTAGTCAGGGGGTCTCTGCACCACTGAAATGAGGATTGACTTTGTGTTGTAAATTATTCTGTGGGTCAGAAAAACGGTATGTTTGAAGTGACTGATTATACCATTAGTTTCATTGGAAGCTGAATTGGCTCAGAGTAAATAAATGGGGAATTCATACAAGCTAATTAAGGAAATATCAAAGAAAGAAGGATGGAAAACTTCTTACATTGAGGAGTTAGGTTCAATATTGGTAATATATGGATTTAGAAACATGACCCACAATTCTTACATAAAAAAAAAGTGAAGGAGTTGTCCGCAGGCTATCCTCTACTTGTTAATTTTGGAGATCCTAAAGACAACCATCTGTTGGCATAGCTTCAATCAACCAGCAGAGACCAAAGGCCAACAAAACCACACCAAAGTCCAGAAATTCAAGTGATGTTAGAGAAGGCTGCTGAGTTACTAGCTACACAAAAATATTCCTACCTACTATGAAATAAATTTGAAAAATGTGCAATTGTATGGAAATAATCAGTGAAAAAAAATAAATAACTTTGCTGGAGAACCTTTTGAGACAAACAGGTGTCACCACCTTCCCATGGTTTTTGCCTCAGTGTACCAAGCCAGGCAGAAACCAGAGTTCGGGGCCAGCAACACAGTTGCTCTTGCAGGAGAAACCAGTGGTGGGAGCAGCACCTTTCTGCAGCAAAAGCTGTTCGTTCCCAGGTGGTATACATGCACCCCACATTCCTGCATGGCCACAGAGCTGAAGAGTTAGACTCCCCTGTTTCCTGCAGAGAACAGCTGTCCTGAGTATTTCTTTCCTTGATTCAGACTGTCAATCTCTCTTATTTTATATACAAACGCTCTGCTTTCTCTTCTGCACAGTAAAGTCACACCAGTTGAACACTTTGGAATTCACTCTTCCATTGTACAAGCATTTTTTTAAATACATAATATACTTTTTTCTGTTTGTTTGCAAGTTAACTATTTTGATAGGCTATGTAATTCATCATACCAGTTTCTTTACACTTCTTAACTACAGAAAAATATATTTATTATTTCTCTCTTCCCCCCCCCATTTTAGCATCATTGCAAGATGATTCCAGTGAACATGATTATTTCCATGCCTTCAAGATAAGGGTCTCATTACACTAATTAATTTACAGATACAGTATGAAATGAAGAATTTCCAAAAGCAAGATGGGAAATGTGAGGAAAAAAGAATTGTTATATCCATTTTATAGATGAGCCAAAGAAGGTAAATGAATAAATTTACCCATTTAGATTAAAATCCAAATTACCCAGAGCCAGCTGTGTCCGTATTGCCTATAAGAATCAAGCTGGACTATAAGCTACTGCACCTCTTCTGTGTTTTTCTCCTTGGAAAACTAGCTGCTTCGCTCCAAACTAGTGAGAACATGAGTCATCTGGAGATGTACAACTGACTGGGGATCTTGAAGTCATATGTGGAGCTACAAACATGACAATACAGATGTAACTGGAGACCAATTAACTTGCAGGCATATTCTTCAACTGTAAAACTCAAGGATGTTTTGAGTCTGTTTTCAAAATACACTTGCATGGACTTGGTAATGAATAGATCAGCTTCTCTCAGCCTTAATATACATACAAAATACACTGGGCTACTCTGTTATTGTTGATGAATTTAAAAACTATGTGGAATATGCTAAAATATTGAAAACCTTCCCTCTGAGACTTCATAAAGCATACTTTCTGAATCGTATCAGTGACACTTCACAGTAAATATTTGTATTACTACACACACAAAGAATATACATTAGTAACTGAAAGCTAGTGCAATAGTAAAAAAAAGAGCCAAGAAAAACAACACATGAACAATAGTAGGTGAGAGACTGGAGAGGAGAGACTATGATACATACTGATGTTTAGGAGTGTTTTCAACTAACAGTGACTGGGTCTGGCAATGCAACCATCCTCTAAACAGTGCAGCTAATGATAGTATATTTCCAAAGGTCCTTTCCAAGGAACTAGATGTCCTTGAAATGTTTGAAGAAAGAAATTAAATACATGGGTAGGCACAAGAAGAAAGCTGGAAGCATAAGGAACTATACATGCCATACGGTGGGTGCCAACAAAACAATACTTAGGATTTAAGCTGTGCAATTCTGACAGAAGCTGTGGTAAAAAATATTTCTGCCTTTTGCCCATCTGGGAGGAGGATGCTAAGGCACCCCTTGCTGGGCAGCGGGGAGCCAGGGTCCGGGGAGGTGGTGGCAAATGGTATGACCTGTCTGCCCTCCACCTGGCACATAGCAGAGTAAGGACGGATGTGGGACCTGCCTGCCTCCAACACCACCTACAGACAGAGGGAGAAATGAAAGAGGATCGTTCTGCCATATCATGCATGAAAAAGAGAGGGTGGACCTTGTTCTCAGGTTTTAAATATTTTGTGGCTAAAGCTATGGAGTGCTTCTCACCAACTGTCCTTTCTCTTTGCAGCTCCTCCACAGGCTGATATTTAAAGGTGTTTAAATATATAACTTAACACCTAAATGCCAAGACCTCTTTTGTGTCTTCCATTCTTCATCTATAAAACAATAATGATAATGTTTTTTTTCCATCTTCTGCCTATCTTCTCCATACAGATTATAACACTTTCAAATGATCCTGCCTCTTATCAGTGTTTAGAGAGAAAATAATATGATGGATTCCTAGTCTTATGTAGGAATTACAGACATTGTTGTGACAGAAGTAATAACAAGGTTAGGTGGAAGGAAAACAGGACATTTACAAGAGAATAGTTTAATCAGAAATAAGAAAGGTTAGGAACCTGACTATGAAAAAACATCATTTATAATTACGTAAAAAAAATTCCACCTAGAATATTAAAAAAAGCTAGAAAGTGAGTGGACACTGTTTCCTATAGAAACTAGTCTGGCTGATGAAAGGATGGAGAAAAATGTCAGCTAACATATGTAAAAAAAAAAAAAGAAAAATAGAAGGAGATAAAACCAATAGTTGGTCCACCACAAGGCTTTTAAGGAGAACACTTTACTGGCAGAATTAAAATACAAGAAGTAACTTGTGCAGAGATGCATATTCAGCAGATTTTCTTTTTTTATTTTATTCACTGTTTGGTCAGTTGAAGGCCTGGAGGCAATACATTCCACTCGACCAGAACTTAACAGTGATAAATAGTTTGAAAATCACTGAAGCCCTAGTTGTGCTTGAGGCTTTTGCATTTAAATGTTTCAGGTTTACAGCACAGTCTATTTGTTCTGTGCTGCAAAGCGGGTGACACACCGCAAGGATGTTTTCTATGAAAGTAGGTGAAAGCTGTTACCTTGAGAATTATGCATCCATCAGTACTGTTATTAATCCTTATTGTATTTTCCTCGTTATCATATTTTTCAATTTATAACATCATATACAAGAATACGATGTAAGACAACCTGCTAATAAATTTACTACACATCCATCTTCATACAATACCTATGAAAGTGTGAAGGCTTTTTTTTTTTGTGGGATTGATGGCAAAGATGGCTTTGTGAATGAATTTCTTTGTGAAATTAGGAAGTGCCTTAAATTGAACATATCTTCTGAGATCCAGATAAGGTACTTGGAAGTAATAGGTAAAACATATGCCATAGGAAATAAGTGGTACGGGTAATGAAATAAACCATGAAAATAAAACATGAACAATTTGTATATTTACCAGGTAACTGGTAATACATTATAGGATTGCAGTTTAGAGTTTATATATTAGGTGCCATACCACAGCGACAGTTACAACAAGGGATAAAGTGGTAAACAGTAAACTATTGGCTGCTAGTCTTTATTTCCTCTGATTTCTTATTTTGTTGTAGCGAGATTTTAAAAGTATCTAATTTGTCAGGAATCTGTCTCCTTTTAAAGAGTGACTGTTGCACTGGTTGGGAACCAATAGGTGGTAGCAGGGTGGGCAGCCTTGTAAATTAAGAATATGGAAATAAGTGTGTAAGGGGAACTGGGAGCTTTTCCTAAATGAAGATTGCTTAGCTATTTTCTTCCCCCTTCAACTGTTTGCAGTGCTGGGGTCTGAAGAAAGAATTAACAATTTGGCGTGGCAATCATCCAACAGACATGCCATGAAAATGGCCCATAATATAATTTGGTTTTGCCTTTTTTTTTTTTTTTTTTAAGCCAAGAACATTCCATTATGTTAAAAACAAGTTAAGGTTGCCAAGCGAAGTACTCAGAAGTTAGGAAATGAAAATGAATGAAATTTTAATTCTTCCTGCTTGTGCATATGAATTATGATCAGTCTTTAATGTGATTGGAAGTGCTACTCAGATATTTTTCAGCTCCCTAATATGGGCTAAGCATTGAGATATTATGACAAAAGCTATTGAAAAGATGATCAGGAAATTGGTATTAAATGCAATGTTCACTTAGCAATGTGAGGGAATTATGGGAAGGGGTTTTCACCTTTTTTTGTTTCACTTTTTATAGTGAAACAAAAATTAAAAATAAAACAAATACATCATTTAAGAACTCCTGCAACATTTAAAGAAGTAGGAGTCTTTCAAATATTTCAACAAGAGTTGAATCAGGATGAACAAAGCTGAATGAGGCACTGACCAAGTAAAAAGAAAAGAAAAAGGGAGGGGGGATTATCATCATATAATTAAAGGCTACATCATTATGCTCAGGAAGGCTGTTGGTGAGCCAATTTTATTGCTGGCATTTCTTACTTTTAAACTGCTTGATTTGGCATTCTTAATAGCAGTCTTTTAACGTCTTTTTAAATGAACTCTACCCATACTTCAGCAGTTCTACATGGTAGAAAATTATTTTATCCACAAAGCCACTGGCAGAGAACAGCATATTAAAAGTGTAATTCACTTACTGAAAAATTCTCTTGTTTTTTTGCCACATCTGATCTCAAAATTAGCTTCTCGGCTCTGAGGCTCGTGGAAGTCTAATCTAGCAGAAAACACTTAACACTTGTCATGGCCTCTGCTGAATACCATCTTCGTACCATTGGGAGGCAGCGCCTGGGCCATATTGCCCAAAAGCATAGAAGCAATTTAAAAGTTGTTTAAGAGGCCATTTGGAAATCTACCATTCTCGAAGGACTCAAGTCATGCTAAAAATCAATCATGTCAGGACATTAGTTGGTCCCATCCCAGCTCAGTGCCTGGCTCATAGCCAGAGTACTCCTGTTTCCATGAGCCCCGAGTGTTTGGAAGGGAGCAGTCTGGAGCTGTTTTAAAACTGGAAGAGCATAAAGGCATTCATGTTCTGGCTTTACACTCCCTGCACTGGGTATGCACTTGACCAGCCACCATAACACAAACAACTCAGTGTTATTGTAGATAGTTCTTTATAACTGTGGAAGTGTTCAAAACCTACAAAACTGCTAAAAATTACAGCTAGACAAATAGAAACAGGCAAAAAAAATAATGGCAAAACCAAAGAAAAAGCTGATCTAGGACTGCATCTTATAACTAGCAGGTGTGTAGATCAAAATAGTGGGTGGTAGAAATAAAGCAGAGAGATGGAACAAACCAATTGAAAAATAGCTTGCACTTTCACCTTGCATGGAGGTTTTCACACCAAGCACCAAAGGACAAAGGAGAGGGGTGTGGGATTCAGAAAGGTACTGGGACAATGCTACTGGGACAATTTGCTATCTGATTTTGAAGGCTTCTCAGGGAAGCACCAGAGAGGACTGAAACGATCCTAACGTTGTCTCTGGTTTCAGCTAAACGCTGATCTTTCACGTTACTTCCCTAGTTCCCATGGACACCTGTTTACCACCTCATTCCTTGCCCTTCCTATTTCTCTCCTTTAATATAATTTTATTAAAACAACCAAATAAATTAATAGACTTCAGCTTTGCTGCTCCACGCTGCATCTTCTGCTGCTTTATGTCCACAAGCACTTGATTGCTCAGAGTAGTGTTGAAACAACCCCACAATGGTACACATTTGCTGTATAGTAGTGTCAACTACAAAACCATGTGCTATGAAAATTGCTCTTAAGCAGAGATGCAACAGGTTGACACCTGAGGAAGAAGCTTCGTTTTCAATCTTTTGCTTGCCTTTTGCTTCAGAGCTTAAGAGCCACAAACCCTCTAGCACATCCCAGCTAACATAGAATCATTGAATCATAGAATGGTTAGAGTTGGAAGGGACCTTAAAAATCATCGAGTTCCAATCCCCCTGCCATGAATAGGGACACCTCCCAGTAGACCAAGTTGCTCAAAGCCCCATCCAGCCTGGCCTTGAACACTTCCAGGGATGAGGCATCCACAACTTCCCTGAGCAACCTGTTCCAGTGCCTCACCACGCTCACAGTAAAAAATTTCTTCCTAATATCTAATCTAAATCTTCCCTCTTTCAGTTTAAAACCATCACCACTTGTCCTATCGCTATACTCCCTGATAAAGAGTCCCTCCCCATCTCTCCTGTAGGGTCCCTAAACATAAACACCCTTTATTCCCTCATAAAAATGACTATTAAGATCTTTGATATAATTTTAAAAGAACGTCAGACAGAATTTTCTCTTGCTAAAGGGAAGAAAAGAAGGGATATCTTAAAAGGGGTCCTACAGGTCCTTTATCGCAGACAAAAATGCTAATAATGCAATATGGAAACATTTGCTCCAACAAATCAAAAAAAATTAAAAACCAAAGTAAAACCTCTTTCCTGCAGAGGTCATGCAGAAGAGAAAACGTGTAGAATCCTGCAAGGATGCTGATGGGTTGACATATTCAGAAAATGCTCTGGTTTTGTTGTTCTCTTAACATGCCCCAAGAAGAAGTGCTCCCAGCACCAGGAAACTCTAAAATCAAAGAACTTCATATCTGATGGTTGAGAGCACTGGGAGCTGGGGAGTGCAGGTGGGGGGGACTGGTCACTGTTCTTAATAATATTACAGCAAAGTAGACCTGTAAGCTGAAGTATAAAATACAGTCCCAGATCTGCAATTTGCAGTCAGGTTAGTCCAAGAGGATTTAACATCAGGATCATTATTTACTACTTATTTTTTTGTAAAGGATAAGGTTAATAAAGCCTGTGCTTTGCTAAAGCTACTGAGGGACACATTCAATGTGGGAAGGACTGCCTGTTTCCTGAAAATCTGAGCATGCCTTCTGGTTAATATTTTCCTGTAGAAATAGTTTGCCTCACCTGAGAAGAATGATTTAGAAAACACCTGCTGTGAGATGTAATTAGAGTACGAATCTGTGCAAAACTACAAGGCTGCTGAGACCTCACCAGGAGCAGGAGGCACCCAGATCCTTTGTGTGCCTGCAGAGGTTTAGGGTTCAAAAACATTCTGTGTGAGTCACATTCTGCAGGTGATTATATGCACTAGGGCTGTAAATCATTTACCAAAAAAAGTGGGTGGCAACCTGATTAACACACACTGAGTAGGGAGGGAGACATAAATTACTTAAAAACTCTTTTCTGTCTGAATCATGTATGCTTAAAGCTACAACTGCAGCAAGGTCGAATGGGATCAAACAAAAGTTCCATTCTAAGGGCTTTGAGAAAACTGTTTTAAACAGCTTAAATGATTTCTGAGAGAGAGTAATAAAGATTCCTATTTAGCTACCTACAGATGTAAAAATAAGTTATTTAATACAGAGTTTAATTCCCCAGTTGTTACCCAACCTACACAGTATCAGTTGGGCAAAGAAAAAAAATAATCTGGGAATATCACATTACTTGTATTACCATTTGATTAAGACAGTTCTGAAGCCTCATAAGCAGTAAACCTGGAGTTTTAGTGAGCAGCAAAGACATCAGTTCCAGAACTGAGTGGTTTACCTCCAAAACAACATGCTTCCAGCTCATTAAACCCAACAGCAATATTGCCTAGTCTGAGGAAGAGAGCCAGCCCAGAGGGGTGTGTGGTGCAAATTTGGAGTTATGTTTCATCAATGAGCCTGAAGAAGTGATTTTTTGATTCTGCTGGCCAGATCCTCAGCCCTAGCAAAGTCCCCAGTATTTGATCCTGCATCCAGTGGAATCAGTGGGAAAGCTATTGCTACTTCAAGTGTTATCAAGCCTCAAATATAGAACTGGAGGGTGGTTTTTTTGTTTTGTTCTGTTTTGACATGTTTCCAACAATCTTGAAAGCTGATGAGTGATCTGGCTAGGAATAAGCTAGGGTACAGGTGAAAAGAATATTTCAAAAAATCAGAACAATGTAAATAACCTGGACATACTGGGAAACAAAACCTTTTGCTTTTAACATTGAGCTTGAAACAGTGGAAAGGAATTTTATGTTGCAATTTCTCCAGAAAAGCTGAAAACAGCTCAGTAACCCAGGAGTCTCCTACAGGGCAATTATCCCTAAATGTTGAAAGAATATTAAGTTTGAGGGAATTCACCAGTTCCCAATGGAGTCCATGAAAAGGGTCCTACTGGAAGTGGGCTTTGGATCAGGCGGCGGTGAGCCGTGGTATTTTAAATTCATTTAATTTTAGCAGTAACCTACATGCTTATAGCTCTAAATAAGATGCATTCCCCTTCCAATTGCATAACTTCTGAAAGACTAAAGATAAGAGATAACTGTTTTACAGTAGAGATAGCAACTAAACTAAGCTTTTTCTCAGATAAATGATTGTTTGACATCATCATATCAATCAAAGCTGATCTGAAGGAACAAAACTAATAGGACCTATTTACTGTAGAGCTGCATTCAGCGCTCCAGAGTAAAGAACCACATAAATGTTTGAATTTTCTGATTGAGCTGGTTTATTTTAACCAGCCATGAGAAAAAAGTTTCAGAAATAAGAGCAAGAATTGGACACCTACCCAAGTGTTAGGCACTCCTCCATGCATGCAGCCCTCTTTCACACTCCTGTCCCGAGACCAGCTCATAAAATGCAGGTGCAAGCTCAGATATTTCTCCATCTTTTAACTATTGTAATGCATTCTAGCTAACAGGAGCAGAGTGAGCCCTTGGTGTTGTATTAGCCCACGGGCAATTGACAGATATAAACACTTAGGCTCCCAAACTGTGCAAAGCACACCTAACACATTATTTTTTTCTGGTAAACATACAGTCTAGGGACCATGGGTTTCCCTTTCTCACAAATTGGGATACTTCCTTCCTTTCCTCTCACTCTTTTTCAGTCTTAGTCTTATCTTATACCTTGGGAAAAACCTTCAATTAAGATGAATCATTCACAACAACAGAAGGCCAGATCCTCAGCTGCTCTAAATCAGTGTAGCTCCATTGAGGTTGTTCTGGTTGCAGTGCAGATACACCAGCTGAAGGGACAGCTTCACTCTACTCCTGTGGAGGCTGTAGGGAGGTTCAATGTCTGGCAGAAGCACCCTAATGTCTGAAATAAAACAAAGTCTCTGCAACCTGCAAGACTAACATTTTGGTTTCCCCCCACCCTGAAATTCCCTCCACATGTCGTATCTCAGATATGACAGACGGAAAATTATTTACATGTTGTCTAATCTCTTGACCACTTACAATGGGGGAACTCTTTTATTTCAATTTTTTTCTTGTCTTCTCTTCTTATCTCTGTCTAACACCTGCTTAAGAGAATATGTACTATCACTTTTTATTCCTTTTCCTTCAGAGTTTTTCACTTCTTTATCTTGCCTTTTTCTTACAAATTTTTTCTTATTGGGGTCTTAACTCTTGAAATGAAATCTGATTGTGAGAAAGTATTTCTAAAAGAAATTATCTCATCTTTTCGCTCTGGTTTAAAAGCAGCATAGAAAGAAAACAAAATGTTTCCTATCAAATGGCGTCTTCACATTTTTTAGATGTTTTTCTTCTTCTTTTGTTCTACTCAGCAGGCAAATCAAGAAATTTCCCAGCAAATTAGATTGGGATTGTCTCAGGAGATACAAAGATTTTGCAGCTTGTCATTAAGAATCCTTATTACAATGCCTATGATAACTCCAGCTGGTATGCCACAAACACTCTCATGACTACATTGGCAGATAGTTGAAAGCATCTGAGTACTCTAAGCATGAATTAGTCAGTACGGAAAATACTTCCCTTTTCTTCTTCCACAACAGTATGTGTGTTATCTGGCATAGTTTGAATGAAAGAAATGCAACAAATTACAGAATTAAGATCTTGCAGTTTTCTGCTTACCTTGTGCATTTTGCAATTCTTCTCTCTAATCTAAATAGATCTGTCTTTTAATTACAGCTTCCTATTAGTCCAATGCAGTTCTGGACATGACTGGGCATAATGAAACTTCTGTGTTGCAAGGTGAAAGCCTGAGACAGCCCCCAACAAATCATCCTGCTGTGAGCAGGGAGGTCAGAGAAGATGACCTACACTGTTCTTTATGACCCTGTGAGTCTCAGCCTTGTATTTCAGACAATGTGCCTGACTTTTTTTAAGTGCAGCACTGCATTTTTAACATGAACCTGTTTAGCATTTTAACAGGTGACCTGTTAAATCTCCATGTCTGTGGAGATACTAATTTGACTGACCATAAATAATTTTAAAAGAAGATGTGTAAGATTCAAATGAGAGTTTCTTTTCTTTGTTTTTGGGCTTGGTTTTTTTTTCATGTAAAACAGGAAAGCTTTTACCTTACATTTTCAGCTCAGTTTGAAAGAAGAAGTTTCACTTGTCTCTTGGGCATAGTTAAGAAACAGAAACAAAGTGACATATGGTCCTCAAGCAGCCTGAGTGGGTACTTCCCCGTCCCAAAGCCACAGTATCGACCTTTTGTTGAGATACTGCAGTTTGGAAAAATCTCTGATGGTGCTAGAAAGCATTGTCTAGCGACAAACGTCTATTTAGCATTAAATTATAAGATATTTTTCTGGATTATGGGCTAGAGCTCTCCTTGGGGTGTATTAACCCCTAGACTATACGCTCGTTCTCATTTGCTCTTTACCAGCATCCTGCCAGATTTATTGGATTGTCCTAAAAAAGGCAATCTATGGAAGAAAAATCTACACTCTGGTAATACAAGTTTGTATCCATTCTGCTAAGGCAAAGTGTGGATGAGAAAGTAAATCCCCTGCTTCTTCCTTCTTCTCCTCTTCGACTATACTTTTAAAGCATCAGAACTACTCAGAGAATTCAATTCAAATTCAAGACTATTTACTGGGCCAATGTACCATTTTTGCAGTAAATTAAATACTTGCTGGAAATCTTTCACCAACCTTTACCTGTGGTGCATGGCATCTCAGGCTAGTTCTCTGTATTCCCTCATGTCCTTTGTCTTCATCTCTGTATTTCAGTAGCTACTAATGTGTACTTTTCCTCCAAGGTCTTTACTGTGCTTGTGGCTGGAGAATCATGCACAACCATTCCAAGTCCTCTTCTCTTTGTGGGCCTAACTTTTCCCATTCCTGCAACTATTACAGCAATTGAGATGCCCACTGATATAAGGTCAGTCTGCAGGACCTATCAGTTGACCAAAATTTTTATAGTCGTATTATAAATGAACCACCAATTACAAGTTAATGTTCTTTGTTTCACAGCAAAGATGGTGCCTGTCTGACAGAATCATGCATCTTTAGATTCCTTATCTCAGCCCTTAAATGTATAAGACATATATAGACCTATACATGATATTGGTGTTAAAGAAGAAAGGTAAGTCCAGAAGTGCAGCTATTGGGAAAAGCTTCTGCCTGCGGTGATTATAAGTTCTGTGCTAGCAAAAAATCCTCCTGGATAATTTATAGCCCATGATGGTGAAGAATATCTGAGTTTAAACAGCAAAAGAAAAAGAACCTCTATTTCATACAGCAGTGTGTGATCCAAAGAATATTGAAGTCAGCAGGCATCTTTCCATTGGCTTCAGCAGGCTTTGTCAATGATGTAAAAGTGGTTAAAGGGATTTTACTCAAATGTTCCAATATTTACCCTCTGGACTTGAAAGCAGTTGGAAAATTTTAGCCTACAGAAAGGATTTAAAAAAAAAAAAAAAAAGATGAGCAGCTGAAAAAAAAGTATGAAAAAATTATCTGCAGCTGAAACTGTCATAACTGAACAGAAGTAACAAGAGGAGAAGGAGGTGCTAGCGCTTTCAGAAAGACTCACTACAAGCAAATATGACCATGTCAGTGAGATCCAAAGAGAAACACTGAAAATCACTCACACCTTGATTATACAAAAATCCATATGGTGGCTAAGGAAGGGTTAAAGACAGCTAGCTTTGAAGGTGCCAGAAGTTGACGTTATTTCTGCTATTCGGACACTTAGATTTTAGAATATACTCATACGTCTGGTAACCAGAGGCTGCATGTTCTGCTATTGCCCTTGTAGACTTTACATCAGTGCCCTGATTGACTTGAACACATTTTGGATTTGGCTCTGAATTAATTGTCCTTATGATGGTTCTTATGTGAAGAAGGGAGATATTTTCCTTTACTAAAGTAGCTACGATCATAAACATTACTTATTAGCGTGTATATTTTAGATGAGTTTTCAATTTACTGTAAGAAATCAGTGAGCAGTGAAACAGTCCACCTTTTGCAGATAATATAAATACCGCCTGACATACCTTTCAACAATATTAGGAAGAGTTAATTAAGATTACAAAAATATTTTCCAAACAGCTACATGATACTCATGGTTGAAGCATGGCCTTTAATGATGATTTTACCATACACCTGAAAGCTATTGATTCAGCAAAATGTGGTTTATTTTGAAACCACTTATGAAATCTTTCTCTGAGTGCCAACAGGAGAAAAAAACTTCTTTCTTCTTTTCTTCCTTTCTTCCTTTCTTTCTCTCTTTCTTGCTGTCTCTTTCTTGTTCTCTTTCTTCCTTTCTCTTTTCCTCATTCTCTTTCTTTTCTTTCTTTCTTTTTCTCTTTCTTTCTCTCTTCCTTCCTTCCTTCCTCCCTTCCTTCCTTTCTTCTTTTCTTCCTTTTTACCACAGTTTCCAAAATTCCTTTAAGCAAATTTTCAAAACACCCATGCACCATACAAGAAAAAAATATGTGAAGTATCACATAATTTTTTAATATCACATTGGATTACAGAAAGTAATACAGATACCTCATGTCTTCACCAGCAGAAAAAAAAAAGTTCATATGTACATTAATGGGCCTGTTCACAAGATCAGACTGATGGGAAAAGAAATAGAACAGTAATCCAGAACAGCAAACAAAACCCCTCCTTTGAGGGAGCAGTGGGAAATGACAACATAGTTTCATTTTCCTACCTCTGGGGAAAGACTTTCAAAACAGTACTGGGCATGATGTCCAAAAACTACATTCAAAGTAGAAGTATATAAACCACTGCATTCAGAGAGCATTAAGCATCTGTCTTAAACTCACCAAGTAAGGAAATTCAGAATTAAGGCTGTAACTCCATACTTAACTCACACCTTTGTAGGCAGCCCATATGGAATGAAAGATCACCCACTGTTAAGAGCCCACTGCAATTCCAGCTTTAATGTTGAGTGTCTTTGCTCTTTAAGTGCTGAACTGGATCTGGAAAGTTAGCCTATTTGTTAGTTTTCTTTTTCTATTTTTTTTTTTACAGTAATGTGAATAAAAGCAAATAAAACATATAAAGACTGTATGTTTTGAAAAGCTTTTCTTTTTGTAGTCTATATTTTTTTTCCAATGATAAATTTGAAGAAAAGCTAATTATGGGAAAAAAACATGCTCTTTTACTGTGATCTTACGCCAAGTTTCAGTCCAGAGCAAAATTTTACAGTCATGTGAATCCCTAAAAAGAGAAGTTATAATGGAAGCATTGACAAACCCTTAAGTACAGCAGGGCAAGTAGGTGTCTCTATAATATTACTCAATAAGAAGCTTGTAATTACAGCTCTCAATACAAGGGGGGGGCATAGGGGGAATGAAGGATTTTCCTCCATGTGATATTTCTGGCATAATTTGTACTGAAAATTTTCCAGGGTCTGTTGAGCCATAACCACAGCTCACTTATCCAGTAACAAAATATTAATGATACAACTGTTTTTCACTAGACTTCTAGAAAAAAAGTTCTTGTTTTCTTATGAAAACTAGGTTTTATTGCTTAATCTCTAATTGTAGCTGGGAAAATGATTTTGAAAATTCTTTGATTTGTGAAAATCGTCCTTCTCTTGTGAAAGGAAAATGTGACATTTCAGAAAAATCACAGTTCACTCCAAGGAAATGGATTTTGTGGGCTTTTATTGTATGACTTCAAAATTTCCAATGTCAAGTCCTTTGAAACTGTTCTTATCAAAATTTAAACAGGTATAAAAACTTTTCAGTGATTCATTTAGTCATACAATCCAGCTGCAGCTTCATCTTCAAAACTTTATGGCTATGATCTTCCATTTGTAATTCTTTCCATGTTGCATTAAAGATCACCCTTGTCTGCAAGGATGTGTCACTTTTTCTCCAACATCAGGACAGTGGTCTTGTAGCATCCTCCAGGGAAGAATCACCACAGAACAGTCCTTCCAAGCAACTTTTCAGGATGGGACCACATGCAACAACACTGTAAGTAGGATGTCCTGTAGGATATTTATCTCTAGGATACAAGACGGGTTGGGGGTGGAGGAAAAGGAGAGAGATCGTGTAATAATTTCATATACAGAGACACATGGAAAGGCAGCTTAAAATTATCAGCAGAGTGGAAATGGACAGAAACATAAATTAAGGCTCTCTGGTGAGGTCAAAGACTGTGAAGGAAAAAGGCGTAGGCTTTTGGCAACCGTTTCTGAAGGTGAAGGTCCTTCTTTCACTGCACAGTAATGGCCACTGTACTTGACCCCTGCTCAGGTCACATTCCCATTAACCCGACTTTGAGCTGTTCTTTTTCCATATTCTCTTTGATTTATAGCACTTTAAGTAAACTGAGATAAGCTCCCCTGAAACCAAGAGAGCTTTATGCCAACATAAATCTGATGTAGCTGACAAGGCAGCTCAATTTTGAGGACATTACAATTTGGCTTAAAATGGCAGTATTAAAAAGCCTGCAAAATTTAGTCCCTTCTATCAAACCTTGTATGAGAAAGACAAATAATACCACTTCAGATTGTGCTCTGCAGTCTTGCTGTACATTCCCATTGCTAAGCCCAACAAATACTCCTTTTTCTTTGCTACTGAAGCACTGATTTCCCTTCCTGTTCCACTGTGCTGGATGAAAGGTTGGCAGGGGTGTAAAATGAAGGCTAAATGTCTTTAATCCAATCAGACAAAATCCCCTTGGCACAGGTGCTGAAGAAGACAACATCTTCCCCACCAGCTCCAGCCCCCAAGAGGCACAGTAGCAGCCACTCAGGGTGAGGTTCTGGGAAGCGTTATGATTGCCCTCAGAGCTGGAAAGGTTTAGCTGGACAAAGTTCAACACTCAGGGGGCCAGGAGTGAGGCTGTTCCTTGATGGTTTAACATCCCTTTCACCTCCCAGCCTCAATGGGGAGAGTATTGTGGTCTACACCTTTCACAACCACTGAATTGTCCTGAAGCCAGATGGGACTGATGACACCGACCCAGCTGTGCCAGCTGCTTTTGCCTGCATTGAAATTGAGGTCACAGATTTCCCCAGGGCTGCCGCATATTGTTGTCCCAGTATTATTAGTCCTTCAAAGTTGTTGCTGAACTACAGCATGTATTTTACTGTCCATATGCTCTTTTTGGACAATAATATAAGAGCACAGAAAAACTCACCTATGAATCACACACTTGCAGGTGTACATGGAAACATGCCAGCTACATTATGCTCAAAAAATAATAAATGAACATGTTGTCTCCACTTGTGTGGGATTAATGGCCCATCCATCTCTTCTGGTTGCTATTCCACCTAGCTCTATTTATTCCCTTCTCTACCAATATATGGAATTTCTTCTTTAAAGGCAATGGCTTTTTAGTACATTCGGTCCCATAGTCACGAACTGGGTAAGCAGCTATGTAACTGTGGCCCAGCATCTACTAAAAGTTTTTATTTGGGTTCAGTTAAAGCTTCCAGTGAACAGTAATAGTCTGTCATACTATCGAAAACATGAACAAAATGGAAGAAAATGGTTCTACCTGCATAAGCCACCTGAGAATCCACCCATATTCTCACAGGCATCCTTACATTTGGGGCCTGATGCTCATTTACCTTTAGGATGGCTAATACCATTTCAACACAGAAATGTCAGACATTCCTATGACAAATAGAGGTTGGGTCCCATGAGTTTAAAATGTCAGGCAATAGAAACGGAAAAGGGTAAACTCCTGAAAATGATTTCAACTCAACCAGAATATACACCCTGTACAATACTTGGCATTCATGCAACAACAAAAATGTTTTTATGTTTACCACAGTGGAACAGCAAATGCAATGTATATGCAGTTTTGTCTTGAAAAGTTATGTTGGTGATGCAAGAATAATTTTTTCAGTGTGGAGGATTTTGGTTAATAACCCTAATACCATTTAGATTTAAATTTAAATTTCTAAAGCTATAATTTCTCCTGAGTGTTTAAAAGAGAAAGAAGAGAGGGAAGAAAGAAAAAGAAAATTCATAGTAACACTGGTAAACACATACCATGACCCACTCTCCACAGGATACAGTGATGGCTATTGTCCTGCTTGCCTAGACTCAGGCTCTGGCTTTGCCTGAAAACATAGGGCTGCTGCAGGCTGCAGATTGCCCTTGGTCCTCCAGCATGTATGTGTAATATTGCTTGGTGCCTTCGCTGAGCCACAGTCCCCACTGGCCCTGCTCTTCCTCAGCTCCACTTGGGAGGCTCTTGCTTAAGGATTCCTCATGACAGGTAGCGTGTTTGTGACAGGCTCTTACACATCTGCAACAATGAGGACAGAGCTGCAAGTGACAGACCAAACAAAGCATAAGAGCCCTGGTGGCTGTTTTGGTGACTTTGAGGGGAAAAAATGAAGGAAAAATGTGCCTTAGGTGCTTGGACTTCTGAAATAATAGTTTTGCTTATATAAAGCCCAGATAAATATATATTTCAGATAAACACTTCCCATAGGACAAGAGCTGTTTTAGTGTGTGTAGGGAAATCTTCACTTGATGGGCTATTTCTTTCTCCTGTGCAAAGGCTAGTTGGGATCTTGTGCCTGGTTTACATCAAAATCTTCATTTTCTAAAATTGCTCAGACGATTCCTCCCTTGGACATACTTCCTGGGACAGTACTGAGTCCTGCTGAAAATCTGACTGGTTGGTAGTGATCCTTCCGCCATATTTTGCATATTAGCCTAATAGTCTGGGAAATCCTTGCAAAACTTGCAGCCCAGCATACAAATCACTGTGATAGCTTCATATTTTTCTTTCTGAGTTCATTAGATTTATATTTGTTTGCCAACAAACCTGAAAAGGCTACAGAGTGTTATATCCCTTTCCACTTGATTCTTATGTGCAGTTCTGGTTTTCCACATCAAACCAGTAAAACTAGAAGAGGGAAAAGTGACAAGGATATGGACAAAGATACTGACAAAGAAATGGAGAAACTTCCTCGGGAGCACTGAAGGAACTTTTCAGCCTGAAAAAGAGAAATGTGCTACTAAGGCACGTGCTAACAGTCTAAGAAGGCATAAACGGCTCAGAGAATATGATTAGGAAAAGATTATTTGCACTGTCTTAATACAATAACAGGGGAGACATCAAGTCAAAAGATCAAGGGTGAAAGCATACTAGTGGCAATACTTACTCATTCATGTAAAGTCTTTGTGGAAATTATTGCAAATGTTGTATAGCCCAACAGGTTTTTTTGATTGGTGAAACCCATGGAGATACAATCCACCAAGGGCTGTTAAACCTCCCATCTCTGGCTCAGAAATCCCTGAACTGCAGGTCAACTAGATAAGGAGAAAAATCTAGATGAAATGTTGGCTATCACAGACACTCGGGTGAAGGAGGGAGAAGCCAGTGCTAACTTCCTTACAGATTTAGAAGTGATTTCTGATGTCTCTGGATGTGTCTATGAGAGACAGAAAGAGCACTCTGACAGGCCTTACCTCAGGAGTAAAGGTAACTCTACAGTTTCATAGGCAGAGGTTAAAGCAATAGTGAACTAAAACACCTCATAAAAACAACAATAAGAAATAAAATTAGGAAACCATAGAACTTTTGAGGATTAACCTTTGCATTTCTGGCAGGGGAAGAAGGGAAGAATATGTGTAATCTCTGCTCAAATTTGTACATAAAAAAAGCTATAAATCTTGTTAAATTTAGATGATCCTTGAAATTAGGAAACTGGAAGAGCCCATGGATACCCAGTGCCAAAATCCACAGTAATTCCATGTCTTTAACTGCAAAGCTTTTTATATCTCAGAAAAAACACTTTATTTCATAAAATAGTAGTAGAGTAATCAAATCAATGAGCAAGCAATAATGTGGAGAGGAGGAAGTGTAACAAATTTCACATCCGTAACTAGAGGGATGACAGAGAAATAAAAACTACCTTATATGACACTCTTATTTCTACAGGAGAATAAAAAAGCCCAGTAAGTCATGGTTTTCCGTTTCCTACCACATTAATTGTTAGACCAGGAAACATCACAAGGAAATATGAAGAGCCAGAAGCAGCAGAGGCATTCTTGAAAAAGATGGAAAATGAATTGCAGTACAAGTTGGACTCCAATACAGATGAACTCACTGACCTTGGAGAAATACCTTAAGATTGGTACTCCGTGATGAAAAAACCTAATTGGAAAAAGATTTAAAGGAATAAGGAATCTCTGGAGGAAAAGAAAGTAAATAAAAAGACAAAAAGCAGCATAATATGGAAAAGAAAAAAGGGAAAGTATTCCAGGCGAAAGACAGTTTCTACAGTCAGTGTAATTCACGGTATTATTATCATTATAGTGATATATTGCACCCTAGAAATACCTGTTCCTCTCAGGTGACCATAAAAAGTTTCTAGTCAGCTATCTCAGAGGATGGTATTTTTGTTTTGTGTCTGGAGTTAGAAGAGATAAATGCCATGCTGGGTCTTCAGCACCCTTAAAAATTTATAACCACTGGGGTCTAGTCAGATTCTGCAGCCCTAGGATTTCTTACTTCTACTTACTTTTTACTCTTTACTCTTTTTTTATTTTTTTTCCTAGAAAAAAGACTTCAGAAAGATGGTCTGAATAGCACTGCATGAGGTGTTCGTATTACTGTGTAGGTGTTGTATATTAACTTATAATATTAAAAATCTAAGATCAAATGTTTAGTCTAAATCAGAGAACAGACTTGAATCTTGGTCTCCCATAACCAGAGTTTGTGCCCTTGCTGTTGGCATCTCTACAGGCCTGCTTATTCCCTCTCCCATTTTGACTAGAAATGTCATCCTAGATATGAAAAAACATTTTCTGTTAAAGTTATGTCAGAACTAGCATAGCCTCACACAAAAATTTCCTTTCAGCAAAATAAAATATCCCTGACGAAAGAAAGTCTTTATTGAAAAATGCATTGTTAGACCTATGGTGACTTTCATAAGACAAACAATGGAAAAGCATGTAAGAGGAAACAACCAAGGGGAGACAAAACTACTTAAATTCATAAGTTCCTGTGGATAGTCCAATGCAATTAACTTTGCTGAGTGTAAGTGTAGAGGCCCACATGTACCCAGGAATGGAGTCCTTTGTTCTTTGACATCAGATGGCAGCTTCACAGCACCTCTGTCCTATGCTAGAAAGGGAGGTAATCACTTTGAATCCTAAATATCACTAAAAGTTGTGTGATTGCACTTGTTAAGTGCTGTGAAAGAAATTATATTTGGTTTCAAGAGAGAAGAAACTGCTGCATTGCTAATACAGAAGTTGGCCAGATCCTGCGATCTCAGTGCTGCACTTACACCTCAGAGGGACTCTGACAAGCAAGTGCTTCTGGATTCACACTGTCTCTGAAGAAATCATGTGTTTACCTGAGAGAACAGCTCTCGTGCAGGTGGTGATACGTAGTCTTTGTTAGACTTGTTGCTATTAATATATGCTTTTCTGAGAGTATGCAACAATTTTCCTTTTGCTTCCTGATGTTTCTCTTCTACTCTCCAGATAGGGTTTAATCTCTCCTACTAACTAATCTCTTTTTGGAGAACAAAAGTATTTCTTTAAAATACAATGCATTACTGATTCAACTAATGGGGAATTACATGTCATGTTATTTTTGTGGGGACATGGTAGCCTTTGACTGGGATACTTCCAATCTCAGACTTAGAGGTGGAGAGAACTAGCTTCTTTAAGTCTTAAATACAAATCAAATAAATAGTAATTGCTCCTCCTGTTGTCTTCCAAAGTGAATGCTTAGTACTTGAAGGAGAGTTAATCATAAAATGTTCAGGGCTTACCTCTCACTCCTTCGTGGGGTTGCTGTTTCAGCAAAACAGTAATGATGTGAAGAAAGTCTAAATTATGGCAAGGGAGCCAGACAAGGTAACAGCTGAGACAGAAGCAAAATTGTGAGCCATGGTAATAGCTCTTCAGTCTGGTGGAAGGGATTTTAATTATGTCTAAAACTCTGGGACTTTGCAGCATGAATAAAAATTTCAGATCAGTGTAACATTAACATTGAACTGTCATTAGTGGTTAAGTAACTGAGAGCTTGACCCAGTGCCTTTTGCCATTGCTAGAAAGATCATGCTCACCCTATTTTGATTTGATTTAAACCACATAATATTTTTTCCTCTATTTCAACAACTTCAAGCAAGTAAGATATTCCAACAAGATATTCAAGCAAATAAGATATATAAAATATTTGGAGGGTGGTGCGTTGTTTTTTTTTCAGGTTTTGATTTGCATCTGTTGTCTATATGCAAGATGATATCCCTAGGCAAACTTTGAGGACAACAGGAAGTCTCTTGTCATTCTGTTTAGCCTCAGATTTATAGAAAAATCTCTTGCTATCCTTGTCTATTCATAGATCTTCTGGTTCTTAGGTTTGAAAAAGTACTAAGGAAAAAGTATATTAATTCCAGTTGTTTAATGAGACGATGACTTTTCTTACATTGGGAGAAAACCTGTAACAAGTAAATGAGAAATTGAAAAACTGCGATTTCCAAAAAGAGTGTTACAAAGTACCTGTAATAAGAGATCTGAGAGAAATGCTTTGAGGATACAAATGTAGCATCTGATTCTAAGTGCCTAATGTATGCAGGCTTTTCCACCCACGATAGGAAGACAAGGTGAAAAGTTATAGGCACAATTTTCCTAAAAGGAGAGCACAGACATGCTGGCCATGTGTGAACAATGATGGCAGATTGAAACAATTTGATTAGTTGTCAGCTTGTATCAGCTGAAGTTTTGTCTATACTTGAACTTTAATACTTTTTTTTTTGCTAGCTTGTACTATTCTATGTTAAAATACCTAGTATTCTCAAACTATTTATGTGAACAATACGCTCTTTTCATGCACAATAATAAACCCATGGTTGAAGTAACTTTCAGTGAGAGGTGACGTTTTCCACAACAGTGAAACTTATTTATAAAGGGTGGATGAGCATGTGCAAAGTGCTCTTTTGCGACCCCCTGCTACTGCCAGATCATACTGGCTCAATAAAACTATGCTATTCAATGCTACTTTACAGCCATAGTCTATTCTGCATGAGTTCAGGAACCTGAACCAGATCTGATACCTCAGCTTAAGCCTGAGGTTGTGAATTTCAGTTCTCACATGCTGTCATGTCAGTGCTCAGCTTTATAGGTAGAACTTGAACAAAACTGAGATCAAGCCCATGCCACAGTAAAGGCACTCTAGATGCATATAGATACACAGAGAAGAGCAACACATTTTACAGGAGACTTCACTAAATGAATATCTACTATAAGGAGATGGATTGTACACTTCTTGTGAGATCCCACAGCCTAGGCATCGCATTTTGTTGACCCCATGCACACTTCAGTGGTTGCCACCCACGATTTGGGACAGACAGAATTTGTTCCTGAAATCAAAGATGAGACTGGAGCTCTGCAGTTTCAGGGGTTCACATCCAGGAGGTCTTGCCTGAGCTGTGAGGGCAACCATGCCCAAGACGAGAGTCACCTGTAGGAGCTAGTGTAGGCAGGGGGACATTAATAACTTGGTGCTGTGCTATCAGGTTTTTGCCATTGTAGGACGTGCTTCTTTGCTTCTTTTTATCTTCTTGGCTTTCTTTCCCCAACGCTTGTTTTATAAAATAGAGGCTGCATGCAGGGAAGTGCTGGGTAGAAAGTGGGTCAGCTCCATTGTTTAATGTATGTGAGAAATTATTGTGCTCTCTATTGCTCCAAACTGAGAGGAAGATAACTCTTTTTATCTGCATATTTCCCTGATTTTACTTGGCGTATATCCAGGAGCTATACTAGAGATGTACGGGCTTCCCAGTTCTTGTCTTCATATTGCTACATCCGTACTCCACATCTGTGTCACTCGCTGCCCCTTCTTCATTGCTCCCCATACTTTGACATTTTCTCTTCTAATTCCTTCCTTTTCCTACCTCCAAAAGCCGCAAATTAGCCTTAACCAAAATGGTGGCACTGTGTGGATTAAATATTAAAGTTTAAAGGAAATACACCTTCCCCTGTTGCAGTGGTTACAGGGAGGGGAAAGGAAAAAAAGAAAAGGGTTCTGAGCCTTTAACCAACATGAAGTATGATATGGTAAATCAGCCAAGTCACACAACACAAATGTTTCCAGCAGAGAAAGATATTTTGGTTACTGCAGAATTCTAGCTATTTTGCAGCACCCATTACGTTGATCCGTGAATGTTTTCTTTTTAGAAAAACAAGCCAAAGAATATGCTTTAATTTGATGCACAGATTGCATGGCAATGCAGTTCACTTGGCACTTTTCATAGTGCCTGTGATTCTCTTTCACCCTGTTCCCAGTTCTGAAAACACCATTCTGGCAAAAGAGATCACTGCACAGTTTCTCAGCTGGACCAGTATCTCTTCGATAGATGATGTTTTCATTGCTGGGGGACACAAGTAATGTGTTTCATTCCCCAAAGCAGGGACAGCCTACTGGATTGTCCCTGCAGTGATTAGCCTCTTTCAGTGGCATTGTGTTTTGAAAAAAAAATATTATATACACACTAAGAGAGCAATAAAGACTTGGAGGAAGGGAATGAAGGAAAGAGAGAAAAAAAAGGAAAGACAAAGACACTGTAGAGTCATCACAGACACAGCTGGGCAAGATAATGAAAGGGTAAAGAGGTTCCCTGAAAAGCATGGTGGATAGCATGATGGGGCACTGTAAAACAGCCTATATAAATCTCTTCTGTTAAATTTGTGTTTAAGGTTTTAACTTGGCACATGATTGTGTGTGTTTAATAATACTTTTTACTGGTCACAGTTGTGTGTTTAATCCTTTTCTTTTGTACTACTGTTCACAGTATTTAATTTGGCATCTTCATTGTTATTTATTAAAAATTCATTGAAAATGTCTTTGCATTCATGGACTCCAGTCTTGAGCAATTCATTAAAATGCCCACCTTCACTCCACTAATTCATTAAACAATTCATTAAAATGCCTGCATTCACTGAGCCTTCAGATGCTTTATTTTAATCTCCACATGTGCACAGTGTTAAAATCCCCATACACAGCACATAAAATCCCCACATGAAGCATGATAAAAGTTTTATAACATTGTACCTATCCCTTAATACACATGTTAATCACAATTAAATCTTATACGGAAAGTTGTGCACATTGTTCACAATTGGCCTTTAAACTTTAGAGGAGGAGTGGAATATATTCCTCATTTTATTCCTACCATTAAATGTAGCATCTCAGAGTAAACTCTCCTCTGGCTCCTCAGTCCAGCCATCTGTACGCTCACCTCCTTAATTTCACAAAACTTGAGCAAAGAGCTCAACTCTTTGCTCAACTCAAAACTTTCAGCAAAAAGCTGTTGTAAGAGCTTGTGTCACCCTAACAGACTCTTCCTTTCCACCCCATATGTCCTTACTTCCTACTCTCTGAAAACCTGTTTGTATCCAACACTACAAAACTGCTCATCAGGGTTTCTAACATGCTGCCTCAAAAGTGCCAGTAAAGTGGATGGGACGAAACATGAAACAAACACACAGTTTCGTCTCCAGCCCTCCAAATTGCATTGTCTTCAGGTCAGCCTCCCAGACCATGTAATATGCAAAATGCCAGATGCAAATGCAAGATGTGTACAGCACAACAGCAGAGCAAGGGGGCCTTGAAGGCTTGACCAGGAAAGGGAGAGCTATTTTCAAAATGTCCCAGTGCTGGGTAGATACGAATGACTCCAAGTGAAAGAACATCAGCTGTGGGACAGTGTGGCATGCACTGTGCATGGAACTGTCCTTGTGAGTCACTCAGTGGAGGTTTGGAAAAGCTGGACCGTTTTTCAATTATAAACATGTGCTAAGAATGGGGATATCTCCTGCAGATGAGCGCCTGAATAATTTACAGCTGCTCTCTCAGTAAGACTCTCCTGTAATGTCTTCTTATATAAATATTAGTTTTTGCAAACATAGGGATTCAAACCCATCTGGCCGGCTCTAAATTTCTTTGCTTAGCAGTGATGGTAGTGTAGTGCTTATTACAAAGGGCAGTGCCTCTTATAGTAAGAAACAGAGGTGTGAGGTATGGAGGTTTGACTTCCAATGTCCATTTCTGCTTTCGTCTTCACTTGTTATCTACTGGAAGATGCTATAAAGACTTCAAAATACCAAGCCACAAATGTTTGGGGTAGAAAGTTTGATTTTAAGGAATGTAATAGGGTGCATTCATGGGAGAAACAAAGTAGACAGGATGAAAAAAATCTTTGGTCTGAGAAATGACCAGACTAAGTTCAGATCTGTGGCATGTGAATGAACACCTAATTGTATTTCCTTGCTAGGTGTCTTTCATTTAGAGAAAAGAATCTTCCATGTTATCAAATAGACATAAGCATTTGATAGACATCAAATAGACAGAAATAATGAATATCCTTAGATTCAGAACAGCAGGAACCAAAGAATAAAGCACAAAATTTTGTATTTATATCTTTTTTGGCAAAAGTGTAAATTAGATGCTTAGTTTACATATTCATATACTATGGCTATGTCTGACAACTGGAGAAATCATTTGTTTAAGTGGTTAATGATCATTATTCTCATGCATCATCGAACAATTTGTGCAGTGATCTATAATTATTTTTCATATATGTGAAGTATATAACTGTTTAACAAACTTTTCAATAAATTATTCCAGGTGTGGATTTCTGTAGAGTATAAAATCTTCCCAGTTGTATTTTTTAAAACTCAGCAGACCTTTCAGCATTGGGAGAATGGTGTCATTTTCTGACTTCTCCAAGCTGTGAGTGTGAAACAGCATCCTTTCTGGGAAGCCTGGGGACAAATTATTCCCACCGGGTAGAATTGAGCAATGTTTTTGAATAGTCAGTTCATCAAAAATGCAATTTGGAGGATACTGAAATGATTTGTGACATATCAAGCCATAATTTCAGCCAAAAAAAAATAAAAAAAAAGAGAGAGGGGAAAGAGGAGCTGGAAAAGTTGAAAAATAAGCCACAAATTTTCATTTTAAGACTGATCAACAGGTTAGGAATAAAACAGTGTAAAAGAAACAAAACAAAGAAGAGCCAAAGAACCTCAAACAATTCAGTTTGACCTAATGCAATTTCTTGCTGTTGCTTAGCTGATAAACAGAAAATTCAGATATTCATGTAGCCCTGCTCCCAAGGGGCTGGTAGCAAGTCTTTGAGGCAGCCTATTCAGTTGCTCAGCCAGCTGTCCCATGTGCTGGGTAGAAATAGCAGAGCTGTGGTAACACCTTCTAACATCAACCCCTATTAGCTTCACATCAGTTGCTTCATTCCCTGAATTTTTCTAAGGACCAGGATTACACCTATGACTTGTTTTTGCAGAAGTAAAGGACGAACTTTTGGCATAAACTGCAGTGCACCCACTCTTCCCCAAAAGCTGTTCCAGAGCCTGCAAAACCTGTGCCTCCAGAGTTTGAGGATTAATCTAATCAATGCTACCACCTCTATGGATATAGACATGGAGAGTCACACATCAGACATTGTAATCCTACCCTGAAAATATGTTTCTTACAGAGAGAAAAATAATGTTGTTCTATTCCACAAAACAACTAAGGAAACTCACTGTGCCAATTCGGCTAGTGAGTATAGTTACTTTGGCAAATATATGTTTTTGAAGACTGGAATTTGTTTTCTACATAGTGGTGTCTGTAACATATGTTTGCACCATTGACTGTAGAAAATGCTTTTTCTTTTACTCTGCTGCTTCCTTTGGTGGCTTGAAGCATGGAAATGTACTCACGCATCCAACCCTCTTCTGTGTCAGGCTTGACAGAAATTAGTTCTTATTTCCCCCATTTTTCTATGGGCAGTGTCTTCTTTATGTTACAAAGAAATGCATGTTTATAATGTACCTTCACTTTCAATAGGTGGCCTATTTGCAGCATGGATAATTCCTTGTTCTGCAGATCACCAGCGCTTCATGGTTTCACATTCATCTTCCCCTCAACTGTCCATGTTGAATATACTGGTATGGGATGTCCTGGGTTCAGCCTCTTTTTCTGCCAATATATAATTTCACATATTGTACTTCACAGTGCTATAGAGAATCACCCAGTAGCTAAATTCTCTTTTGACAACATTTTGCAAATCAACCAAAATGTATGCCCAGCGGAAGATTGATATAAAAAAATATCTTGCTGATGACCACATGCTATTAATGGTTCTTGCTTTCACTCCTGTTCTCTTTTATCCTCTATCTGTCTGGAAGCTTATTTGTGAATAACAGCTTATTCACTTGTTTATGTAAATATAAAGTTTAAATTCACTTTAGAAAGTAGTTGATTTCAGAACTAAACAGAGCTAATAAGAACTATGACGGTTTCTACTAAATTATACTTTTACCAACATACCAGATCCTGAATTTGAATGTGAGGTTGCTTGTGTATAGCGATATATTGCATACTAATTTCCTCCAGATATGCCCTTAGAGGGATAATAAATCTAGTCTTTCAATCCATCCAGAACCTTTACTGTAAGTGCCTGCAATTTTTCATCTTGATGGAAGTGGGTATAATCCAAAACCCAGTGAAGTCAACAGGAGTCTGTTCGTCAAGTGTTTGGAATGTGGGCCAAGGATCTGTCTTGCTATTTCTTTTAAGGCGAGCTATTCATATGGTAATCAAGCAAGTCCATCATCATTATTTTGTTCAAGTCCCTTACTGAAACCCAATTGCTGTTATGAGAGCATAATGGTTAGGTTTTGTTTAAGCAGGAGAATACAACCTATACAACATGCCTTTGGAGTGAACTCAAGGTGGCATTTCTGTAGACACAAATTACATCACAATCTCTTGAATATTTTGTGAGTGTATGAAACAGATGGCAAGCAATAGGTGAAAAATAGCACCTCTAGATGCCCATGTTGCAGTCTCACAGGCTTTTTCTGCTGTGAAAATTATTGGAGTGTATAAGGGATATTTACATTGCATATGCTGAAGACATGTTGAATGGATAGAGAAGATTTGTGGAAAATTTTCTTTAGAAAAATCTTCCTAGCATGTTACTGAAATACAGTGGTGCCTGTAACTAGTTTTCTGGATGTTGTATAACAAGGTCGGCTTTGTTTGAATATGGTTGTCATTGGCACAGAAAGTCTTTCTTCCTTAGTTGTCAACTGCTCTGCGCAAAGAGTGTATGGTATTTCACAAACTCCTGAAGTGACATGGTGGATTGAATACTGAGACAGGACAATCACCTAAAAACTATGGCAGAGCTTCACAGAGAAAGGATTTACTAGGTCACCTAGTCCATGTTCTTATCCTCCCAGCAGGGAGTATAAAACATCACACAGTCCTATTTTAAGTGTCCAAAGCAACAGATTTAAACTGCTTCTGCAGCTTCACAAACTTCTTTCGTTTATCAGTATAATTTCATCCTCTTGTGCCTAGTTAATTCTTGCTGTAGCATCCAGCATCATCTTGCTTCCCTGGTTACTTCTTTGTTTCAGCATACGTATTTGCCAAATTTTCAACTGCAGCTGATATTTATTTAGCAACGAAAATAATTTTGAGATTATGACCCCTTAGACTATCCACACTCTTGTTCTCTAACAGCTGGATTTTATCACTTACTCCCATGTTATTCCCCTCTCTCTGTTCTTGCTCTTGTCCTTTCCCTGCCTCTCAGACTCGCTTGTAGCTTGTGCTACATTCAAGAATGGGAAAGTTCTCCATGACTTCATACCATCAGATCAAGATCTGCCTAAAAATGTGTTGTATAGTTTTCCCCTGATTTTTAGATTTGATGCAGAAATCTCTGTGTGAAGTTTTGTACCTTATGTTATGAAGGGGGAAGTGCAGAATAATCATGAATATTCTTTTAGACTATAATGCTTCTGTGTCTCATGTATTTCTGTAGCATCTAAGAAAATGAAATGGACTGAGTTCCTTGGCCTAACATCAATGCTTATTAAAAATATTAAAATTAACAAATGAATACAGTAACCTGCGTTCTAGAAAGGCCTTCAAGCACTTGATGTTCTTACTCTTCATACTCTCCTAAAGCAAAAAAAGCCATTGTTTTTCTGAACTGCATGCTGAGCCTTACTCCCTCCACAAAACAGAGTTCAGATGCTGTCATGTAGCCATTTTTGCAGTCCAATTTTATTTGTCATAAGCGATCACCAGATAGAAGAGACATTAGCTATGTTTGAAAATATTTTTCTTTGACATTGTAAGCACTAGGGCTTTCAAACTGAGTTTTCAACAAGGGCTGATCATATCTCAGCTTGCCTGGCTTCCTAACTGCCATTAGGATGTTTTTGTTCCAGTTGGCTTTGGGACTTGTTCTATCATAACTTAGCATGAGAGCATTTGGGTTTGTGCTGAAAGATGTTGATGTTTTAAAGTTTTGTGAGGACAACAGCAGCAGCTGCCTCTGCTTCCCACCAGGAGACACATGCCCAGCAGGTGCCCAGACCCTGAAACATATCTTGGGGTTAGAGACATATCCAGAAACTTTCCAAATATTAGGGCAGGGAAGTACTGCTGATTTAGCCATTTCAATCAGAGATAATTTCTAGAGGGCCCCTTTTATATTTACACAGCTTATGTGGCTTTCCCTACCTAAAGAAAAATGGTTTCCATATCCTTCTGTTACCAGAAAACACATTCTTTCCTTTCACATCAAAAGTATACTCTGATATGGAGCGCACTTTACGTATAATGATCCATCTATAATTGTATCTTGACCTTGTGGTATTATAAACTCAGATTTTTGTCTGGCATCCTGCAGTGCTTTCCATCACTACTTTCCTTAACCAGATGCTCATTGCTGCCCTCTTTATTATCAGGGACTGATGCATTTCACTGACTTCCAACGTATTTTACAGTAACTGAGCTCTTGTCTGTTCTTCTCAGGTCATCTTTATTTTTCTGGAATTTATCCTTTCACTGACTGCATGTTTTGGCAAACCTTTTGTATTTCTTAAGCTTTATGAAGTTCTTTCTACACATTACTTCCTGCTGTCTCTCTACTTTACTGCTGCAGGAATAGCGACTGGTCATTGAGCTGGATTTACTTTTTATCTGTATTTTCTTTTCCTCTTTTGTATTAATTTTGGAGCGGAAGAGTTAAATATTTTTTTTTCTCTTTCAGCATTGACAAGGGCCACATCTTTTCAGCACTGATTCTGTACATGATATTTTGCATATGGCATATCCAATCATCCTCTTCATGGTAGCTTTCCTCTTTGGAAAGCTAGAAGAAAAGCAACCATGCCAGTCTGTTAATTAAGTCAAGAGCAAGTGTCTGTAATAGCTGACTTACGTGCCATGTTGTGCTGCATATTATTGTGTCTGAGAACATTCTTTATTCAGACAGTAGGTGAATCAATAAGTTCACCACTTCTTAAAAGATATACTATACAGGAAAACATTTTGGATAGTTGTAAGTAGATCAAAAAGCAGCATGATACAAACAGAGCAAAAGACAAGCTGTGGGACTTAATGTGATTTTGCAGTTACCTAACTAATCAAATTAAATAAAAACATTCCATGCAGAGTTTAGGTACTATTTTGCCAAGTGTTCAGCCTGGTACAGGATCCTTGACACAAAGGTCTTACATGAGAGCAGGAACATGACATAGGCTAGGGTGGGATTTTCTGGAAAGCCAGGGCTCTTTCATGGTAGCAGACACTGTCTTTGCTTTGACCATGTGATAGCTTGTTCCTGCACCCAGTTTTCTATGAAATATTCGATGTACCCTGAGAGGAGCAGCACAGAGTAGCAATGAGCTGCTTATTACTTGGGTAAGAAGCAGAATTCTAGCACAGCATTCCCTCCCCCTTGCTTCTCTTTCCAGGCTTCTGCTCAAGCTTCTACCACTCCTGTTTATACAGAGAAGCACCCTTGCTCCCCAAGTAATTTGGAAAAAAAATAAATAGAGAGGAATGTGATTACAGCAAGTATAATTCATCAGGAGAGATAGGGAGAGAACTGACCACCCAGCATAGTAAAAGGCCGCTGCCTTTTCGTAGTTTTATAATATCCTAGGATAACTGGAAGTGTTTTCTGAGTATCTCAAGGGCATGGAGTAGTCTTTTAGAAGTCTTTTTTCAGCTATTTTTCAATTTTCCTTTCCTCCACCTCTAAGCAAAAAAATTAAAATAGGTTAGACAGATCTTTGCTTTCCATGGGGGTTAGAACTGAAACATGTTAGCATGGTTTTTACCCACTCCCAGCATTTCTTTCATTCTTTCCACAAGTCCAGCGCTTTCTCCGTTTTTCAGAATCCTTCAGACTGAAGCTACTCAATGGTAGATGTTTTCATACTTTAGAGCTTAAAAATAGAAGCAGCTTTAATGAATCCAATATGCCCAATGAACAAACATTACATATTCTGATATCCTTAAGGGATGTGTACTAACTTTAGGTTAGTATGCCGCTTGTCAACAGCCACACCCATTGCTTTCCACAGAGTTAATTCTTTCATAGTTCACTTTCTGGTCAAAAAATCATAAAGTAGTTGTGAAGAAATATCTATTAACTTCCAAAGTCACTTTTGAAAGGCTGTATTATTGCCAGTTTATGCCCATGTCCTACTCATGTTAAAAAATGTCACGAGTCACAACCACCATGTCACTGGTTATAAAGAACTGCCTGACAGGGTGTTGTTTCTGACAGCTGCCTGAGCCTGAATACGCAAGGAGGGCATGATGTTGAGAAAGGGAAACGTGAAAAGGAGACCAATAGGAGCTGTGTTTGCTGAATTAGGGGCTTTGGAAATAAGGTGCTGTTGGACATCACCATATGCTTGAGAGTCAGAGCTCAGAAGAAGTAAGTGTAATTGAAACATTTAAGAGCTGGTGTTAAACTAAATCCAGCTGTCTCTGTGGTGAAGTCTATTTTGAAATTAAAGGTCTACAGATTTTCAGTATCACTCAGTTCCAAAAGGGATGTTGATGTAATAAAAATATTAAAACAAGATGGAAATTTCTTTAAGGCCTACTGTTCGATGAGGAATTTTGCTTAAAGAACAGGATGCATAGAAAAGATTGCTGTATTTTCAGTTTAACAGCAAGGTGAGGTTGAACAAATCCTTCTCAGTATTATCTGGAATGTTTTCAAAGCAACCATAGCAAACTGCATATTGGCCTAAAGTAGAAATATATCCTTTCTAGCAGATTACATCTGCAGATCAGTTGCTTATTGCTCTTGTAATAAGATTTGTGTCCCTGTCCCTTGCTCAGGGGTGTGTTGAGAGCAGTACTAACATAAATGCTGAAGAAGTTATACAGAAAAGTCTACTTTAGTCTGCAATTATCCCGATGCAGTGGACCTGAGAGAAGTCACTGTTATTTTCATATTTCCTCCAAAAGGTAGCTTAAAAAGAAGCAAAACCAACAAAATAAGTTCTTCATTATGTTTGTATGAAGCCCCAATTCCTTTAATTAACCACTGTATAGATCAGGGTATATACAAATAGGACATGTGGTCAACCAAGGCTTGGAGCCAAGACATTATTCCTGTATGTACAGGAGCCCAAAAGTGTCTTGCATGCGTATGTTGTGTTTATATGTTCATCCAGGGACTGAGCACTCAGCTAGACTTGAGCTTACTCGGAAGATAATCAGTTGTGCATATCATAATCAAAATAAAAAAACACAGTAACTGGTATTGACTATATAATTACAAAGTCATGTTTATGTCATTTCCTTAACACATCAATATCTTCTCTGACGTTTCTGCATTATGTAACTGAGTAGATAAGAAAAAGCCCCCATTTTTAATTTCAAAATTTGGAAAAAGAAAATGTCTGTTTATGCTACATTGAGCCTATTACTGGGAAAAGCAAAAGCTAGTAACAATGTGAAAATTGGACAACCATTTCCTTTATAACTTATGATAAGTATGCATTAAAACAAAACTGTCATAATAATTAATCCTGAATATATTTATCCCAATTAAATGTTGATTATGTGCTGCATTCCATATGTATTACTTTTGAAATTTGAAAGAGTATTTATATCAAAGCATAACGTTAGAATCCTTCCTTCAGATATAATACACTGTAAATAATTTTCTAAATTAAACTCTTGCCTGTTTGCTGCTGCAAGTTTATTAAATAATATGTATTCATCCATGGGAGAATGGGCAAAGAGGTTTTCCATACAAAATATCTTTTGCTTTTCATTTTTCATCTGTATTTGCACCTTAGTCAGATTAATAAAACTGTATAAATGGTCAATTGCAGAGTCTCAGCCCATAATTTCTTCAAGGGGTGGACAGTTTTCCTGTAATTGAAAAGCCTATGATGGTATCCCACATCTCTCACAACAGTGATGCAACAATGCTGGTCTGCAAGCGTGTGAAGGAGCTCAGCAAGATGCTCAGCTCTTTGGTCCGCATTCAGACCAAGTATTTCTTAGATCATGAGCGCCACTGATCTTTAGAAAAAATAATTTGGCAATAAGATAATTAATTGTACAGAGACAGTTCTTCTGATACACCTTCCTAAGGCTGATGAGAAGCTCAACATGAGTTGTCAATGTGTGCTGACAGCCCAGAAAGCCAACTGCATCCTCGGCTGCATCAAAAGAAACGTGGCCAGCAGGTTGAGGGAGGTGATTCTGCCTCTCTACTCTGCTCTCATAAGACCCCTCCTGGAGTACTGTGTCCAACTTTGGAGTCCTCAGCACGGGAAGGACATGGACCTGTTGGAATTAGTCCAGCAAAGGACCACGAAGATGATCAGAGGACTGGAGAACCTCTCCTATGAGAACAGGCTGAGAGAGTTGGCGTTGTTCAGCCTGGAGAAGAGAAGTCTCCGCGGAGATCTTATAAAGGCCTTCCAGTACCTAAGGGGGGCCTCCAGGAGAGATGAGGAGGGACTCTTTATCAGGGAGTATAGTGATAGGACAAGGGGTAATGGCTTAAGCTGAAAGAGGGTAGATTTAGGTTAGATATTAGGAAGAAATTCTTTAACGTGAGGGTGGTGAGGCACTGGAAAAGGTTTCTGAGAGAAGTTGTGGATGCCCCATCCCTGGAAGTGTTCACGGCCAGACTGGATGGGGCTTTGAGCAGCCTGGTCTAGTGGGAGGTGTCCCTGCTCGTGGCAGGGGGGTTGGAACTCAATGATCTTTAAGGTCCTTTCCAACCCAAACCATTTTATGATATTGTTCTATGATTCTAAGTGTAAATAAAGAGCACTCCTAACCAAAGGCTGCACCCAGATGATCATACTTAATAGGCAGCTGTTAATTTACCTATCTTCTGTGAATATGTCAAATCTTCTTGTGAGCTCACTTAGACTTTCAGCTGTTAAAAACTGAGTTGCAATGGTTCCTTGAAATTTTACCTTGCTTGGAAAATATTTTTTCTTTTGTTGGTTTTATATCTGCCACCTAAAAAATTTGTTCTGTAATCTTAGTGCTGGGAGAAATTCTAAATTATTTGTTTCCTTTCCTATTCCCCTACCATGCATAATTTGCTATTACTATGTTTGCCACTGATTTCTTTCCCAAGGGAGAGAAACTGTACTCAGCATCACTTGCTCTAATCTTTTGCTCTACTAATCTAATCTAAGCACTTGCTCTACCTTTCTAGTTTTATTGTCTTGCATACTGCAGTCGGTAAATGAGATATGAGTACATGACAGTGTTATACAGTGGACTGTTTTATTTTCTACAGCTTTCCTAATTATTTCAGACACTATTTTCCTTATAACTCCTCCTCTTAATTTCATTTTTTCACTGTTTCATTGTAATTTTAACATACTTCAAACTTAATTTAAACATATTTCAAAATGACTACGGTGGTCTCTCTCTTCTTTCTTAAGAGTTTCCTAACTCTTAAGTTAGGAAATTAGGAGATGCAAGTGAGGAATGTTTAGATAGATAGTACCATTCTGTATTCAGGTTAATGACTAAGAAGTGTCCCACTGTATGGCTATTATGGATTGTAATACCATGTTGTTTCAGTGCTATGATTAAGACTGTGTAGAGAACTATCCTTCTATGGGGGTCTGAAATCAGAAATCTTTCATAGGACCAAGTTGTCAGATATAAAGACACTGATTGGAGCAGCCCTTTGTTAGAGTTATTGGCTAGGAGTGATTGTTGACCAATATGTGACACTGGGAATAAAACATACCAAGAAAGTATGTGGAGAAGGAAGTGGCTTGTAATGCTATCAGAGGTGAAATACAGCTGGAGCACACCTTTATCTGCAAGAAACATGTGTTAGTCAAAAAGAATTAACAGCCAGGAAGTTATGACAAACTTAATGTTTTAAGTGTCTTAAAGCAGTAAAAGCAGCCAGTTGTAATGCTGAACACTAATGTATTTCATGGATACCTGAAACAGTAATGACACATTTTCAAAATGGGCCAAAGGAGATGAAGAACTGAGGAGGCTTTGATGGACCTGAGGTGGAAAGTCAGTCTTTCTTACACTACTAGAGGCTGAGTCTTTGCAAAAAAAGTCAGATTGTGGATATGACCTTGGTCAAATCACAAGAGGGATTTCTGGAAATGAAGAATTGTTCATTTCTTACAAAACAAGTCAGAGATACTCAAGAAAAGGCAAATAATGATCCAGAGTGATGTTTAGGAAGTGCAGATTATGATCTTGAAAATTAGATTATACAGAATTTAAAAAATTTCCAGTGAAGGGACCTGTAACAGGAAGCTGGTAGCCTCAAAAAGTAGCACATGAACATGTACATTCTGTAGCAAACAACACTTACCACTGTAACTGATAGGTTTTGAAAGAAAACATAAGAAGTACAGTGGATTTTATCATGTTGCCAGAGGTTGCAGGTACCAGCAGAATATGAATAGATAGCAAGGACAAAGAGGATGACTACAGAGCCATTAGCTTAGAGTTGTTCCTCATTGCAGTAATGGCCAAGGTAGCAGCAGAAGATGAACGAACTGTCAGCCTGAAAACAAATGGAACACTTTTTAATTTTAAGTTTGACACAGGTGCTCAAGCCAAGGTGGTACCCAGAACAGTGATATTAGCTCTGCAAAAACAAAACAAAAAGCAAAAAACCCAAACAAACAAAAAAAAGGCAATCATAACAGGTAAAGCTTGGGTTTACAACACTGAATGTATGTCTGTTTAGGGTGCCCAAGTATTAAACATAAAGAAAAATTAGATAAGTTGTGACGTTACCTGAGAATGATTGCGTATATTTTATTTTAAAGCATGCTGCCCTGTAGTCTCAAAAAGGGGGGTGCAAGCATTAGAAGGACAGTAAAAGATGTCTCTGCCCATGGTAGGGGGGTTGGACTATACGGTCTTTAAAGGTCCCTTCCAACCCTAACAATTCCTATGATTCTAGGAGAAAAGACCAATGGAATTGCATTCCATCCATCTTCCAGAAGTGAGAAATACAGAGCTAGGTTGGAAGAACCTCATCACTCCCTAGTCACCCTGAAAGTTTCTGTCACTCCAATTTAAATTTAAATGCCCATGCTTCTTGGAGTCCCCAGAGGCCAAGAGAAAAAGTTAAAAACAAAAAAGAAAAGAAAAGAAAAGAAAAGAAAAGAAAAGAAAAGAAAAGAAAAGAAAAGAAAAGAAAAGAAAAAGAAAAGATGAAATCCTAATTTTATCCATTGCCTACAAGGTAAGATATGGAGGGAGGAAAATAAGGAATTAAATATTTTTCTACAACTGGATTCCACAGATATTCACCAAAATAAGGCAGCCCTAAAAAGTAGATATACTATAAAAAACTTGCCAGGTTATCAACATGATCGCAAATCTGGGCTCATTTCTCCTCTACTTGTCTTCATTAACATGGAGGAAAGGACTGCTATAGTCACATTATAAAAACTGGAGATGCAGCTGCTGATGCCTCCTTATTTCTAAAAATATGGTCAAATAGGAAAGACATTAGATTACTTAATATACAGGTTTATGTCTGCATTTCTGAGGATCAGTATTTTTGAAGACCAGTGTTTTCTGAGGTTGACCATGACAAAGGGCATAGGGGAGGGCTGCAGAGTGTAGCTCAAAGGAAGCAGGAGGGAGTCCAGGAGTGCTCTCAGAACAGAGTTTATAAAATACACATAGACATTTAATAAATTAATTAAATAATCAGCAATAAGAGTGAGCAGATTCTGGGAAAAAATCCATCTCTTGAAGATGAATCCAATAGCAAAGGTGTATGTATAAAGAGCTTATACATACAGAGTTTATATATGATATTTATCTTAACAATAGAATATTTGCATATGCTTCAGATTTATAGAAATACTTAAATACATATATTTGTATATTATATCATTTATATTTGTATAAATATGTTTATCTAGGTAGTCTTTAGACATATTGTTTAACATTATTGTTAAATATTTATATTAAAATGTATGTGTGTTTATATATATATGGGATTCAGCTGTAGATATCACGGAAAAGATTTATAAAGGAACAAAGAAATGAAGAAATGAAAATGTTTAGCATGGAGAAAAAACAGGTTTGGGAAAAGAAGGGGAGTCAGTAAGATGTGAAAGCTGAAGTAATATGTTCTCCAAGAGCTTAAAACCAGGCTCCCCAATTCTTTTGAACTAGATCCTAAGTCAGCATTCTTGGAGAGTTTTCCTGTTATTACAGCTCCAAGAAAAGGGGACAAAAAAGATACCAGATCCAAAAATGTAAGTGACTTAAGAAAGCCGTAATTCTCCAGACATGCCAGCTACATATACTATAGCATCACTAAAGTGTTTAAGGGCATAAATGGATCTAAATCTTTGTTTAAAATGTGATAATGCCCACTTGCAAGAGCCTTGTACTTCCTTTATGCACCTTTATAGTTATAATTATACTTTATACCGCATGGCTAGATCTAAAAGTAAAAGAGAATCATGTCCTGTTTCCTGTATTTACATAAATATGGTTTCTGCCCTTCTGAACTTCTCTGCATGGTACGTTTCAGGTTAAGATAGGGTGACTGAAGCAGGAATCCCATCAGCCCAGGAGATAATGACAGGCATATAAGGAAGTACATGATCCCCATTTAGTCAGTTAATTTTTTCAGCCTTGTTAGAGTCTGAAAAATAAATTATGTTGACAGAGGATTATTTCTCCACATTTGTTTCTTGGGTATTGTAACTATTTTAGGTAGTGCTAATATGTAGGATTATAATTCATATTTGCAGGCAAGTTCATTACCAGCCATTTAATCTTTAGAATGAGCTATATGAAGACAACTTCACAAAGGTTACTTTGGATAAATGAATAAACCTTTTTTTTTTTTTTAAATTGTGTTTGGCAGACTAATTGCTCCGTAAAATCACAAACTGGATAAACAGGTAGAAATGTGGACTGAATTTATGAAATATAACGAATTATTTCAGATGTACAGCTCCCACTGTGAAGATAACTAGATTTACATAACTGAGTAGATTGAAAGGGACACTCTGGAGCATGTAAATGGTCAATGTTAAGTATCTGGGTCAGTATCAAATTATGGAAAATTTGTCAGAAAATCTGTATTTAAGTACAGAGTTTTTTTGTACATATTAACAAAAGTTATGTGTCGTCTTCAGAGTGGAATATTTAAATACCTTTAAGATGTCTCTGTACATATTTTTAGATATTAAATACATTGTATGAAAATATTTTAAAGGTACCAGCAGCCACTGAGGATATGCAGGGTTGTTTTTTTTCTAAAATGGCAGCGAGAAATACAGCAGGCAGAGAAAGAAAGGAACAGAGAGAAACTGCAGCAATAAACAGAACCTTCACAGTAGAACAGATTCAGTCAGTGGTTGCAAGTATGATTGTTTTCTTTACCATAATAATCTTTGTTTCATGTTATTACAATGAAATGACTCTTTGGCATTTGCCACAGTACATGTTCCTTCCCAGAATCTTGTAAGCAAGTTTTGTTATTAGTCTTTTTAAAGCACATAGGGGGAGTTTTCAAAGTCAAGGATAATAAAGACTATAAAATGTCTTCACATGAGATCAAAGTGTGAGCAAGATTTAACTACAATATATATATTCCAAATACAATACAATACAATATATATGTTCCAAACATATTTTCATTTTAGAGAAGGAAGACACCCCTGTCTGCCTATAACTCTGTAGATAGCTTATTTGTTAGAAGATTTATGCATTAGTATTGAAATGTACTTGGTCCAGTCAGCGCTATAAATCATTCCCAGGTGATTTTTAAGCACATTTTTAAACGTCCAAGTAGAATAAGGTTTTCCAGCTCTAAGAGGGCTCAGTTTTGCAGCACTTACTGAGAAGGGTCATTTCAGCAAAGTCACAATAAAATATTTCATGTTCCAGTTCAAATGGACTAATTGACACAGGCTGAATTCTCACCAGTTCTGTGAGGTAGGAGTAAACAAAATTTGTTGCAGCAGGTTTGTGTGAAGACAGAAAGATAAAATCCTCTGACCTTAATAAAAAGCATCTCTTGTATCTGCATATAAGACTTTGTCCCCTGCTGCTGCAAGAGACCATGAGGCTGGGGCATCCATGAGCCAGCAATCAGCTGCCTTTCTTCCTCATCTGGTAGCAGAAAAAGGCACATCTACTGCTTTTTAGGCCCTATGTCCAGATTTTTCCCTTCAGAAATTTTGTAAACAAGTTCTCAGGTAAGATGCTTACAAGGACTGAGCCACACTTGTCAATTGTCAGGGCAGAAGATGTCCTCAGGTATGCAATAGTCATCTTTGTACTGATGTAATTTTTTTATTTTTCCAAGTCTCTAAGAAAGTGGTGGAAAAGCTAAATCACAAACTATTACTTTTACTGACTTCTAATATATCAAGGTGATCTACAAACACAAAGACAATGCTTCAGAGCAGATGCAGGTAAGTATAGATGGGATAGATTCACTGTGAGGAGTCCTCTAAGCCCTCTGGCGTGTCATGTGCTGGGACAAAACCTGCCTTACAGCAGAGCCATTCTGTCACCATCAGAGCATGGCCCATGCCTTTCTGGAAGTAGAGCATCCCAACAGCAGTCCCTAAACAGCTACATCCTTAACTACCATGGACGGTTTTGGCTATGCAGCGTGAGGAAACTGCTATAGGTATCAATATTCACATAATAGGTAGCAAATAATCCAGCAGAAATTGGGGAAGGGATGAAAAAAGAATTTAAAAGTTTATTGTGTTTAGTGTCCCACCCTATCTCAAATAACTAACGAAACTATAGTGTGATTGCCTTTTGGCATATGAAGGTGTGATTTCCAATGAGAGGATAAAATAAAGAACAACGTACATTAAATGTGCAAACTGTTGCCACAGTTCAGTCATTTTGCACTTTTTTTCAAAGCCACTTAGTAATGATACTGAAAAAATGATTGCGGCTGTTCAGAAGAAAATGATTGCAGACCCAGATTGCATTGCTTTATTCAGGTCTGACAAATTTAAAATGTTTGTGAAACTGGACAACATTTTTAAAAAATTGTTTCAGGAATAGAATTAAAAAATCCGACAGACTATCTAACTACACTGTTTTAATGAGAAAAAAATTCAAACTAATTTTTGAATTCGATGTTTAGATCATGGAAATGCTTATTTTATATCATTTTATAGCAGCACAGCATGAAAACTCCAACACTGAAACACTGATACTTCAAACGTTTACACCATTATGGTTTTTTTTTTCATTGTGTATGTTCAATTTGTTTAAGTGTTCCCCAGCCTGATCCTCCTCCACCAAGGGTAAGTCTTCCTTGCTCCAGACTTTTTCACTGGTCTCAGGGACCTGCAATTCCTGAAGGCAAATCTTACCAGTAAAGACTAAGGCTTTCCAAAACCCATCCCTGCACATTCAGACAGTGTTTATATATTCTTCTTAGGTGACTTGATCCTCCTTCCACTTCATGTGTACTTGATTTTCAAGTGTGAGTTTAGTCAGGGGCTCCTTTCTTGTTCATTTAGGCCTCCTGCTACTTTTGGATTTTTTCTCATCAGGATGGATCATTACTGAGATGAAAGGAGGTGATCCTTGATAAAAAATCAGCTCACCTGGACCCCTCCTCCCTTCAGGACTGTCTTCCATGGAATTCTTCCAAGCAGGTCCCTGAAAAGGCTAAGTCTGCTTGTTCTGCTATTTGGCTTACTCACTTCTCTCAGGATACTGATCTCCACCATTGCATGGTTACTGCAGCCACAGTGGACCCCAGCCTTCACATCTCCAATGGATTATTCCTTGTTTGCAAGTGTTAGGTCCAGCAGAGTACCTCCCCTCATTGGCTTCTTGATCATCTGTGTAAAGATGTTGTTATCAATGCACTCCAGAAACCTAATGGCAGATATTGAGGTGGTTAAAGTCCTCCATGAAGACCAGGGCCTATGAACATGAAGCTTCTTCCAGTTGTGTAAAGAAGGTTTCATCTAGTTCTTCCTGAACAGGATGTCTGCAGGAGAAACCCACAACAATGTCACCTATGTTGTATTCCTTATAACTCCACCCCATGAGCTCTCAGCAGGCTCGGTGTCCATTCCTAGGCAGAGCTCCAGGCGATCCCACTGCTCTCTTCTGCAAAGGGCAACTCTCCCTCCTTGACTTCCCAGACTGTCCTTCCTAATTGCCTTTGATCAGTTCATACTGACATCTACCAAGGTCCCAAATCTGCTAGATAATGAGATCACTTAGACAGCTTACTCTGCTAGGAAAAGGCCAGATGTAATATACAATGACATGCTTTGAACACTGATGTGTCTGTCTTTGGGGAAAATTGCTCATTTTTTACTGTTGGAGAAATCATCTAATTGCTACTAGGGAGCAATTCCAGAGAATTTCAAGAATTATGTTCAGTACTGCATCAGGATTCAGGTTATGTAGAATAAAGATATATTAAAAAGCCAAGCAAACAACTAAACATATATGAATGAGGCAGGTCATCTTACTCAAGTAAAACAGGGCAAAATTGTATGATAAAGCAATCCCAAATCAATATTTCTTCACCATGGAATTCATTACCATGTTAAGACATATGGCTGGAATTTAAAAAAGGACCTTCAAAATGGTATTAGTAATAAAAGATGTTTTTGGCAAATGTAATGCTAATTATACACAGATACCTATTTAAATGCTTTTTACAATGATAATGATTAGGATATAAGCCATTTTCAGATACAAACCATTTCCAAAATCAGATTTTTGGCCACAATGTCTGCCACGGGCTTAGGAGATTTAGATTTGGATTTAGTTTCTTTCTCTGCTATTAGCTTTATTTGTGACATTGAGTAAATCACCTAATTCCTCTTTCACTGTAACGGAAAGTCCTCATTCTTCCTCTGTTTTGGTGCCAGGTTATTTACATCTTATGTTACATCTCTTATTAGGTAAATATACTCTGTGCAGACCAGTGCCGTCATGATCAGATCAGAGGGGTCTCAGTCTGCAGTAATGAATCTTAAGTTTTGTTTGTCCATCTAAATATTGAATCCCTGTGGGCACATTAAAACAATTCTTTTCTGCAAGTTGGCTAATATAAAAATTTGTGAAAAAATGGTGATTTGGAAAAATAATTACTATTCCCAATAACAATCTGACACAACACATTAATAAGTCATTATATTTGTCTTATTATTTAAATCATTTGGAGATATCAAACTAGCAGGATTTGTTCATCCTTCTTTCAGTGAAGAAGTGCTCCACAGTGGCAACTGAATAACACGTTCATTAGTTACCTGATGCATGAGGATAGACCCTAAGTTCCTACAAAATCATATTCTACAATTTGTGCACCTATGTATTAGAACTAGACTAGAATTACCTTCACTGGGTGACCTACTAGCAGTAGATTATTCTAAATAAAAAGGGGGAGAAATACCTATGAAAAATTAAAATCTTTCTCTTGTAAAATGATGGTAAATTTCTGACCTCTTCCTTCTCCAGCTAGTATAAAGAGGGATCAACCCAGTTGTCTCCCAATAATAAAGTTTTCTTAGGGTTTGTCTACATAAGAACTCCAAGGAAAGTTAGTCTGAATTAAGCAACATATATTTGGAATTAAAATGTGTCTGCACAGAGCTTTAAAGGCTTTTAACTAATTGATTCTAAATTCAAAGAAAATGAATCCAAAATAACTAAAGATATGAAGTTAATCTATGTGTAAAAAAGCCATTAGGTAAACTGCTGTGCCAAGCCCCAGAAGTTCACTTCCAAATGGACAATCAGAACACACAAACTGTAGAGCCAAAGACCGGAAGAATATCCAGCATATAAACTACCAGTATGGTATTTTGGAAGCTCAAAGCAGACTCTGTATCAGAGGAGAGTCCTCCATTCAAAATTTCCCTTGGGAGAAACTGGATTTGAGCAGAGTGGACACATTCAGTAGGAAGAAACAGCCATTTTCCAAGTCCACGATTATTCTGAATCAGATCTGGAAAGAGCCTAGGGGATTAAGAGGCCATTTCCATTCAGATACACAGATGTGCTAATTAACATTTTAGATCATTAAAGCCTTCAAACTTTAAAGTCCAACATTCAGATCTCAGAAACTCAGCTGCTGTCTAACTCTAGGGACTCCAAAACACCGCAGGCAGTTACTGGGCTTTTTTTTCAGCAAAGTTCTGCTAGTTCTGGGAATCCTTGGAAGCTCCTTATTCTTGCTAGTGCTGAATGGCTCCATAGCTCCTTTATATATATACTTTGTTCAGATTGACAGTTTATAATTTTTTTGACCTGCCTTGTCTTTTATGGTCCGAAGCAGGACAAATTGTTGGAAGATACCTTATGGAGAGCCTCAACGCAAAACATTTGGTGGGGAGTTATAGTTCCCTTTTCAACACCATTCATGGAAGACCATTCTCCCAGATTCAGTTTCACCCCTTCTCATATTAATTTGAGATGAAACTTATTAATAGCAATAAACACAGTGACTAAACCACAGGTCTTCCCCCCATTCTGACCAATAATGGTAACACTGGTCAGTACTACTCAGTTTCCAGGCTAAGATGATCCATGCTATCACTCCCTCTCTTTCTTTCCACTTCCTTTGTCCTGGCTGAATGAATAGTTGACAATACTAAGTAAACTGGAACAGCTTTAATATGAGGGGCTGGAAGCGTGGCCTACTTATACCTTGAGGCTTAAGGCTCCCTATATCTTGTGATGAGATAGCTGGAAATGGACCTGTGTGCCCCGCAAGAGCTTGGTGAATGAGTGCGCCACTGACAAGCTGGACAAGGAGAGAGAGGAATCCCACAGCTTGCTTCACGGTTTTGGCGTAGGCGCCTGGCTCCAGCAGAGGTTCAGGGCAGTGAATCCCAAGTTGAGTGATTCCCTAAAAGGAATACAGTGTAACAGAGTGGTCTGCTTCTCTGCATTTGCTGTTGGCCCTCTCTGCTCACAACTTTACTCAGGGAACTGCTTTAGGCAATGCATGGGTACTGAGGAGCATTTTGTGAGATGCCAAAGCACATGAGAGCTAAGTGCCTAAGAGTTAAGCCCTGCAATGCTTATCAGAAACTCTTACTCCTTGATGACATAAGATGGGCCTAAAGCATTTCCTCTTTCAACCTACATGTCTGTCTGAGCCAGCCACAGATTGGCAGGCAAACTGGCAGGCAGAACAGGTCCCCGGGGATGGGGTGAGCACTCCTTGACAAGGAGAGCCTGCCTAATCATGTATGAAATGGCTACATCCCGTCACCCTGCTCGTTAACTCGTTTTACAGATGTGCTGACATGGAGCCAGTGATTCCCAGAACATCATCAGCCACCTAATGCAGTGTTCGCTAACCAGGCCCGTCTTTCAGCCTTTTACAGGTCAGTTCGGGTGGATATTTTAATTTTCCTTTGCAATCTGTTTCTTGACTCTTATTTGAGGCAGGAAATAAGGCAATCTACAGAATGCCCCATGACAGGCTTTCTGCACATTTTACAGAAGCTATAATGCTAGCCTATCATTTGTTGCTGCCTTTTGTACTTATGCCCGGATCCCTTGGATTATTTTGGTACATGCAGCTAATTATCTACAATACATACACCAACAGAATGACATTCTGGAAGTGATTCAGAACGAGGACTTTGATATGTTCACTATATCAGGACTTCCTCTTTTTGGAACAACATGGATTATATCTGCCTGTCAATGAAACAAAAGCAATAGAGAATCAAAATATTTTTTCCTCCATTTTCCATTTTGAATGGGCAAGATAATATTATTAAAAATGGAGGGGAGGAAAGGGGGAAAGGAAGGGATGGAGAACAGAGCTCTTTTTGTGTTTTTCTTCCTTGATCTTTCTTCCTTCCTAATAGGATTAAAACCTGATCTGTTCTGCAAAGAAGAGCCCATCGCTTGTGGCAAGCGTGTGCCAGGCTTGTCTAGCATGACAGCAGGTTTTTCACTATTTTCAGCACCTATATGAAGCTATGAATGATTCATGGTTTAAATGATTCACTATAAAAATATGGTACAGTCTGTCAGCTTATTTTGTGATGACCTAATATTACTGCGGAGTTGGTTTTATGAATTGTCAGTGCACTGACAACTCAATTTGAAAATAAATATCTCTGAAATTCATCCACTGCAGCATTTCAGAAAAATCAGTCAGTTACTAACTCTATGCATATCTGAACTCTGACTTTACTGAATCAGAGATTTACATCAATTTCCTACTTTCAGCTCAAAGCTGCACATTTATTTCCACACAGAAGTCACTTGCATCATGTGTCTGTGTAAAGAAACAGTTAAATTTTAACATTACCAGTTATTTTTAGCTTTAAATAAGTTATGTGAACTTTCCAAATATTCCTTTACCTCATTCCAATGCTTCAGGCTACACAGATGGACCAATTCAGAATTCAAGAAGCAACAGCTTGTATCAATCACTTTCTTTCTGGGGCTGTCTTGAATTCAATATTACTTTGTCCTTCTCATGCCTTTTTTCCATGTGACATGTAGCTCAGCCACAAATGTACTGGTGACTTACCACGACCTTCACCATATTTTAGTAGTTTACAAAAAAGGAGTAAACCTAAACAACCTGAAGGAAAGAATACATATGAATAAATAAATATATAAAACATTCCTGAGAAATTAGAAAGCCTGATAAAGATTATTGCAGAAAGATTGGAGTATTAATTTATGAGGGCCAAGAAGTGAATAAGTTTAATCATCTAAGTTTGTCTTGAAAACTTCAGAGATAAACACCTCAGTTCCCTGAATATGTATACATATGTGTACTTGTGCAGTGCAAGACGTTCCACTAAAACTACTGGAACTAATTTCCTGCATTAACATTTGCAATCCTGGAGCCTAGGCAAGCCTGTGATCAGAAAATACACAGACAAAGACAATAACTTATGGCAGGGGAACCACAGTGTCCAAATGCCAAATGTCAGGGCAAAAATAAAGAAAACACTTAGCAATATCTAAGAGAATTTCTAATAAAAATCTCACTTACTGTATAGTCTGTATTTTAAGGATAAATCCCTCAAAATAATTGTAATCTTGTAAAAAATAGAAGTGAACACTGCTGGAGAATGCAGTAAGTATTGCAATGGCAAAGCTACTATGACCAGTACCTTTTTCTGGGTGAAACGGAGGCAGAGAGGTATACATTGGATCAAGAAGCTCAGTTGTAACAACAGAACATTTTTTTTAACTCAGCTGATAGCTGGACAAAAGAGGTGACTTCTATATTCTCTCCACATCAATGGGTGTTTTTTAATTGATCTCATTAAAGCTGAGATTTCACAACAGATGTAAAAAGTGTTATATAATGTGTTTCCCAAAAGTGAAAAACTGCAATTTTGGCTTCTGTCTCATGGACCCCAAACCAGGCAAACCAACTTAAAAAAGCAGTGAATAAAACTGAAGAGACTGTCAGAGGAATGATTCAAGGGCTAGTCTTGGGGACAGTTTTTTTAAAACTACTTCATTAATGGTATAAAAGAAAAACTGGTGAAAACACTTGCAAATACACATTAGGGAGCAATTTTCCATTGATAGGAAAGTCAGTAGAATGAGTTTACACTACTTTTCCATACCCAGCTTCTAAGTATCATGTACAATTGTTCTCTGCATTAGACAATGATAATTTACTATAAATTTGAACTGTGTCAAAAGCCACGAGCAATGTAGTCAGATTATTATGCAGTACTGTAGCCTCCCCTAAAGTCACCAGAACATGAAGTAGTCCAATTGAAAACCTGTGTCCTAAAAGACTGCATGATATGAAAAGTGGCTTTTATTAGTTTTTAATTTGAATCAAAATTCTAGGCTCAATTTCTTTGTGAAATGCAAAATGCTCTATTTACATCCTCAGACCATTGTAAAAGTGTTGTTATTCAAAATATTCATGAACTATACTTTCAAAATGCTCATCACTCAGCTAAATTGAAATTAATTTTCCTTAAGAATTTGGAAAGCATCTCTCATTCCCCAAATTCTATCTTCCTGCCAAATTTCCACTTTCTACTCCAATCTGCTAAGGATATGCACAAATTGGGTCAATGTTTGCTTGTTATTGTTTATTTGTTTGTTTTTTAAATAAAGGAGGAAATTGATTCTCCCCTAAAAGTAGTCTTAAAAATCAACATGTTGAAACACTCATCTTTGCTTTGTAACTTTTCTCTCCTACTGGGAGAAATGTGCTTCCACAGTTGAAAGCTTTGTGGAGTTTAAAGTGGGAAGATATAGATAATTTTAAATATAGCTGTCTGTTTAAAATACATTCCTCACTTGCAAATATTTGCTATGCAATACAAGTTGTCAAAGTGTTACTGCCATTCAGACATATGCGTTTTATGTCTCATATTCTCTTGCCTGTGCATCTTGCCCAGGCAATGTGAAAAGCTTGCTCTCTGATGTTTGATGTCATGTTTTCTGTATGGTGGTTCTTTGACATTTTGCAGCAAAGAACTCAGTGAGACCACAGTTTGCCTTTAAAGTGAGCTAAACTCTCTTCTGCCAAAGGTTTAGAGGCATTGTTCTCTGTTGTGCCACATTTTTATTCTGACTTGGTGAAAAAATGAACTCTGAGCTTCATGTAATTGTTCTAGAGATGCTGACCATCTTAAATCAAACAGAATTTTTTGTCCTTATCAGGAAGCACAACCTGGAATATGTTCCATAAATTCTGAATTGGTATGTTCCCACAGCTTCATGCATGATGTCTGTCCTTAATTCATGCTATTTCTTCCACATTAGGCATTAAGTTTTTAATCATCATGAAGCAACTTTTATCCCCTCCCCCCAATTAAAAAACAGTAAAACCTTGTTTTTTCTCTTAAGGCAATTATTCAGGCAATGTTTCAGCTGACAAATTGGGCCATAAATTGAATTTAAAACCCATGGGCAAAATGTATGAGTTTGGAATCACTTTGAAATAAAATGGGCAATTGTCATTCCAATTAGATTGGGTATTTGAGTTCTCCAAGCAGATTAAAGTAAGTTTTTCCAATTAGAATTGCTGAAAATTTAATATCCTAAGAAGCGTCTGGAAATCATACTTTGCTGGCAATACAGTTAATGGGTGATATATCTTTGGAGACTATTGTCCATAAAGATGTACATTGTAGTATTGATTATTTACTTATCAAAGTCATAATTATGTAGTCTGACTGATGTAATGTGATTTCAGCAGTGTCCTAGGGCTTATTTCTCTTTCTCTTAAAAACCTGGGCAGCTGCTAATGCAGCCTTCATGATTTTTCTCTTGCTCACTCCTTTCCTGCATATGGTAGCCGTCAGCTATTTGTTTCCATTCTCTCTCTCATTATGTTTTTGTCTGCTTACCTTCCTTATGCTTTATGTCAGAGTTCTGCAGGGGCTGCAGCAGCCAGGGGTCCTCAGGGCCAGACCAGGCAGGGCTGTGGGGAGCTGGAGACCTGCCCCCATGTGGGATGGCAGGGGCAGGGACTGTCAGCCTCAGGGGTCTGACAGAAGGAGTAGTGGGCCATGAGCAGGGTGGGGAGAGGCCGTGGTGGGGGGCTGTTTGTGCCCTCAGGGCACTGACACTTTTTCACATGCTCACCACATTATATTGAGGCGTTACAAAAATAGTAATTCAAAACATACACATAGCCTTGTTCTCCTTCCTCTTCTATGCCACTTGAGTCTTCTCTTCAGATCTCATTCAAAACTTGTTTGCACAAACTAGCACAGGTCTGAAAATGGGATTTCTGTCTGACCATGTTGAAGTTAGTGACACCTTAATAATTCCAGGGACAGTAAATAAAAGAAACAATTTGAAAACATTGGCATGCTTGCTGTTGACAACAGCAAAGCATTGTCATATAGATAACATTTAAAATAAGAGTAGAAATTGAAATTAAGATTAAATATTTAAACTTAGACTGTAGACATACTTATGAAAACAACAAATTGAGTCTTAAATATAAAATAAAATAATTTTTTTTTTTTGTCAGCTGAGATCAGGATATTGAGGCATTCTTGCACCAGAAGTATTTGCAGCGAAGAAAGTCCAAGTGTCATAACACATTTTGGTTTTGATGAAGCTGCGTTCTCCAACACAAAAATACTAGTATCCTGGTGATGGGAAGGTAACATGGCACTCAGGTGCGATCACAAGGCATAGGTAATGATATTGAACCATCCCAAAGCGGGTATTGAAGACCTGAAGGAAATCCTGTATCTGCAAATATTCTAGAGAGTTCTGTCACTGACTTCAAGAGAGGCAGGATTTCACCTCTGCAGCAAATACTCAGCTATCTATTCACAGTTTATGGGTTGGAAATAAATAGAAAGCTTGCTCATTTATTTTCCTGGGCTTTGAATGAGATTCACAACTTGCAAAATCACCTAGCCATGGCACATGAGCATGATTTCATTGGGGGACATCTACACTTGAGGCACAATGTTGTCAACAATAAATGGCTGAGGCACAATTTGGAGTAAAAAAATCGTGCTTAAATTCTTGATTCTGTATTCACAAAATAGTCGCAAACATTCTACTGGTTCCTGAAATCTTACAAATAATGTTTTTTTAGATGGAACAACCACTACCTAACCTTACTTTAACAAAGGAATAGTAAAGCTGTCTTCTAAGCTGAAGGGGGAAAACAAGGAGTACAAAGAAAATGCTCATAAAGACAGAAGTGAACAAGACAAAGAAAACACCATCTGCTTTTGTATAATTTTTGACCATGATTTGATGTACCTTTAATACAGAGTTCTTTCTCTCAACAGTGCCAGAATCTCCTGGTATCTCTAAAGTTAATGAAAACACAATTCAAAGACAGTCCTGAGGTCAAAATTTGTTACACGGTTTTTCTTTCTGTAGCACTGTCAGTTGCTGTACAAAGGTTTCCCAGAAGTCATTAGTATCTCAGCATTCAATTTATACAAGACAAAATAGAGTAAAAGTTCACAGTCAAGTGCTGCTTGTAGCTTATGACCAGTTCAAATACAGCTTTTATTAAAAGAAAATTGATCAAGTTACATTACACCTACCTAGGGCCAGGCAAAATATTTTTGACAATTAGTTAATTTATTAAAGAATGTGCTTAGGTTTTCCAAATATTTGCAAATTAAGATTTTTCCTGGAAAAAGTGAAGTATTAAAATTAAAAAAAAAACAAAAACCTATGAAATTCCAGTAAAACAGAATGGAGAACAAGTGATAGAGGGACTCTTGAGGAAAGATGGGAGATCTTGGGTCATATTCATATTGCAAGAAGGGGATCTTACTTTGAGCATGTTACCTTGGAGTTCTTAACCTTGCAAATGTGGTTCTTTTTTGTCTTTTATATTTTTAATAAAATGTGCAAGTAATTATTGAAAGACAGTGAGCTTTTATTCCAGCTGGGGAATTTAAAGGAAGACTATGTCAAAATCCTGTTTTGATTGAGTATGTACTGACCCTACTCAAATCTTCCTTGACACAAGTTCAGACCTCCTTTCCCAGGTTAGGCAACTGGGAACACATAGTTTTATATTAAATGGATTAAAAAAACCCCCAAACCCCCCAAACCCCTCTTTTTAGTTCACAAACTTCAGCTTTTGGTTCGTTTTCATTTCTTAAAAGCAGCTGTTAATGTAACATATTCTTTCAGTTAAGAAACAGTTCTTCAAAAAAGAAAACGACTGTGCTTAACTGCTTAGTTTTTGTTTCAGTCAGACAAACAAAGAATAATAAATATTTGTTTAGATCAAGCCCATTTTGTTCCACCTGCAAATATTTTAGTTTCACTGCCAGAGGGTTTTCACACAACTTTATTTGGTCTATAAAGTGTTCAGCTGGACATGCCTTGTGAGTTAGTTTACCTGAATTTGAGTAAGAAGTTGAAAGGATGAGCCTTGAATAGGTAATTCAAAGCAGATACGAATATTTATTTCTGAGTCAATTCTGTTCATGGAGGGAAGTGAAGGTCTTGAAGGAGAGATGGTTTTATGCTTCCAATTACACCATCTTCTGCAGTGGGAGGAGAGGAAATTTGCTGCATTTCTTCCCACTGGCTCTTCAAGTGATATTTCCAGTATTAAAGAAGCATGAAGTCTGTGGCCAGCCCCCTGCCAGGGTTAATGGGAGCAGCAGCATTGATCCTGTGTAGGCAAGAAAAGGAAGTGGGACACTTTGCCTGCACAGCCAGCTGGAAAACTCTGTTCCCCATGGACAACGCAACCATTAGGTCTGGTCTTCAACACTCCTGCACGCTTGCTCCCCTCTCCTTCTAACAAGAAAAGCCTGCTCAGATATTTAAATGCCGTGTGCCTCTGAGGAGCTCTTTCTGCAAAGCCACTAATACATCTGATAAAAGCCCAAGGAGCCCCCTTGCAGTGAGCTCTGCTTCTCAGTGATCCCAGGGACAACCTTTTACTCATCAGCTTTTTAGCAGGCTGGTTTGCTTGGGGAAAAGCTTCCAGAAACTGCATCTCCTTTCCCTCCATACTCCCCATAATTCTATTACACTCTGGTGATTTCAGGAAGGAAGAAATTTAGTTTTATTTTTCTTGAAGATATTCACTGTACTCCTTTCAAGATGCATCAGAATATAGCTGTTGAATGGGAAATGGAAAGCCTGTGGTTTTTCAAATGATGGGCTTCAGTCACCAGTTGCAGGTGATTCTGTATTTCCATTACAAAGCGAGCAAATTCTTATTATTAAATTATCTATTACAAAGACAGTAAATACAGAAAACACCTTCTACTTTGGGGCTTTATTCCACTCAAGTATGCCATACTCACACTAAAAAAGGCAGATGTGGCAAAGCTGTCAAGAACAAGGATTTGAGTGACACAGATAAAATTTAGAATTTTATATTAAGGACTGAGCAGTAAAATACAAAGGCTGTTGTCTTTGGCCAAATTACTTTTTCAGTGCAGCAGCATGACTGAAAAAAATTCCAAGAAGCTATTTCACTATTTAAAACAAGACCTCATATAAGAAATGTGTTTTTTCTTCTGTGAAACATTTCCCTCCTAATGGTGACCAATGTGATATTTAGTTTGAATTAATAATTATTTGGGGGCATATTTCAGTTATTGATACAAAAACCTAAAATAAAGCTGTATTATTGGGCTCTTCCAATAGAGAACAGGAGGTGGTACTTCCCACAGCTATAGCAGGAGCTGTAAATTGTTAGACGCTGTGCTTATACTCAGTTTAGTAGTAGAAAAGACCTCTTGAATTGGAGTTGTGGAACAATTTAGGTTAAAAGGACCTTCTGGAGGCTATCTAGGCCAACTTCCTACTCAAAGCAAGGCCAATTTCAAAGTTAGCTCAGGTTTCTCAGGGTCATATTCAGCCAGTTTTTGAATACTTCATGCATCACAGTCTTCCCTCATCTCCATTTTTGGACACAGTTGGATGCTGAGTTATGTGAAGGTTTGGTTTGACCCAGTGCATCTGTTCTTGCATTCTTATTCAAAGAAGTGCGATTTTCTTGGTATTCTTAGTGCAGCAGTGCTCTCCTAAGAACAGAGGAATGGTACGTGACTTTGCTTGCGAGTGCTTTTTCCTTTTTAAAACCAGCAGAGCAAGGAGGCTGTGCAGATTGCTTGATCTCAGGGGGAGTCCTATCTGCAAGTCATCATTTTTACATGCATGCTTTGTGACAGGAAGGTAAAAAGCTGAAGCATAAGCTTGCTTGTCATAGGTGAAGTAGTAGGTGGAAAGTGGGCTGAGGCAGTGGAGGTTGAGAGCTTGTAGCATCTGAGGAAGTTTTCCCTGTTCACTTAATGCAAATCCCATGCTCCTGCTTAAAAGGATTATTCTTTCTACTCCCTCTTTTGGGAGACAGTGTTTCAAAACAGTCCCCTGACTGTTAGTGCTACTTATTTGAACCCTCTTGCTGATTACCCTGTGAAATAGAGGCAGAAACATTGCAGCTGTACCCCAAGTAGGAAATAGCGTAACTCTTTGGCTAGCTACCTGTAGGGCAAAAGGAGAATGTGCCAGATGGAGAAGAACAAAAACCATTAATTGGGCAAAACCGTAGTGGCTTTCCTTCATTTCCAATTGCTGTCTAGAATATATGAACATTCAGGTCAAGCTGTTATTTTATTCCATCTTATTTGTGACTCATGATTATACATGGAATAGGATGACTCAGTGTCATCTCTACACACCAAACTGCATCTCACCTTTTTACTGCATGTAGGAGGCATAAATGACAAATTGTTTTCCTGCCTTCTTGCAGGTGTCAGGATCACATTTTCTGAATACAGCTCCTGGATGGCAGTGCACACTAACGTTTTCCAATCTGTGCAGTTCATCCCCTCACTAATTCACAAAATAATGAGGCCAGTAAGATTTCTCCAGTCAGTGGCTGCAGGTTAAAAGTCACAGTAGTATGCTTCCTATTTCTAGGAGATAGCTAGTTAACAGCACAGATCACATGGTGGCATGATGATGTTTTATTCACAATTGCCAAATTTCAACTAAGAAAACCCTTACACCATGGACCAGTAGATATGACATGCATTGATGAGGTTGTAGGTAAAATGCTCTTTAGAATTTAAGATATCCAGCAAGCTCTAGTCATAGATCAGTAGGTGAAATAGAGCAGGACTAGAGAAAGAAAAAAAAACAACCCAGGATTAATCTCCCTTCCTTCCCCATGACTGTAGCCATGCCTTGGAAAGGAGAAAATATGCTGATGGTACATAAATGATTTCACTGGCAGTGTGTGCAGCTCTCATGGAACATGACACTCAGCCTTAAGCAGTAAGTACTCTTTCACAGTAGAGCCCAGGGCTGAGAGATCAGATACAAGAAGAATGGCTATTGTTCCATTTCTTTCCTCTTCTGTAGAAGGAATTTAGACTTCCAGATGGTGGTTTAGCCTATAAAATGGAGCTTTGACAAAGACATCAAAGTAGAACACGCCAGAACCTGGACAGCAGAGAAAGCTGCAGAACTTCATATGATTTGTGGTCAACACAAATCATGAACTTCTGATCTCAAACCCAGGGTACACCTAAAATGCAACTTTAGCTATCCACATTACTGCTTTGGATTGTGCTGGTCAACATGACTACAAATCCCATCTGTTATGGCAGTAAGGATTTCAAGGCTTTTCCAGATAAAAGCCTTGAGCATATTTCTGCCCAATTCCAGTCACTTGATACTGCATTGAGAGAAGGCCAATGTATATGCTGTAAAGGAGAAGTGATTACTCAAACTTCTCCCCCTGCAGAACTCCCTGTCTTCAGTCCTGGCTCTGAACATGCTCCACTGGGAAAGCAAAGGATCCTGTCAGCAAATGCAGCCGTGGGATCCTCCTCTCCTAAAGGAGACAAAAACACAGGTGTACTCCTCACAAAAGGCGTCTGCAGCAAATTTGGGATGCAGAACCCAGTTTAGGGGGGCTCCCTCCACTGTAGATGCAGGAGCTGGTACTTGCCTGGATCTTTTCATCAGCCCTTAGGGTTGGGATAATGAATCCGTAAGTATTGGGAAGGACGTAAGAAATGTATTGCCCTCTGCAGGCTGTCTGGGCACCATGCAGGCTGGCAGGTCTCTGGGGGCTGGGAAGCAGGGGTGGCAAGGTCTCCACATGGTGGGTTTGACAGGGCCCATGCCATCCAGGAGCAAGGCAGCCGGAGGCAGCCGCAGCCCCAGGCACCTGGCACCTGCATGAGGACAGGGCTGGGCGGAGGCTGGGCTGGGCCGTGGCTCCGCAGGTGTGGTCAGGACCAGGCCCGGCTGCAACATGGCTGCTGTGCTCTCTCTGTGTCAACCCTGCGCCCCAGCAGCGAGACCTCCAGGAGGGTGGGATGTGTTCAGGGTCCTGTGAAGGGGCTGGAGGAGTCTCATGAAATCAGATAAATAAAATGGAGGCACTGCCCCTCCAGAAAGTCTGAGAAATGGTGACTGAGGCTTCTTTTTGTACATTGTTGGCTCCCTTCCATATCAAAATGTAAAGTTCATGCATCTTTCATTCTCTTCATACTGTCCTCTCTGGTATAGCATCACCCCTATTCACAGTCTGTGGCTATAATTCATGTATTTTTAAAATTAAAAAAAAAAAATCTTGAAATGTGGGAAAGGGAGAGAAATAGTGTGAAAGGAAAACAGATTTAAATTCAAATGTTTCCCCATGCTCTGTAGAAATAACACAGTTTAGCTACAAAGGCTCAGGGGCTCAAACCCAGCAGTAATTGCACATAATCAGGCCTTGCTTCTGAAACTATGTGAGAAGATCTCCAGCCATAGGCACACCAACACCAGTCAGATATAAGTATTTACAGATATAAGCGGTAGCTCAACAGCTGATAGATGCAGGAATGAGATATATCTGCCATGAGAGCTGCTACCTCCATGAAGCATTCCCTTCATGGAAAGCTGACAGACTTCTGTGTCACTCATATGCGACTATCTTTGAATGCAAGAAATGGGTATTGGGCAGTACAGATCAGAATCACTCTGAAGACCAATCTTTTATGATCGGATGAAAGTGGACTCTCCTCCATAAACAGGAATATACTTAAAGTTGTATTTGAAGTGGTTTGAAAGATTTAACATTTTGATAGCTGGCTTTTTATTATGAGAGAAATGCTTACTAGTGGTTGAAGGATACACACATGAAGGAATAGGAAGATTTGTTTCTTTTTAAACAGCAAAAGAGCGTCACATTGAGTACATGATGAAACTGATGGGGCAAATATTAGGTTGAATACTCTGGGAAGAATTTCTACCAATGAGCTTTATGGAATACGTTCCTTAGAGATAGTGGTGGGATCCCCAGTACTGGAGTTATCTAAAGTCAAATTCACCATCCCTCCAACTCTGAAAACCTGGAGGAAACAGTCCGACAGCCTTTCCATCCATAATTGCCTTGATTTGTGTACAGCTAGTCTCCGTCTTCCAGGGCTGCAGTGCTCAAAAGCAAGCAGAGGCTCTTTCATGCTTACCTCGACTCTGCACAACACAAAAGGCCCTTTGTCGGAAGACACTGTACAGTACTATATTTCCTAAGGCACTCAGGAGCTGCTAAAGAACCAAAATGTCAACTTAAAATTCAAGAGGAGATTTTTCTTTGGGCCATCCCTATCTCCATAATAACAGTAATTCAGCAAAATACATTTTCATAAACTAAAGAATACCTTCTGGCAGAATGCTTTACTTTCAAGCTCCCTCTAATTTAATTTTTAGAGGGATCAGAAGAGCCAAAGTGAGTATTTTCGACATTCCTTAAAATGACAGGCATTTCCGTCAACTGAAAGCGACATAGATGTCTCTTACTACTGAGGTCAAGGCTAAAGGAATGACATGTTCCTCTATTTGTGCAAAACATACATTGTCTGTGGTTGGCACATCTGTATTTATTTTAAGCAAAGATGTAGCAGTCTTGATGACTTTTCCTTTCCTTCATCCCAGAGATAAATGTTCTTTAACTCAAACATTACCAGCAGAAGCAAACTGATTAACGAAACAGCATTACCAGAATCTAAACCAGAGGTCTACATTTGAGCTGCAACCACTTAGCAGGGGACAGTTTATTTTGGATTTAGCATGGTACAGTAAGCTTTTTAAGCTCTCAGCTGAGCTAGGAGATCTTTGCATGCATAAAGTGGCCTATAAGTGCATTGTTGAGTCTGTTCTGAAGGAAATTAAATAAATGACTTGTTTAGAAGTCAATCTAGCATTCTAGCATACTGTGAAAGGTGAAATACACACTGTTCAGGTTAAGTGTGTGATTTATTGTCATGCCAGGATATGAGGTTTGTTTTTTTTTTTTTAATCCTGTCATTTATCTAATGGTAATTATACAGAAAAATATTATTAGCTTTTGCCTTTAAATCATCCTGAACAAGGCATCTCTCTTTATACTTGACAGCAGGAAAAAGAGTAGCTTGCTGTAGTACACAGGTATTTTCATTCCCTACATGAAACAGCGACAGTAACTGCCCCAATGTTTTGCTACATTTAGCACAATTAGAGAAGAAAAAGAAAAGTTAAGTGTCCAAAAATGTCACATCCACTTGAAAAGGAGAAAAGGAAAAAGGACCTTCTCTTCTACTAATTACTGTTTTCTAAATTTAGCCAGAGAAGCATCTGAAGTAGCACAACTGGAGAAACTGGAAAAATCCCAGATGTATATCCAGTGTTCAATTACAAGGCAACTCCAGTAGCTTCATTAACACAGCTGTGTCAATACTGGGGGGAAAGTGGGGAGAAGTATCTTTTGGCAATGCTAATCTTTTGGAAAATTCTGAGAATCTTGTAATATCTAGATGAAAAAGATATGCTACATTTAAAAAAGGTGAAGTGATATTTTAAAATAATTCCTCTTTAAATACACAAAGGATCTTGAGAACAGTACAACATCATATATCACGGTATGAAAAGTGATCGTTTAGGTTTCTGAAAGAAACCTGTGGCATCAGTTTATCAACAGTTAAAAGGATTATACTTTAATGTATTTTTAATTTCTGAGATGCAATGTAATATCAAAGATGGTAAGAAAAGACAAAATCTTGGGTTTGGAAGTATGCAAGTACATTCATTCCTCTTAAATATAGTCTTTAAAGCCATTCCTTTTCTCTCCCCCTCTGGATTACTCCAAAATAAGATACATGCCAGAAATGGGAGTAAAATTGTCTACCTGAATATTTTTCTGTGCCTGATTCAGTCACTTAATGCCACTACCGTGGACAAAGAGTAAAATTTAAGTAATAAAAAAGTCCACCTATGAATAAGGACTATAAATTTTGTGGTTAATCCTACTCAAGACAGCATGAACACCCATTCTGTGCTGTATGCCCTTTATGGGAGCATATATCACAAGAGCAAGGAGAATCAATGTCAGACTAGTTTCCAATGGAGGTGTGTTGCACAGCATAGTGGAGAGGCAACACTTGAAGGTTTTGTCTTCTTCTCATTGCAAGTCTCTCAAGAATTAAGTGGGTTGCAAGGCCAAGCCCTGTGAGCTCTAGGAAGAGCCCTGCAAGTTTCCTGAGTCCTCTTCCTTCTCCATGTGGATTTTATTATGGGTGAACATATCATAGTTTTTGAAAATATTTTCCCTAATATCTCAAGTGAGTGTAAATGACAAAGCAGTTCAGGTTAAACAGGTTGATTAAACTCCTTATCAATAGGAGGAATACCACTGGGCTGGCACAGGCCCTTCACACTCACTTGGACTAACCGCGCAAAGATAGTCCAATGCAATTACTCAGCCTTCAGAGTTCAGATTTTTACTATCACCTAACTGCGTTTCAAGTGTTAGAACAAGCTCAACAAAATATATCTAACTTGAAAATACATTTTAGACTCCAGGAAGATCAGACTTACTTAAAGAAGCATGTCTTTCTTCCAGGTCTGAGAAAGTGCAAACTAGATAAATCTTAGAAAAAAAATGGCATACGAGATTCTGAAATACCATAGAAGGAGGAGGTTGGCTTGGACATCCTCTGAGAGTCACCCCCTAGTATCATTTCCACTCCATTGTCATGGAAATAAATTCAAGGACAGTAAAGACTGGAGATGACTGAATTATTAGGTTTGGTAGTGCAGCCCTGGATGTAGACAGTGTTGCATCCTGGACAAAATGAATACACTCTCAGTTACCTGATGGTGGATGATGGCAGAGCATGGATGCGTACAACTGCAACTCAAACCACAGTCCAAACAAAGCCTAGAAGGACCAGCAATCTACAAAGGAGCAGTGTCTCCCACAGCACTAACCCCATTAGGCTGGAAATAACACATGCTAAAGACAAAACTGCCAGCTTTCAGTAAAACCCTGTAGATTATGGATTCTGAAGGAAACTGATAAAACTGAAGAAATCAGAGAATCCCTGGAGAAGTGTGGGATTCAAAACACTTTATTCTCAGTATTGCCTTATTGATTAACTGTAGCTGGTTGTCTCACTAGGGCTTGAAATTTCAGCAGCTCTTTTTAATTTTTTCATACATTGTACAGTGAATCCAATCACCTGGCCATTATTCCAGCATAACTCCAAGGAGCAAATGTCTAAAAGGCAGGAGTTTCAAGAGTGCTGCTATGCCAGTCCTTTTCTGCCTGCAGACCTAGTCCATGAAAGCCAGCACACAGTCTTTATACAGTGGTCATTTAAACTTAAAGTCTCCCACTGCCTTCATTTGTATTTGGTTAAGAACTTGCAGCTGGAAACAAAATATTGTCTTGGACCTTTTTTTCTTTCTTGTCCTTTCAAAACACAGAGGCATAATAAAACCCCTGATTTTAATAAATAGTCAAAAATTGTCCGGACTACAAAGAAACATGAAAAAAACTAAATAATATAATTTAAACCATTTTAATAACTGTTATAGTTACAAACATTATTTTATTAATTTGTAACTCTCAGTTGGAGTGTTGCTCAGTAGTAACACTCAAATTACACTTTTCAAATGTTTTGGAATGATAATTTAATGGCACTGCAATTAAACACTTTCAACATATTTAACAACTATTGAAATGGCTTAACTGACTTTACCTTCTCACAGATGACAGTAAGTCATGTCACAACATCTCACTTCAAAGCAGGAAGCATTTTTAATGGTTGATAATACTATGGAAGTAACCAACAATAGTAATGGATTTAAATATCTTAATTATAAAAATTGAATTTTAAAAACTATTCCTTGGAAAACTTGCATTCATTTATGTTATGCAATGCTTTCAGAATACCATGCATTTACAGCTAAGACTTATCTGAAAATAAAAAGAATCCTAATTGTACAACATATTTCACCACTCTCCCACCTGTCACAGCCTTTACAAAAAGGAGGGGAAAAAAATTCCTATTTTTCCAGCATCACTTAAATTTCTTTTCTATTGTTTTAACATAATTAATTTTAATTTTTTTTTTCAACAAGCTGAACAGGGCTGATCTATTATCCTTAGCAAATCAAACCCATTTTAAAAGTAAACACATATGACCATTCCTTCACTCCTACTATGAGCAGAAATGTAGACCATCTCACTGCAGAAAAAAGAAATTAAGGCCTATGATAAAAACAAATCAACACATAGCTCTTTCCTTCATTCCTGTATTGAAACTATGCTGTAAAAAGTAGGGAAATAATGTATTGAAAGCAAGAATAATTTCATTTGTCAGCAAGAAGCCTGACATGAGGCTGAACCTTTATTGGTATGACAGACATTAATGACCTCTGTGAGAACGAATAGAGATTCAGGCCATGTTTGCAGAAGATAAAAGGGAAAGCCATTGGTCAATGAGATAGCAGAGTACTTGACTAAACATAGTTAGATACTAAAATAGTTTGCTGTGTAGGAGCTTAAAATGCATGAAACAGAAACTCATCAGAGCTAGGTAGATTGTTTGTTTTAAAGCAATAATTAATTATCTTTTACTAGAAAGATATTGGAAGTGCTTGTAATCCTAATCATTCTTTGTTCAGGATGTAAATTAAATGAAGTATTCCTGATTTCAGCTGCAGACCATTTCTCAAATGTTTGTCTTTCTTTGAAGTACCTGCAGCTGGATATGAAGCAGCTCTCCAAAGAGAGAAACAGAATGTTTGAAAACAAATAACCTTTAAATCTATTTGCATCTTGGGCAACAGCATCCACTGAGCTGCAAGCAGATTTAAAAGATTTTTTTTTAAACTATTAAAAATAGGGTTTTATGCTAATTCAAAGGCTAAAGATGCTATGAGAAGCGTGAAGCATGTCTTATCTTTGAAGTGTTTGATTCTTCTCTGGGACTTGCTCTTAAGAGCTTCCAACACTAAAAATGAATTATATTTTCTTTTGAATTGGTGAGAAGATAAACTATTGTAAATTGCTTTTACCATAACTTTGATAGAGGCCAGGGTCTCAGGGATATTATAGGTAATTTCCTTTATACTCTGAAACAATTACTGCTGTATTTGCAAAAGTAATATTAGGCTATCTTTGGTATATAAAAATACTGAAAAATGGATATAATTCCTTGGTTACCAAAGTATTTGAATTCTGAATCTCAGAGAACAACTTCCAACAAATTGATTGTTCATGTGGTGGTTGCAATTGTTTTAAAGAACAATATTACAGATGTGAAGGATTGGTGGATTAACAGAGGGTTTGTCATCAAGGGTGAAGTGGTCAGAATTAGCTTTTCAAAGTACTGTTTACCCTTTTGTTTGCCTTTTCTGGACTCATTTTCTCTGCAAGTTTGCTAGCTTGTAGGTGTTAATATAAACCCCTTCCTAAAACCTATATTTGCAACCAAAAATACATTTAACTCTTTGTAGTAGAGGATTAGAAGAGAAAGTAAGCATAGGATTCTTGGGTTTAGTTAAGACTTAATCAGAAATAGAATGTGGAAGGCTTTTGTACACATTTCCCAGCTAACTAACAGCAAGTCCTGGCTGTGCTAGCCATATAATGGGGTGTGGAGGGATGCCCCAACATCTGTGTTTCTGTAGGTCAAGAAGTGAGACCTGACGATGGCCTGTGCATCTCACCTGTCCCTTCCCAGTGGGCAAGTGTAAACCCTTTTTCAAATGTTACATTGCTAATGTACAACTGCAAAGACCTCATCAAGCAGCGTTCAGTCCACTGTTTTGAATTGTATTTAGATCAAGATAGAAGGTATCATTCTCTTTTTCTATGCGTCCAATGTATATGATCACGGTAAGTACCTTTTAATTTATCCCTTTGTCTTGCTTTTATTAGCTCTGATTTAATTCCATCACTGCCAAATATACAGTTGAAGTGATATTGAACTCAGAAGCACATACACCCTTTCATTAGCAGAGCTGCAGATGCCAGAGCATACAAGCTGCTTATAGCTTTTAAAGCTAGCCCCATTACTGGAAGACCTGAGGACGCCAGGTTACACCTGGATTATGGTGATCTTAAAGGAATAAATCATCATTGTGGAGGGTAGCCTAAAACTGTAGTGTGACAGAATGTCTTGTCAGCAGTACTTAAACACAGCTTGCAAAGGCTTCAGTTGGGAATGAATTTGATGAGAATGCACTTGATTTTCAAGGGCATCATGTTGTTAATGGAAGTAAAAGTCTCAGGGATAAGCACAGAGATAATAGGAGGCAGGAAGTGCTGGCTCTTCAATATCAGCATTTGCAACATGACTTGCAGCTTCTGAAAAGCAGCTCTTAAAGACTCCAGGACAGCGCAAAGGAGAGTTCTGCCTTAGCAGTCTTCCTCATTTCTAAATACAAGGGATGTCTTTGGGAAGGAATAAGGGCAGAGATGATCTACAAGAGTTTGGCTTGATATATAGCAGGTTGAACTGTCAATTTTAGACTAAAAGTATGGAAATTGTCATAAAAACCTGCAGATAGACATTGGTTGGATTAAACATAGGCAGCAAAATAACCTCACAGAAATAAGGGATGGATAATATCCACCTGCCTGAAGTGTCATAAATTTATTCGTGTACTTTTTCAGGGGACAAATTCAGAGCTCCATTACTCTCCATACCTACTAGATCCAGCACATATGTTTATTTGTACCTGAAGAATGGAACTGGCCTCTCTGCTGGATGCCAGATGTGTTTGGATGGCTGCTTACAGTTCATAATTTCTCTGCATTCAGATCTGAATTCCAGGTTTAAGACAGGCTGTCCATTCTGGTGATCTGGAGGAGACTGTCCTTTAAAGTCAGACTTTCAGGGCCAAACCAGTTTATAGTAGCCTCTTTGTACAAACCATCTCTGCCCCACAGTGAGTGACATCCCAGCGCAGGTGTGCCAGGCCCTCTGAATACCCATGGATCCTGACTACCCTGACCAGTTGCCACGAGGGCCCCCCCACCCAGGAACCCTCTGCCCCTTGCCTGGAAGCCCTGGTGGGGTTTGAGCTGGGTCATGGGTGTGCCTGTGGCCAGACCTGTTCTTCAACTGTTGTCAGAGCTTTCCAGATTGACATAAAACCTCAGGTGCCACGTTGCCTTCATCTGAGGATGGCTGAGCTGTTGGTGGGACCTGTCTCCCAGAACATCTAGCCATTCTGCTGCAGGACAGTAGCCATCCATGAGGAAGTTTCTATGGCCCATGCTGTGGCCACCCTGAACTTCCAGATTGGATCTCTGCCTGGGGTAACCCCATGGACATATGTCAGTTCCTGAGAAGCTAGGATCCTTCCCTGCATCACAAAAGCATCCATTCTCTAGTAAAATAAACCACAGCAGCTGGTTGGTTGGTTGCCACAGCGGGTCTTTCCTCAATGGGTGACATTAAATAAATCAGTTATAGCATTGCTTACCATATGGCCGAGTGTGGCCAGTAGGTCAAGGGAGGTCATTCTTCCCCTCTACTCTCCACTGGTGAGGCCACAACTGAAATACTGCATCCAGTTCCGGGCTCCCCAGTTCAAGAGAGACAGGGAACTACCGGAGAGAGTCCAACGTAGGGCAACTAAGATGATTAAGGGATTGGAGCACCTCCCTTACAAGGAAAGGCTCAAAGAGCTGGGGCTCTTTAGCCTGGAGAAGAGAAGGCTGAGGGGAGACCCTATCTACGTTTCCAAGTATCTAAAGGGAGGGTTAAAGGATAATGGAGACGGACTCTTTTCAGTGGTTTCCAGCCATAGGATGAGGGGCAACGAGCACAAGCTGGAACATAGGAAGTTCCATTCAAATACAAGGAAAAACTTCTTTACGGTGAGGGTGACAGAGCACTGGAACAGGCTGCCCAGGGAGGTCGTGGAGTCCCCTTCTCTGGAGATTTTCAAGATCCGCCTTGATGCAGCCCTGAGTAACGTGCTCTAGGCAATCCTGCTTTGGCAGGGGAGTTGGACTAGATGATCTCTAGAGGTCCCTTCCAACTCCAACAATTCCATGATTCCGTGATTCTGTGATGGCCACTGCCACTCTCCAATGCCACAGCAGGCTGTGGGGAGTCTGCAGAAGCTCTTTGTTAGCAGACAAGACAATGACAGGAAACAAGGAAATCACTAATGACTCTCAATGACAGCACATCACTTCTCTTGCCTCACTTTTCCCTCTTTCTTTTTCTCAAATAAAAATTGTGCTAGATTTTTTGAGTGACTGTATCTGGTCTCCTGAGGTCAAGGGCCTTGAGAATGAATGACATGTAGGCAGTCATAAATTCTTAAACAATAAAACCCAAATATTTTTGAGTTACGAGCAGTTTTCTGAGCTGACTGCACAAACTTTCCACAGCACAAGAGAATACGTGCTGTTCATCTATATTCATTTAAAATAGATTTATTATATGTTATCCTTGTCACAATGGTTTCCATATATTTACTATTCTTCATACTATCCACCAAAATATTTATGTAATAGATCATTGTCTTCCAGTCAAGGACTTTGCATTTGAAAGAGAAAATAAAAATACTTATAAATAATTGGGGTTGTGGAGATGACTTGGAGCTCTACATAATGCATTGTAGCAACTCACTTTGTTTTGGGAACAAAAAACAAACATCAAGGTTTGCTTTTCAGAAACACTTGGCAGAAAATAACCCTTCATTCCCAAAACAATGAAGAGTTATGATTTTAATTTAGTTCTTCTGTTTTACTTCTCTTTAAAAGTGGATCTCCAGAAAATAGGATATTCCTAAAACATATTGAATATTTTCAAACGAAAATGTATGCTGGAATATCGGAAGAGCTTACATCCCATAAATGTGAACTCAGTTCCCATGCCTGCACACCTCAGAAACCTCAGCTGAGGCTCTCTTGGAAGTTGAATTCCACTTCCAGTGGAATGGCCGAAATGAAAACTCACTTTTGAACATCTCCCTTAGATACTGCATACGCCCCTGTGCTCCCTAACTCTCCTCAGTGCTGTTTGTTGGCTTCCCACCCGCATTGTGTAATGCTCATCTCACAGTGCCTATTGCTTTGCTTACTTTTCTGCCAGTTTTCCTTCTGGAGTTTTTTTTCTTTTCTCAGTCTCTCTTTATAAACCCGATCTCCAAAGTAACATACTTCTCAAGTGCTTTCCAAATCTGTTCTTCTGTCCTCCCTCTAACTCTGTGGAAATCAATGTCCAGGATATACTAGCTCCCCATAGTAGAGCAGGCTAATAGAGAGCTATGCTGATATAGACTGTATGAATTTGGTCTAAAAAGAGGAATTTTCCTATTCATTTTCTCAAAAGGAAAAATCCTTTGGGCGTTCATTGTTCACACTATACATGCAGTGGCAGATAAACAGATCTTCCTTCCGTATTTCCATCTTTCTACATGCTTCTCCTGTGGGCTTGTCCCAGCTGAACACACTCTTGGTGGTTCAGCAACATCAAATACATCCCTTCTGGAGGAGGAAGCTCTTGCAGATATTTTGCTGCAGCACAGATAATTACCCAGGAGATGCAGGCAGAAGCTTCTCTAGCTCCTTGCTGAATTCAAGGTTTCATCATCTACACTTCTCACATCTAATTATACCTTGGTTTTCCCTTTTACTACCAAAGTATTGAGAAACAATTTTTGAGGAGCTGCTAGTTAATTGGTATGCAAGGATTGCCGACCTCCTTCACTTTATTAGTTTTGCAGACTGAGTTTACAGTATGATCATTAGTGCTATACCAGATTACGTAAAATCTAGACTCTTATGGACTTTTGAGGTGCTTCATCTGTATAGAAAAAAGGCTTTCATAATTATTTCATCAAGCTTTAGTGTCTAAAAGTCTACCCTGGACAACCTTGCAGTGATTTTCCCCCTTAAATCGGCAGTTAGAACAAAATATTTGTTGAACACTTTATGTAAAGTATTTCTTAATAAATACGTTTCATAAAGCACTTTTCTACTGCACATCAGGGCCACAGTGAGATGTTTTTATGATGGAAATGCAGCTTGCTTTAGATTTTTTTTTTAAATTGGGAGATTATGCTCATTTTATGTTTAGATTGTAAGTCAAGTTTTATCTAAAAATAGGAGTTAACTGACACTAAATTTTCCATATGTAAAACTACTTAAATTGATCAGTAGTTAACTGGTTGCATGTGGTAAATGTGTAAGATAAAACAGTGAATAGATGCCCAGTTTTCACTGAGTTTTTTTTTTATTAGAAGGAATCTTAGAAGTACAGTCAGTGTTGTATAAAGAATTACAATTAATCAGGTCATTTTCGTAATTGTTTAACTAAAAATCTTTTACGTCAGAGGATTCCACAAAAAGTGACCTTTGAAGCTCTCTTTCATGATTCACACTTCTAGCACTGACTTTATTTCACCCATCTCAGTGACACTGGGCTCTTAAAGGTGATTTTGAAATTATTTTCTTAAACACAATTCATGTTCCTAGATGAAATCAAAGATGTGGTAAATTGACCTGTTTGCCTGAAACTGGCACATATGACAAGGAACACTGTGAAACACTGGCTTCTCACAGAATGTTTTACCCAAACTTGTCGATCCAGGTGGGGAAACCACATTAAAACATATAGTTTACTGTGTTTCTGCTTTTCTAGCTTTGGCAATTGGCACATTGGCTTCAGCACCTTTTTATTCTGAATTACATCTGTTAGTGTAAAACAAGCAAGTTTTTATTTCGCTTGAATAAAGTCAAGGTCAATCAGAAGTGAGTATCTGTATTACCCTAGGGGCAAATAAAGCTGTTTGCCCCAAAGTGATATCTTGCTGAAGCACTTGATTGATTGAAACTTCCTCCTCACACCGTGGAAAGTGTAGCTTTACAGGATCCTGAAGACAGCTGAAAATTACAGAACTGTTTGGTATGCAATTAAAACTATGATTTCCAGTATGTATGATAAACTTATTTCCTGATATTTTAACAAGAATTTATTATTGTTTGATTAATTTAAAAAAAAATAAATAAAAAGCTCAAAACCAAAACACATAACCCATACCTATGAATTTGATTATTTGAGGAAATTGGGTATGTAGAGTCATATTAAAAGCAGAATTTCAGTTTATAATACATTATATTCACATTTTCTTATATAGAAGAAAGGCATCTTAATATGATTAAAAATAAAAGGTAAGGAAAGTCTTGCAGTTTTTATGCAGAAGAAAAGAAATCAAAGAAACACGTCTTCCTTAATCTTTGAAAAGCTAAAAGCAAAGCTGAGAGAAGTTCTTCAGCTGGCTTTCACAGGCAGTGATATCAGCTGTATATGGCTTTAAAATTACCCTTCTTTCTCTATAGGTTATTGACTGCTATAGATGGAAGTACTATATTGCCCTAGAGCTCCAGAAAGAAAAGAGCAAAAATTCCACAATGACTTCTCTCATCTCCAAGAAATTGTTCTCAACAGAGCGAGTTTATCATCTACAATACTTTCCTGGGACCTTTTTCCTCTTCCATGAAAACTCGTGCAGACATTTCTGCACATCTTCATTATTTGGGCATTGTGTTCACCTGACCTTACAGCCTCTTCAGTCCAGTGACCTTGGGCTGAGCTCAGATGCAATTCCTGATGGCAGCACTGGCATAACCTAAGCTAAACAATTTAGAAAGATTTACCTTTTGAAAATCAGACCATGTGACTGTCACAGAACAATTACAAAAAACTGTGAAACACAAGCTGGCTGACAGCCCTTCTCCAAGCAGACTTCAGGAGACCAGATAGCACTCTTTTTTCCCTACGTTGGGATGACAGCAGGAAGAGATCCTATGAAATTATGAAAGCAGGAGCCATCATCTAACACAAGATTTCCAGGGTGATTAGAATATACGGCTCAAATTGTGATAAAGCAGAAAAGTGAATAATCTTCTGTCTGACCTGTGATTAAAATGAAGCTGTAGAAAGCAGATTGTAGATTTGTGATATAATCTGGATTGGAAAAGAGAAAAATGCTGAAAATAATAAGAAATAGGGCAATAGGAGAATATTTGAAGTAAGTGCAATTATTTTAAAACACCACTAAAATATTAAATCTGCGATCCACAGAGAGAGAAAAAAAAAGATAACTCATTATAACTGGGCTAGACAGTACATACTTTTAATCTACCTCTCCAGTCACATACAGCCTATCTTCTCAGAAGTGAAAAAGAGCAGCAGCGTATTTCAGGGGTTGTGAAGGCCATATTAATAACATTCACTACTCAGTAACTATATAATCCTTCCTGTGCAGATGTGATTTTAGACCTAATTTTCACATTTAAATGAGAAGACAAATGTTGCCTTCAAGAAAAAGCTCAGTTGCCAGACAAGCTACCAGGGTAAACAAACTTGACTTTGTCTAAAAATGTTCTGAGGAAACAAACTCTACTGAAGCACAAGGCTGTATATGTAATATCTACACCTCTAATACAGTTATAAGTGTGTATTATTTTCTGCTGAAAACAAGCAGAGAGATAAGGAAAATGGACTAGATGAAAAATGCTGAAAATGGATTTACTAATATAGTCCAAGGGGCAAGAAGACATCTTTGCAAGGTTGCCGTGAAGCTCTCCTTTTGGAGGAACATCTCTCACTGACCCTTCAGGGACTTTGATCATTTCAGATTATGTTTTATTTGGATGCTTCATCTATTAATGCAAATAACCTCCCTAACCTACCTCCTAGTGCATGATTTTCTTGGTTTTACCACTGAGCTTCAACTTCACAAACCTCTTGTTGCTCTTAACTCTTCACCTTGCCCACTAATATTGTAATATTTATAGATTATAGTTGAATGCAACCTAGAAAAAGAGGGCTCCAATCCTGTATAGGTCTTGTAGGCATTACTGCAATAACCACTAAAGAAACTCAAACAAATTCTTTCTGATCTATACAAGTGAAATGAGACCCCATAAATTTGTAGGCTAGCTAAGGCTTTTGAGAGGTGAAAAAGCAGTCTTAATTCTACCCCACTTATTTAATTGATTTAAGTTGGGAATCTGACAGTTTTGTGCCAGAGAGAAATGCTATGCCTAGCATATTACTCCACATCCATTATTTATTTTAATTGAACTAAAGTCTTGTATATCTTTTGGGACATTAGATTTAGAAAAAAAGGACTAATTGAAGGATACATGAACTATGAAATGTCAGGACTAGCTGTACAAAATGATAGGAAGTAGAACATTGGATATTATCACTAGTGGCTAAATGTCTCTGAAAACATATGTTAGAAAGAGATATGAGAATATAATAAGTGCCAGAATATAGCTGATCTAATAAGTTCTACTTGAAATTTCATTGTCATATTAACATGTGACGTAAAGTGAAAACTCATTCTTTTTGCCTATTGATCATAGTGCTGTGAAACTGGACGCTGGTTGTTTTTCTCTGAAAACACTGAAGTCAAGAAATTATACATGAGCAATATAAGCCAAATGTCTAGCCGTTTGCAACTCTTAGACTGTCCTCTGATTTAGGCCACTTTTCTCTCCAAACTCTGTTTCTCAGAATTTTTCTGTATTTTGGATTTTTTTTTATGTTTTGCACAGAAACAAACTGCACTAGCTAAACTGATGCATGTAATGGCCTAAATCAAAGCAAATGGTGATGCAGAGCTGTCAGAAAGTGACCCCGACCAATAGAGATTATGCTAACTGTCTGTTCCATGGCCAGACAATGAGGATTCATTTAAATTTGAATGGTGGGAAAAGCCTTGTTAGGAAAGGGTCTTCCTGGCTGCAGCATTTGTCCTGGTTGCAGTGGGATACAGTACACCTTGATATAGGGCCACTGCAGTGTGTTCTCTGCGAATTTGTGCTGGTATCTTGTACTTGTAATTTAGAGAAATTTCAGGACTCCTGAAAACCAATGTTTAGCTTCCTTCTGCCAGGTGGATAGTCCATGAATTTCAGTCGTGCACATGAACATTAGGCGGTTTTAAAGTGTACAGCTGTAAGGCATGGAAGGCTACTTGCTGTGCTGCTAGGATCTACTAAAACAGAGGCAATTAGAATCTTTGGAATAGAACCCTTTGGAAAACCAGGCCCTCTCTGTGTATAATACTACTAGCCATCTTTTACACCCCACTCTATTTATTGTAGGTCTGACTGTTCTACTTCATGAAAAATTATCTTCCCACTATATAGCCAAAATGTTTCTGCTGCTGAATTACTGTTAAATCTAGCTTGGTATCCCACACAGCTTTATTTATAAAACTAATAAAGTTGGTGTTTTGGGTTTTTTTTGTTTTGTTCTTTAACTGCAGAAGACATGCAGTTCTAAACATTTACATGATAATTCTCTTTTAAAATAATCTACGCTGCATGTAGAGCTAAGCTCCTTTACTACTCTGTAATGGACAATAAGATGTTGCTATATAAACATATAAAATTTATTCCAAAATTATGAATTAAAGTGTTGTTAGTAAAATGATGTCTTCTGCTAGTTAGGAATGTGTAAGATAGGAAAGGGCAGAACTAAATTTGACTGACTGGCCTTGGTGCATGCATTCTCGTATGCTCTGTAATTACACAGATAGCTGATATTTTTCCCACAGTATCTCTGCCTTAGCCAGTGGCACAGGTGTAACCACCTGTGCCGGTGAATATAAGATCCGGCGTCAGTCTCCATCCTTCCAGACCCTTTGTTTCTGTCTGTTCTCTGGTTCTTCTCAAAACTGCCTCCTCTCCTACTCTGCAGGTCCAGTATTCCTCCCTCTCTGCCCACCTTCACGGCAGCTTTATTTCTCCTTCCTGCATTACAGAATTATTGCTAGGTTGTTGGCATATGTGCTCGACCCATTTCAGGTCATGGTTGTCAGAACTGCCTTTTTCCTTACCCATCAGCTGCAGATGTTACAGTCAATTCAGTTTACACTATACTTTATAAGTAAATAGAGGTATGAAAATCTACATCTTTCAGTACAGAAATCTTTCCAATGCTTATAATTGCTTATAATTTCATGTGAACACTGAAAGGAACAGGAAACAAAGAATGTTTCTTTGCAAAATATGAAACTCTTGATGAAAATCCTTCAGAACTATGTACTGGAACACAATGGTTATCTAATTTAAGTTGATTTTACTTAAAATTGGCCAAATAACAAGCTGTTCTTGTAATGTTATTCTCAGAAACAGCTGAACAATTTTGTTTTAAGCTTTTCTCAAAAAGTACAAAAATCCCAGCTTGAAGTGGTACAAAGGGTGAGAGTTTGGCAAAATCAAAAGAAAGAGTATCTAGTAGTGGAAAGAATAGCTTTATAACAAATTGTATCAACACGGCAACTTGTAATATATTTTCTTATAATCACGTATATGTTAAATGCACCCTAAGTATTTGTATATAGAATAGGGGGATAACAATAATATTCTGTACTTAGCAGTAGTAATTGAAAAGTAATAAAATAAAAAAATCTTTTTGGGACTGTTCTCATAACTGTTTAAAATCTCTCTGCCATTCAGTTATCTATCATTGTTGGGTTTTGTTGTTGTTGTTATGAGCATGCTAGAAAAAACTTAATCTTGCCCTGGAGTGATTATCGCTTTACATTCATAAGGTTTGAAAAGTCTGTCATGCAAAGTGTTGAATGCGTACATGAATGATGGTAGTTTTTTTTTTCCCCAGCATGAATGAGAGAGTGTAAATCTGGTCATATATTTATGCCATGCACATTTTTTAACTGCATGAAAAATAGCTGTAGCTTAAATCATAAGGTAGCTTTAATGATTCACTTAAGCTAATAGACACAGATTTTGCAACACTGCAGCAATAACTATTGAAATGTATACTGCTCTGCTCATGACTAGGCTCCAAAAGCAGTAGGAAATGGAAAAGAACTGCATAAATGAACACTGAGAAAAGAAACAATTTAAAACTCTGTCTTTAAACAGGACTGTAGCTATGAGCTCCCTGGGCAGCCTATTTGACAGTATGCACTGAGAAGTAAAAAATTTTACAACAGCTCAAATCTGAACACCTAACCAATAAGACAGCAAACAAGTCCAAGGTAGCTGACCACTGTACATAACACCTGCCCGTGTGTACAATATATGATCTAAATTTAGTAGAGCATATTGCAGTCAGTTGGTTACCACACTCTTTTGCCCTACATAATCACTCAACTGTTGCTGTGTGTTCTCTGTTTATTGATATAGTTCACTTTAATTGGACTAATTTTCAGATTTTATACATGCTGCTGACAGAGAATATTTCCAAGTGGGAAAGCAGGATTAGTCATACACCCTCCCACTCCTGCCTGCAGACGCTGTGCCCATAGCCTATCCAGAGGACAGACGTGGGCTGGGGATCATCTGGGGTATTGCAAGAAAAGTTCATCTGGTCTCCTCTCAGATGAGATAAGTGGTATGAAGAAAAACAGCTAACTTCAGATCTTCAAAATAAGGAACCTCAGGGAACTAAAGACAGACCTTTTCTGTGCCCTGTTATGGAAGATACGATGAATACATAACCTACTCCATGCTCTGTTTTGCCATTCTATACCTTTCTTTTGGTTTAGGATGCACCAATACATTCTTCTACTAGACAGCCCTGAAGTAAAGCTGCGGTTAGATCATATGCGTAATCCTGCAGCTATCCATGGTGTTGAGTGTGAGAATAAGTGCTACACCAAACTGAATACAGTTTTTGGCTCAGTTCCTGCAAAGAGGCAGTCATCTGCATGATCAGAGATGATTTCAAACTCCAGAATAATAACATATTCATCCTTTTCCAAAAGCACTCTCAATTTATCAAGCTAAGGAACGCTGCCTGCCATTTCTAGTTCCCTGACCTTTGTGATAGAGCCATATCTTTTACCAGGATGCAATAATTTTCTTCACCATGCTTTACTTCACCTTAATAACAGTCTTCCTGCATAGATGATATTCAGCCTTTCAGCTTGTTCTGTGCATCTGCTGCTCCCAGGACCTCCCTGTTATTGAGGACAGACTTGCTGATGCAGCAGCTATTCCAAAACCCGGTCTCCTAAGTTGACAGTCCAAATCTGATCACAGTGCCATTTCACCTTTTGGGCTTGAAAATTTAGTTTAATTTCAGGTTTTCAGTGGGAACACAATCAGGCCTCATTTCATTTTTGTAATGACTTAATGTTAGACCTAATGTTTCAATGTCTTAGACTTATGGTCTTAGATTTAATGCCTTTTTAGCTAAGAATTCCTAGAAGCGCTTATTTCCAACTGTCTGTAGAATTACTATCTAAAACATAAGGAACAATATAGCTGAACCAATCTCTAACTTTCCTCCATCATAACTAAAACACAATAAATGAAGAAATTATGTACAGAACAAAGTGTGTCTAAGAAAAAAAATTGAAAGTGCGTATGCTAACAATTCATAACAAAACACAAGTCACTCAGAAACACCACCGGAAACAAAAAGTATTACTTTAAATCAGCTAATTTACAGCCCTGCAAAAAATGAAGACAAATTATTACTAAATAGCTCCATAGCAAATATTTTCTAAAATTAAAGGTCGGGATGGCTAACAGAAGTTTGGATAGAGTTTATTTGGAATGCAACTAAAGTATGAAATAAGCAGTAAGGACAATTTAAAAATTTGACAGAACTAGTTGAAATAAATGAACTCTCAGTACGGCAACCATATGCCTTAGCTTCAGAAACTAACTGGTTTCTTATAAATTATTTCAAATTCTTAGTCCTCAAAACCTATTACCTTGACCCTTGTCTTGAATATATTTTTTGTCACACCATTTACTTCATACACAATTAAAATTACCTAAGAATATCCATTTAATGTAGGGAAAAGAAGGTCATCCATTTATTTATTGATCTCCTCTTATAACTAAACAGGCATTTGTATAACAAAATCCAATAAAGCTGTCAAATTACAATTGATTAATATTATACAGTAAATATTCAAACAAGATTAGATAGAAAATTATTCTTTTCCACACATGCATGCCTCTGCCTTACAGATGGGATCAATGCTTCTCAGCCTGAGCAAGAAGATGCCAAAGGGCAGGATCACCTGGAAAGGGAGGAAAGGGATCTGTTGTACCCAGGTTTCATCCAGTTTTGTGCAAAGAAGCCTGAGATTTGTCAGGGGACATGGATCCATTTGCTAGCTTGGAGATTGATTACAAATACTCATGACTGTTGACACCCTGCAGATATTTTCTGAAGACCATGGGTTCACACAGCTTTTTTGGAGGTACTGCTTTGGATTGATATCTCAAACAGTAAAGAAGCATAGCTTCTTTGTCACTCTTCCCCCTCCAAAGAGGGGGAACAAGAGACTCTTCACATGACAATCACATTTTGAGTTTGAGAGCTAAGATAGTATACGCTTGGGGTGAAGGCAGAAAACATCTTATTCTTGTAATTCTCTGGCAGTGCAGTTTTCTTTATTTCATACCTAGTCCTAAACCTTAGTTCAATAAACCTGTATAAGTTAACACTTTGATGCAAGAAAAACAGGCCCCAAAGCACTTTCCATTAATAAAAGCTGTTGGGAGCCAGGAGAGGGAGTCAAGATCGTTAATTAGCCTCTCACCGTGTTCCTTCTGGGAGTCTGATCTACAATATATTAAACAGGATGATATTCAGATATGTGGCACAACTTGAATACATAGCTATGCAGACTACTTACCAAACAACAGCACATCTAAGAGATGTTTTAGGGAGAAGCAGTGGTAAAGTTGACTATGGAAGACATGTTTTCTTTGCTACAGGGAAATTCGCAAACTGTGCTCTTCCTTCCTTCTTGGTGCTGCCACAACAGAGCAAACAATGGAGCATGAGAGACTGCATTTCCCTTAGTGCAGTTAGCAGAGTCTGGCTGTACCTTGACAGTACCAAGCTGGAGATATTTATAATGCAATATAAAAATATTGTTATCATCTGGTGTTCAGAAATGAGCAAAACCGTGACAGGCCTTGAGGGAACAAAAGTTTATATTGATGACATTTAGTTTAAAGGAAACCAGAGAAAGAAAAGAAATAAAGCAAAAAAATCAATGCATTTCTCACAGTTTCAGTCTACATTTTGAGATCAATAGCAAACATGGATGATTATAAGTCATCTGCCCATTTGCATTTGACAAAAAATTTTACCAGTTGACATATCCATGACTTCTATACCCAGCTCTTTTCTTTACTAAAACATGTACCAGTAATTGGTGCTACACCTCAAGGATTCAGTGGATTACCTGCAAGACTACAGTATTTATATAAAACAATGAATCAGAACAAATAAAATGGCTGAGCGTTATGAGGTAGGTTAACATTTTGTCAATACTTTTTCTACAGAAACTTGGAGGAAAATTCTGATCTATGTAGCAAATTATGGGGTTTTTAACTGTGTTTTCTGAAGGTGCTGGAAAACAGCATTTTATCTACTCATCCTTACTTACCTTGTATCTACTTACCTTGTATTCAGTTCTCTTAACATAAGACAACTGTTTATTTACACCACCACAGTAAGAATCCTTTTCAAAGCCGTAGCAGGGGTCTGGAAACCTGATCAGCTTCTATAGTATGAGAATGACCTAGGAACAGTCATATCTGCCCTCACTTTCTCAAATCGCTTGATAGAGTTTGAAACAAATCTCAAACGTGAGCATCAGATCCACACACATGGGCAGGGTGGACAGATTTTCATAAATGATAATAAACAAACAAACACTGTGGGAACAAGAAATAGTCATGCTAATCTTTAATATGTGTTATGATATATAATAGGACAAGATGAAAACTCAATGTTTATCAAAAGACAGAGCTTGCAAACAACAGCAAAATTATATGTGAAAGTAAGTTAAGAGGAAAATTATGTATTTTCTTTCTGTTTTTCTCTCTGGTACATTTTCTTGTTCCTGTAGTTATCTTTGATCTAAATTATTTATCTTCAGAATGTAGTTAAGGTCATTATGTTTATTAAACTTAATGCTTAAAACCAGAAAACTAGCACATATTATTCTAAATTGATGATGAAGTATAACAGATGTTATATGATTTACACACCATTTCAATTGCAGAGATTGATTTTTTTTAAATCTAGTTATTTTATTTTGCATATAAAGGACGATTCATTTTATCCAGTGCAGTTAAAGCCCCAGAAGAGATTAGCATACTACGTTGAAGAGAGCTTCTTCGAAAAGCTTTTTTCCCCTTCTTTGAAAAGTTAAATAGGTAGGAGCAACAAGGGTTGAAAAGAGGAGCAGGTATAGAAGAAGGTTGATCAAGGTCCCAAGTTCAAAGGCAGAATTCAGAATAATACATATATATTCTAACACAGTCTTTTGCTCTGTGCTCTACACAAGGCAACACTTTCTTCCCCATAATACTACAAATACCCGATATGCATCTGAACCTACCAAAGGAATAGGCCGTTGTCAGTCTCCTGTATCAGCTTTTTCCCTCTAGCTGCCTCGCTCATCTCATACAGTTTCCATCTCTTTTGAGACAGCCCAGTATGTACACCAGTTTGATTTAGACTGTAAGCTCTCTGGGCTAATGATTGCAATGAATTTGTGCAGCTGGACGTACAGGGCTTGGACATATTGGGATCCTAGCCTAGCTACAATTTTCAGGGTGATCAGTATTACTATTCTGTAATAACAATTATAATTTTTCCTTAGTTTCTATGGAGTGACCTTGGTGTTTCCCATGCCTTGCCTATGGAGATAATATTACTTTTTCTTGCCCATTTGTTTCATTTCCAGCTTTCCCTGTTTTACCTTTGCAAGTTAGTGAAGGTCAGAGCCAGATGCGGGGCCATTGTGAGTGAAGAGGGTTCACTGCAAAGGGGTGCGGTGGTGGGTCAGGATATCAGAATGGACAACTGGAAGATATTTAAGGCAATAACTGAAGAGTTGCTCCGCACCACAATGAATGAGCAAGAGATGGTGGATGGTAAATGTTATCCGCAATCCTCTCTCTTTTCGCCCCTTAGTAAAAACACTCCTAAAACGCCTGGAAAACTGTTCACATCCTAATTACATATTTCTCTAGGTAAGCATGTCTAGCTCTAGGCAAGCAAACCTAATATTGCTTTTTAAGACACAAATATGTTTACTGGAGTGCTCAGGTCCTTACGGTGTATCCTGAATATCACTCAGGAAAAAGAAAAAGGATTATTTTGGATGTCAGAGTTCCTTCTGCAGCAAGACATTTGTTCTGCATCTTTAACAAACCCAGACTCTTTCTGAGTGACGGAGGATAAACACAGACATATCTCTCCCTTTTTATTGTGTTTAAGAGTTGCTGATTCTCATGACGTTTCATGAACCTAGGCACATTCAGTACGGCAGTATTTTGGTTGGTTGTTTTGGGGTTTTTTGGCTATAAACTCTTGGATGCATGTGAGCATCCATCTTAATTAAAAAAACAAAACAAACCAAAACTCTTGAAATTCCTAGGGAAAAATTAGACCAAACACATTGAGTTCAAAATGTAAGAAACATTTCTAAAATATTATTTCTTATTGATGACTTTAAGTCAGTTCTTAGGAATTTTTCAAATCTGGCATATATACTTTAAACTATTGAAGTTGCCAGTACTACCTATTTGTCAATTTTGAATCCTTGCTATTTTAAAGTACAGCTTCTGGGCTTAGTCCTACTACAAACAAGGGGAAGTATCCATTTGTCCTTCTGTCATATGCCTGCATCTAATTTAGGCCACTATACCTTGCTTACAATTATTGGTTGTTGTGTTTTTTTTTTTTAAAAACGGTGATCACTATGGATAAGGTGAATGCTCAAACTGTTTTAATGCTGGAAGTAACCTCTGACTGGCCCAATACTGCCATCTAACAGAGGGGGGATACAGAACATTTGGAGATCTTTCAATTGTATATACAAAATGCTGACTGAAATTAGCATTGATAGAGGATGAGTGTAAACCTTGTTCATTCTAGTATCTTCGAATATATGTCTAATTTTTTCCCTGTGTACCAATGAATTTCTTTATGATGTATCAATTTCTTGAGGTTTTCACTTAAAGTACTTGCTAGCATCTGTTCTTGAAGGGACTGGCTTCTTACACTTGTGAGTTTTACTTTAAAAGAGTCTTTTTATACTTATTATTTGATATGGCTTACAGTCTGCTTAAAGGAATTAATTATTTCAAATTTTTTCCCCAGAATTTTCTTGTCCTTTTCCTCCACCTATTTAAGGATGCTTTCAAGTTTTGATCCAGTCCCATATCCTCAGGTATTTAACCTAATCAAAGTCTGTACTTATATGAATTTGGAGTCCCTGAATTAATAAGGGAGGCAATGAAGCACATCTGCTGGTCAAAGGATGAGACTGAACAACTGAACTGTTAATATTCACTTTCATTGGACATAGAAATAAAAGGTTTAGTTCCCTTCTTTTTCCCTTCACTGGTCTTTTTGTCTTTTCTGACACACAGGCCACCTTGTTGACTCATTTGTGTAGCTACCATTTACTGCTGTTTATTCTGTTCCTAATTGCCCTTTCCAGATCTTCAGTCATAATGTGTAATGAGCAAAGAATAACTTAATTAATTGAGATTAACCAAAATCCAGATCAATTAGAAGACTGTAACAAGACTGTAAGACTGTCTTGTTCTTCCATCACCCATGACTAGCGTTGAACAACAGAAAAGACCACACTGCTGTTTTCAAGTCAGGGTGGTCCTTTATGATTTATATAACTGCTTGAATCGAGCGATCATTTGTGCACACTTCACAGTAACCTCACTTCACCACCCACCCCGCTCCTCTTCTCTGGGGCTAGTGTATTAATAATTCACTTCTCACTGAGAACAAAGCTCTTGTAACTTAACTTCAAATGCTGTTTGGTTGAATGTTACAGCAAAAGCAGTGAAGGGGCATGCTGAAGAGCAGACTTACTGTGTCCCAGAAAGCAGCTTCACTCCCCGCCTTCCACATGCCTTGTAAATGGCAGACAGGACTGTCAAAGGTGCATGTAAATATGGTTTCAAACCTCCAGCAAGGGAGACAGGGGAGTTGGAAAGGAGTACCAAAGAAAATCTGATGGTGATTACTGATACAGTAATTCTATTTGAATTCTGAACTTTGCTGCCTCACAAAATCCACTAACCACTCATATGAGGCTTCCTGAGGAAAAACCCTTGCCAAAATAGAAAGCAAGGTAATTCAGAAAAATTTGCATGAGTGGAAAAAGGAGGAAAATCAAGGTGGTTTTTTTTTTAGGCCTCTGATAAAAATGAGATGGTTATACTGCAGTTGGACATGTATCTGGCTGATCAGTTTTCAGATATGGGCATAAACCAGGCTTCTTGTCAACAGCCTTGCTACAATAGACCCCAGATGCATGGCTCACAGCCCTACCGTACTTCCATCTCCTGGCTGTGAGCTGGAGTCAGATCAGAAGAGCCATATGATCCTTTAGAGAGATGGGTATGCTACTGTCTCAGACACATTTATATGCCCATGGACCTTCTAGCACAGAAATAATCAAATCACAATGCGTTTAGAGATGAACTGAGTGTGCTACATCTGTTCAGACTTCATGGGTAAGTATTGCAAAGAAATTCTTATTTTTAATGCAGTTTGACCTATGCAGCATGGGAGGCAGTGGAATAATGTATGGAATTCACCATAGAATACAAATTTAACAGCAGAAAACCATGTAAAATAGATGTAGCTGACAGGGGTATTCTAATAGTTACATCCATGGGAAACCCACTTCTAATATGATCCCACTGTCTGCGGGTCTAAGCGCTGTGGAAGTGGGTTCAATGGTATCATCAGTTCAGCCCCAGGACTTGGGGAGCAATGTGAACCTGATCCATGTTTTGTCAGATGCAGAAATATACACCTTTGTGGGACCATCTAGTACACTGTCTCCAAGAGACGATGTTGCATTAAGTGTACGTTTGGTTCTGTTTGCAAAACGTTCTCCTGACAAAGACAGCTGGCTGGTGTGGCACTCAGCCCCACAGCAATGCAGTCAGCACTCCCAGCTGGGACATATCTGCTCTCACACTGCAGTCACCTGTGGCAAGGACTGTCCATTTAAAATGTGGGTGTGCTGATCCTGAAGAGGAACTGCGGCTAATTAATAACAAACTGATGATGATGACTTAGGTGGCTATATTTGGTGAGGAAATTTTCTCTCACCCATTAAAACCTGTGACTACATTCTTCAAGCTGTATTTGTAGAACTACTGATGGTGATTTTCTAAGCATTAGTTTATTCTGCTTTTTATTTCCTTCTCATTATTTGTAACTTTTTCTTTCCAGACTGTAACTTAACTGACTTGAAAACTGTATACAGCCTTCTATAGTCCATAATGAAAAATGCTGTGTTTAAATCAATGTAGTAATGCTTAGTCCTCCAGCTAAGTAAGCTTTCCAATTTCTTTGGCTCTAAAATTCTCGTTTTATTAAGACTGCACTTTGCATCAGTTGGAAAGTTTTGATTTCACTCAAAGTACCATCATTCATTTCCTTCAACAGGAGAGCACTGCTGGTAAAATCACTGTTTATCCATCATAACTGTGTTACATCATAATATTTTATTGCATATACATACACAATATTTTGTGGGTTTTTTTCCTAGATGTTTATTAATCAGTGAGTATGCAGAGTCTGAAGTTAAATAGGCAGCCTGATTCCTGGCTCTTGGTGAATACTCTAACATGGTTGCAACCCATGAAAAATTTTGGAATGCTTGTCATAGAGGCAGTACAGGCATCATCTTGACCCAAACTCATATGCTTTTTCCCTTCTGCAGCATTAAAAATATTTTTGACCCATTTGTGAAAACCTAGGAAATAAATTTACTGTCTGTGAAGCCTGAAGGGCTAGATGAACAAATCATAAATCAAATGCCAGCACATGCCAAAACTAAGCATGCTCAAAGTTAAAAATGCAGACACTAAGCTGATGTGTAAACAGTAATTCTTAGGGAGAAAAGTACTATGTGAAGAGAAAAGGAATGAAAGCAGATCTTTTGGAATATGAATAAAACCAAACTTGAGGTTTTCACAAGTTCATTCAAAGTACAGTAGGGTATTTTTGAATATTAACTGAATATTTCCCAGTCAACAAGAAAAAACAACAAAAGTCTATCTTCAAGTTCATGCATAGAAACGTACCTCCTTAAAGCCAGCAGGACTGCTAAGGGCAAGCACATGTATTAGTAGTTTGTTGGGTGAGATCGCAGTTTGCCTTCCAAAGCTCTTTCTACAACTGATTTCAAGGTCCAGCTTGAAAAAAGAAGCCTTATTCCTTGCAATGAATAGGTTAGGTCAGAGGTTAGGGGATTAAAGGTCAGAAGTTAGGGGGGTGCTATTAATACTTTTTTAAGGATTATGGAACCAAACCAGGGGTATCACGTCCCTGAGCCCAGAGCCTCTGTAGTCATTTACACTAGATCAGCTTGAAGCTCAAGTGAAAAGAGAGCACAAATACTGGCATTCCAGAGTTGGAAACATTTTACATCCACGTTGTATAGAGAGGAACAGAAAAGAGCAACAGAGATTTGAGTAATTTGTGTATCTTCTGATACCTTCTGATTTATGCCTTAATACTGAGAAACTGCACTGGGAAATGGTAATTTTGTTAATGCAAGAAGAAAGATGATTAGTTTGAAAAAAATATGAGCCCTTTAAAATTATTACACAGTGAAAATTACATGTTAATTATCAAAGATAAGTAGCAAATTCTTAAGAACAGGAATAGTTTAAGTGCAACTTCAGAACAGGAAATAAGTATAGAAATGTTGTCTGTGGGAGGTTGCTCAAAGCCCATGCAACCTGACCTTGAATGTTTCCAGGGTTGGGGCATTGTCGTGGTTTGGCCTCAGACGGCAACAAAGGACCAGGTGGCAGCCGCTCGCACAGATCGGAGCACCCACCGCCGCCGCGGCCGGGAGGGGAGAATGGGAAGAAAAAGGCAACACTCGTGGGTTGAGACAGAGGCAATTTAACAGAACAGCAAAGGGGGCAGGAAACAACAACACCGACAGCGGAATATACAACCACGAGTACGATACCGCCACTCGCCGACCGGACCGGGACGCCCCGCAATCGCTCTGCTCGCCCGGGGGCACTTCCTGTCCCTCCCCTTCCCCGGCTAGCTCCGGCTACCCCCTGAACGTGGCTCACATGGGATGGAATACCTGTATCCCTGCTAGGTCCTGGGGAGAATTAACCCTATCTCCGCCAGACCCAGGACAGGCATCTACCACCTCTCTGGGCAACCTGGGTCAGTGTCTCACCACCGTTACTATAAAAAATTTCTTCATTGTATCTAGTCTAAATCTGCCCTCTGTTAGTTTAAAACCATTACCCCTTGTCCTATTGCAACAGGCGCTGCTTAAAAGTTTGTCCCCATCTTTCCTGTAGGCCCCCTTTAAGAACTGAAAGGTTGCAATAAGGTCTCCCTGAACCTTCTCTTCTCCAGGCTGAACAACCCTAACTCTCCCAGCTTGTCCTCACAGTAAAGGCGCTCCAGCCCTCTGATCATTTTTGTGGCCCTCTTCTGGACCCGCTCATCAGGTCGATGTCTTTCCTGTGCTGAGGACTCCAAAGCTGGACACAGTAAACCAGGTGAGGTCTCACCAGAGGAGCAGAGCAGGAGAATCATCTCCCTTGACCTACTGGCCACGCTTCTTTTGATGCAGCCCAGGATATGGTTGGCTTTTTTTCCTTAGAAACAAAACAAGCCTCAAATGACACCTCATGTACTCAAAGCTCGCAAGTCAATTGGAGACTTGCAGCTTCCAAATTCATAATTATATTCCATAGCTAATTATTTGGCACAATTATGTCTCTGAGCAAGGTGTCCTGTTACCAAGCGACATCTTGGAAGCCAGGAAAAGCAGAAGGATTCTCTTGCCAAATAAGAGTTGTTCCACTCTTAAATACAAACAAACAATCAAACCAAACCAGTCTGAAATCTCTTTCACTGTAAAAGTCCTTAGTTTTCTAGGCAGTGTTTGTGGGAGTGGGAAAATGAGTTTGGGCAATTATAGATATGAAAAGAGAGATTGGTGATGAGGAAGACTTATACCTCACAGAAAAGGTTGGATGCATACCTAGCTTCTTTAACAAATTCAAACTTTGTTTTTCAGACACTCACAAGAAAAATGTTACAAAAGAGATCTGCAAGAGCTAAGGCATTGCCAAAAAAGATTTTACCCAGCTGTCTGGAAAGGCTTTGTTTCAATATTCAAATTTCATGTCTGTAGGTTGCTTACATTACTTTACATGAATATTGGGACTATTAAAAAATATCAGTAAAGCAGTGCTCAGTTAGCAGACATGGATAAATCTCTCTTTTTTCTTTCCAAAAGTTGACTTTATACTGTATGGTGCATAAGTCTTGCAAGGACGCATCATACATGCTCCAGTCACAGACGGCCTCAGACAGTGCATTAGTACCCAAAATGTAGTTTAAGTTGAGAGAGAGAAGATTAAAGTTAAATAAGATGAGTTGGCCCTGTCAGAAATTGTCTCCAGTGGGCATTTAGGTTCAGCCTTTTGAACTTATAGCAGATAAATATTCTTCAGGATGTGTGGAGACCTCCTAAGTCAACTGCTTCATGTAACTCAATGGGATTACAGTACCCTGCCCAACAGCATGTGCAGTCGGCATTGAGATAAACAGTGTGCTACTGGTACGATGTTGTAAAGACATTATTAAAGTCGTAATTGAAGTCTGATTGCCTCAAAAAATTGATTAATTCTTGAGAATTATTTAACAGAAATTTAGAGACATGAAGAAAACTGCAACAAAACATGTAGAGACCATTTTTGGTAGAAACACATACACAGTAAAATGAAAAAGAAAGTTCCCTGTGGTTCATTGAAAAAATCAGAGGGAGTAGTCTCAGCACAACAAAAGTTTTAAGGTAAACACATTTATCTCAATATTTGGGATATTTCAGAGAAAAATAATCAGTATTGTTAAGAAAGAGGTTGTGGTAACTGAAGAGCTTTCCAGGGTAATACGAAACCCATGAGAAGTATCTTGCTGGGTTAAGGTAATACTCCATCTAGACCAGGATTTGGTTTCTGACAGTGGCAAAACATGGCCCTTTTCTGCTGTCCATTATTCTCATTCTCTCGGACCCACCATCACTGAATTAAGAATATTGGAGGCCACATTCCTGGTGTTCCATTTGACACATACTCTTTGAAATTTTTAACCTGCTGATACCATCTGCTACCCTCAATCTCCAGTGGCAAAAAGTTCACAAAGTTTACCAATGTAGTGGGTTGAGCCTGGCTGAACTCCAGGTGCCCACCAAAGCCACTTTATCACTCTCCTCCTCAGCTGGATAGGGGACATAAAATATAGCGAAAGGCTCATGGGTTGAGATAAGAACAAGGAGAGATCATTCACCAATTACTGTCATGGGCAAAAGAGACTTGACCTTCTCCAGTGTGGGCTGCTCTCTTCATGAGTCCACAGCTCCTGCCAGGAGCCTGCTCCAGTGCAGATCCCCACAGGGTCACAACCTCCTTCGGGTGCATCCACTTGCTCTAGCATGGGGTCCTCTGCAGACTGCAGGTGGATATCTGCTCCACCATGGACCTCTGTGGGCTGCAGGGGGACTGCCTGCCTCATCATGGTCTTCACCATGAGCTGCAGAGGATTCTCTGTTCTGGTGCCTGGAGCACCTCTTCCCCCTCCTTCTTCACTGACCTTGGTGTCTGCAGAGTGGTTTCTCTCACATATTCTCCCTCCTCTCTCTGGCTGCAATTGCAGAGTTGTTCCCCCCCCAGCCCCATCCTTCTTAAATACTTTATCCCAGAGGTGCTATCACCATCACTGATGGGCTCAGCCTCGGCCAGTGACAGGTCCATCTTGGAGCTGGCTGGCATTGGCTCTATCGGACACGGGGGCAGCTTCTCACAGAAGTCACCCCTGAAGCCACCCGGCTATTAAAACTTTGCCACACAAACCCAATACAACCATCCATTCTGTAAAGTACTTTTAAACCTTTTAAAACTGATTTCAGTACCATCCAGTCTCCTCAGATTTCTATATTGTGGGATTTGGTGAACTATAGATCTACATTCAGCTTACCATCACCCACAGGAATTTCTTGGTCGTGCCTTCCGTCAGTCTTTTCCACTCCAAACTAAATAATCCAGACTTTCTAGTCTTTTCTTCTAAGACAGCTTGTGCATGCCGTGGATCAATTGTACATTTTATAGTACCTCTACATTTCTCTTGAGATGCAGAGACCAGAAATGCACACAGGCTCAAGGTGTGACTATACCACAGAGGGTCTAGAGTGGCAAATTGACACCTTTTCCCAATGCTCTCAATCCTATGTTGTGTATAATAGAGATATATAATAAAATTCAATGTAATTTTGCTACATAATTAGAGAAAAGATTGTCATCTTACCTCAAAAGTAACAGCTGAATTATCTTCTTAAATTAGTACCTAAACTTTCCTAATTCAAAACTAAAACATGGCATGTCCAAGGAAACCCCACTCATCAGATTCAGGATATTTCCTTGGGGTCCAAACAGTTCTTTTCTCTGCAAGATGCCTGAATAAATAGATTTCATACAAAGTGTGAATACAAAGCAATTAAGATGAAAAAAGTCTTCACCAACCCTAAAGACAGGTTGTGGCATAGTTCTGTAGACAATCCACGGTTTCTACTAGGAACAACTGGGCTAGAGCAATGGCCAAGGGCTGTTACACATACTCCTTGCACAATGGCTTTCACACAAGAAATCACATGCTGCCAGTTCAAAACACCACTTACAACATACTCATACTCAAATCAAATAAATTCACAAGGGAATAGACAATGATATTAATCTTTTGCCTGTTGGAGCTTGTTGCCTCTATGTTTTCTCAATGAGTGAGCAAACAGCCAGAGAACTACCTCATTCTGAATGAAAGAAAAAAAAATTAAAAAGGAAACTGATCCTTTGATATGATCATTACATTTTGGCAAACTTTTCTGGATCTGGGAGTGAAGAACTATCCTTCATCTCAGTACTGGCCAGATGAAAATGTAATTGCTGAGCTCAAGCATAGACCTGTTTCTTCACATTTCATCAAGGTGAACAGGGAAGAAAAGAAGAACACACAAAAACAGGATTTCCCTGAATCATTCTATCCCTGCAGGGGGAAATGTGTGCTGCTGCTGCTACCCTCTGAAATGGAGTAACTTTGGCTTTTTCCCTTCTGGATCTTCCAAAGGCATTTGTGCTCCCCCAAGGCACAACACGCTCAGGAATGGAGGGCAGAATGAGGAACAGAGCTGTGTTGTCCCCACAACCCCATTGCAAGACATAACCCATCCCTGAAGCATTTATCCATCTCCAAAAATGTGGGTGAAGAGCAAGAACATACTGAAAACTTAATCATATATAGAATGACTAGCTATTTTCTTTTTCATACTTGTTATGTAGCATAGTTAAAAGGAAAGTGTATATCTAATTGATCTTACTGGGGCAGAGATTACCCTGATAAAATTAGTTGTTTCTATTTCTGCCAGCACTCTCTGTATGTTAATATTTTAATCTCTGTAATTTTCATAAGAGAAGGATGTGCAACATGCTTTCTCATCTCCCACAGACTCAAATCCTCTCCTAGCTTCATGCACTGCCTTCACGCACTCCCCGGCAGTAGAGATTTCTCTCAATATGGTAGTGCAAGTCACTGCTGATGAACATAGCTAAGAATGTCAGATTCACAGAAGGCGGAAGCAATGACTGTTATATTAGTGTCCTAAGGACATGGTTCATCAGCTGGGTAAGAGTATGTGGGGGAGAGAGACATAAAAATCACAGTGCTGAGCACACCAAAGACAAAAAAATAAGGCAAAATCTTAAAAAAAATAATTGAGGAAGTCCAAATATCCTATCAACAAACCCCATGGTGTCAAATTAGGGAACAAAAGTACTTTCATTTCTTTGCGTTCTCTCCCCTCTTGTTGCCATGTATGTTGTACTGCTGCATTGTGCGAACCAACCATACAGCTCTAAGTCACAGTAAGGTTTCCTTACCAGCATCTTAGTGCTAGCAGATCACATCTTCTCAAAAGATAATTTGATTTCATTAATGTGGTCCATTTTATAATTACATGTTTACTTACAGTAAGTAGGTTGAACGAGGGCGATTTCTAACAGAATAATGATACTTGCATCTTTTGAATATCAATGAAATAAAAAAGAAGTTTTGAATCTAAATAGAAATTAAGAGTATAATTATGTGGTTGCCACATCCCTACACCAGGCAGAGTTTTCCGACAGTATATGGTCTGTGATTAACAGGGGCATAAATATGGAAATCACCTATTTTTAAAAACAAATCTTTAATTTTCAGCATGTATGTGTCCTACCATATATGCTTCCAAAGAGATTGTCATGCAAGTTTCAATGAATGTCATTCAAAATTACAGGAAACACAAGATACTAATCTAAACTTTGCACTTTTATAAAACAGGGCAGAAACAAGTGACCAAAATCAGCGCTGAAGGTTTCCAAGCATTAATCCAGCTGTGAATCAGCATTTATTCAGTGTTTGAGAAGAACAAGCTACATTTTTACATAAGGAACTATTAGCTTCAAATATGTATATAAGGTTAGGTAGTTCAAATGCCACCAGTTTTGGGGATTTTTTTTTTTTTTTTTCAAATCAGCAGACTAGCCTAAATTATTACATATGGAGTAGAGATGCATTACTGATAACAGAAAAAAAAATTCCCGGTTTGAGGACTTTTGTTCCAAAATCTATGTGAATTCATTTGGCAAATGGTAATTTTGCAGGTAACATGCAAAAGGTACATTGCCAACCTAAAGTAGGTTTTCCTATAGAGACAACATGTTGGAGTAACAATTTTATAAGTGCACTTAATATAAAGCATTATAAGGTTTTTTTCCCTGATGTGGTTTTCTGGGAATTTTATCTGTTTATTTATTTCTTTAAGTTATTTTATTTAATAAGTCACCATGCTGCTTGATGATGGTTGTTCACGTAACTTTTCAAACAAACGGAAACATATTCAACATGTTATTTAGTCACTAAAAACTTTGTTTGTTTTCTGAATCTCATTTTGAAAATGAAAATTTCTCATACGTACTTGTAACATTAAAAAAAAAAAAGGACTTAATTTTCTTTTCAAGCTTGTCAGCAAGATGTCAGTTTGGCTAGATGACAAGCATTATTTTATTTAGAGAGAAAATAAAGGCAAAACTAAAATACATTCAATTTATTCACATCTTTTATACAAAGGCTGTAATAACGTGCTTCTGAAATTATTGTATTAATGCAGAAAGCAGAAATGTTATAGGCAGTTTGAGAAGCAGCAGGTAGCGTGCCAATTCAGAATTACTCCTTACCTTCAAAATAATGTTTTAGAATCCATTGCAATGTTCATTGGAATCAAAATGAGTGTCTGAAATGCAATTTTATTTCTTATTTAGTAAGTGTATGTAAAGGATCTACGAAAAAGCATGAAAACAAATACTTGAAAAAAAGCAGTCTTCCCTTTCGCAGACATTTCAGTAGTAAATAGAAATTAGTTTTATGATTTTTTTTTAACCTGAATGCATTTTTTTCTCATCAGTTGATAGCACTTTCATGTTTGATCTATACACTCTTTTCTGAAGTTGGAAATGTCTAATCCTCTACATACTTGATTATGAAGGAGACATTAATTTTCTGATAACATGGATATTTTTTCCTGAACAAATAAATACAAGTGTGTAACTAGTTTGATATTACTACGCAAATGATTGTTTTAGAGAAAAAAACAATCTGCTGTACTTAGTCCCAGAGAAATTGAATATTCTTAAATATCTTTCCCAATTTCTCCCTCTACCATATGAACTTCTAATAGCTATCATGACAGCATTTTACTTACTTCATGTTACCTTTGAACATGGTTTGGTTTTGGTTTTAGTTGGTTTTTTTTCTCTTTTAATTTAAAGAGATGCAGGCCCTGATCCAACAAAGCACTTACTTACTTACACATATAATTAACTTCTGTGATGTCTGTGGCTCCAGCAAAATCAGTGGATGGCTCACCCATGCTTTTTGGAGTACAGAAAATTTACAGTACATTTGGCAATAAAATATCCATGCTAAGGGACCTTAATCCAGGGTAAGAATAGGATTTTTTAATACTATTGTGAAGGATGAATCAGGAAATCTGGAGCTCAAGATCATGAGGTGCACACCAGTCACTTCTTCCAGAAAACAGTCAGTCACTGTTGAATGGCACTCAAATACCATTTGGTTCAGTTGTGAGCTTAAACAAGGCCTAAAAAAACATTGCACAGTTACTGGAAGCTAATATGATATCTACCTCTTGATGTCCATTAGAGAGTAGGTCCTGTTAGTTTAAAAAGAGTGGTGCTTTTCAGACACTCAGATTCATCAACACAACAAGAAACCCTGGCACCTACACCTACACCTACTTGTGATAAAAAGCTCAGTGGGAAAAAGCTCTACAGTGAAAACCAGCATAGTTCATCAAAAAGCTTTCCTGATTTGCAACCTACACCAGACATTGTTCTAGCCCTCTAACACTAATTTGGGCTAACCAGCTTCATTGTGACCCTCATCCCAAAACTCTCCTCTGCTTCCCTGTAGCGCAAGAGCCATCTTCCCCAAAGAATTCCAGGGAGTAAGAGCAGTGGGAGCACCTTGCAGGAAAGAAAATGGCTCCAATGGGGCTCACTACTCCACTGTAGGACAAAACTGGGTACGGAAAGCTGCCGGTGAGCTCCTCTCTAGACACTTTATTATCTCAGTTTCTTTCACATGGTCTCCCAGATCACTCTAGCTCTTTTTTGGACAACGATAGTAACACAACGTCACATTGCTGGTAACATGATGTGAGCAGCACAAGTCCTGGGGCTAACAGCTGCATCCAGCTCCTGGCCCTCGGATGGCTACTTAGACTCCCTAGAGATGGTTCATACCACAAGCCAAGCCACTCAGCTGTGGTGATTTCAAAATTTCTGCTGAACTCTACAGGGGTCCTGGATCAAGAAAAATGTCCTTGGCTGAAAGCCAAAAGGCAGCAAATTAACAAACGCCTCTTGTGCATCCTTAAAGAGAAATTTTGGTGAGATGTGACCCTGTGATGCTGCAGTGAACAACCAACGGCACTATAAAAATGTTGACAAAGTTGCCTCATTTTCCAGGCAAGACTGAAGGTTTTACCTCAAGGCTACATTCTTAGACATTTGGTTTGCTTTATTAATTCTGTTTGATTTATATACTTGCTCTTAGGTATCTTTGTTTAAGCATTTATATCCTGTCTTGAATACTTTTTTTATGGGTGAAAGAGACCTTATCACTATATCTCCTAAGTTATTTTGTTGTGGATGAAACAATACAATATCGTCATAATTTAAATATTGTGATTAAGTTTCCTCTATCATTGCTAGATTTAATTAAAAAGTAAATTTTCACAAGAAATTCCATGCAATTCCAATGGCTGCTTACCTTGGCTTCCATGCATGCCTTCTACCTTAAATTATTTTTCAAGTTCTAGAAAAGCAAGAGAATAAATATCTTCAGATTATAGGTATGCTCCTTTCATATTCCTCAGAGTTTTAATAAGATGCACTTAAATGTGCTTACAGCCAACACTGTAATTAGGAATTTATTTTCTAACTTATGTCAGATTTCATAGATTTGAATTTCTTTCCCTTGGGGAAAAAAAAAAAACAACTCAAACAAAAAACACCCCAACCCAATAATTGTATGAGTTTTAAGGTGTTTCATAACATAGATAAGGATAATTGTTACTTTAAAGTATAATTAAGTTGGGGGCAGGGAAAGAAATACATTCACATATGCTTGTGCCCCTGAAAGACAGAAAATTTATATTACTTTAAAAGAGATATAGGAAAACAATAGAAAGAATCTGTTGGATTGCAGGATGAACCAGACATAACTTCTGAGTATGTGGGCCCCCTTACTTTATCTGTTTATTTAACCAGAAAGTTCAATAAGCATTAAGGAATAAGGACAGACAAGGATAACAACAAAACATTCATATGCTTGGAGACATTAGTATGTGTATATATACATTTTCTGAATCTTGCAAAGGTAATATGCACATACAGGGATATGGATTCTTGATACAGTTTTCATTAGTAAATTAATTAATAGTTTTGGTATCATAACAAAAAGGAGTCTAAGGCAGGATTTGAGGAAGGAGGTTGTTGCAGCCTTGCAGATTAACCCAGTGCGATGAAAATACACATAGAGTATTGGCACAGAAGAGCGTGAAGCCCGTAACAGATGTCAGGCACCAAATTCAAAGTTTGACATGTTGGCAGACTGGGTAACAATGAAAGTTTACACAAGAAGATAACACCAGCAGCTGAGCAGCAAGAAAGGGACATGTACAATGTCTTGAAGGTTAGAAGAAAAACCTGGGATTTTACATGAAAAGCAGAAGTGATTTAAAGGGTGGGAGATTTTCCAGCACAACTGATAGGAAAGAATTTGGGCAAATGGGAATGTATGTGGACAGGAAAAGAATTTATGACACAAGTTTTAGATTCCATTAATTAATTAGTTGCAGTAATAAAGTTCTTAGCTTGAAACCCATGAACGCAGAGTATTACAGCAGGGAGAGAGGCCATGGAGAACTGGACAAAACAGCCTGTACAGGGAAGAACAGGGAAGGGGACAGGGACAGGGAAGAAAGTGCTGAAGAGGAGCCTCAGGCTGGGTATGGGAGAAGGGAGGGTAGGGGGTGGAGACTGCTGAAGCCCTGGAGGTTGCACAAGAGGAAAACAAAAACAAATAAATCAATTGATCTTTCTGATCTATATGATATTTAAAATAGCTGACAGACTTTCAGAAGAAAGAGACAGCAGAGCTGGAGAGCTGAACATGGGTAAGTCCTCAAAGGTAGATGTATCAGACTGTATTGAGGTTGCAAGGAAAGACTGGCTGCTAAAAAGGAAATGCAAATTGGCAGTAAGAGAAAAGGTGGAAGATCTCACAGAGTGCTGAAGAAGCAGAACCAACGTATGCTCAGTGCTGACTGAATGATGCTATTTAGATCAAGACAAGGGAAATACAAGATGTCAAGAAGACATAAAAGTGTTCCTACTGCAAATTAAAAGTATGTGCTCAGATGATTTGCACAAAATTGGAAATGCTGTAAAACAAATTATGGGGGGAAAATATGCGGAATAGTCTCCACTTTATTTTTTTAATTGAAATTTGTGTGTCCTTACAGAAAACATAATCAGAAATGCAACATTTTTTGCAAACAAGAAAATAAGAGAGGAAGGGATCTCACTATCCTATATGAGGAATAGGTCTTTCTGCAAAATTTTTGTGCTAATTACATTTTACCAAGGAAGACTAGAGGCCTTGGCTGAAGGTAAAACAAAACTTGTCTGACTTACATGCTTTCACTTCCCATCTCTCCTGTGATGTGACCTGCCAAAAATATTAAAACCAACACTTATAGCTTCATGGAAAAATAATCAAATCACTACATTATTGGAGCATTGATATTTATAAACTAAGTAGATGGAACACTTATTAAAAGTATTATTGTACTGAACATGATGGACTATTGGTTTTAGAAGCAGCTTGTAACAAACAATGCATTTAAGATGAAGAGGCTAAAGCACACTCACACACAAGACAGTGGTTTCAGGGGCCTCTTGGACTAAGATCTACTGAGGTACAATGCAGTGCAAAGGAAAACAGAAACTGCGGACTGAAAAGCTTTGAAAGATTTGGGAGTGCTCACCTGTGTTACCAGATTCCAGACTGGCTTTAAGCCAATCCATATTTCTCATTCCCCTTTTCAGCTTCAGTCTTAAATGATTCAGCATGATTTTAGATCATTTAATTGCACTTTCCAGGGACAGGGCACAGTACAGAATGCAAAGTTTTCCCTTTGCCAGCTGTATTCCAGGCACTCCTGCCTCTAGGAAGGGATGTGGATGAAGGGAGCCCTAACTGTGGGGCCCACGCTGTAGGCGAGAGTCATGAATCGCTCAGCAGCATGGCGATTGCAGTGTACCAGCATGCAGGACTCAGCAAGAAAGCCTGGCCCCTGATCCTGCTGAGAGCCATTGCACCACTAAGGTCTGTCCTTGTCCCTGGCACCTATACTTTGGCACCATTTTCTTTCCCTTTACTGAAGAAACAGGCAACACGCTGGGTTAACAGACTCATTCAGACACCTTTGCATCCATGACAGCTGAGGCAGATCCTGTGACAGAAGTTCGAGATAAAAAAGAAAGCCTACTTATTTTATTTATTTATTTATTTTATTTAAAAAAAAACCATACACCTCTCTTTGTTGCCTATTTCCAACAGACCAGAAGCCTGCACCAGTCCTGTCGTATTACTCAGGTTGGCTCCGTGGTAGCCCTACAACTGACCCCAGCAGCATAAAAAACTTTCCCTTTGGGTGCAACCTAGGGAAGATGCTGGGCGGTTCTTGCTCTAAGAAACCAGAAAAACTCGCACCTTTAAACTCAGTTTACAGAAAAGTTAGATGTAAAGACTGAGGATCAGCATTGGTGTGGTGTCACAAAGTTGTTTTTAGATACAAGTACTGACACGAGAAAACCTCTGATTTAGAAAGAATCAGATTTGATATGATTTTTTAAAGCAAGCCTTTGGCCTTTATACTCACAGACCAAAGACTGAAAATAATGCCAGGACAGATGATAAGAACTCAGTTCAAGCAGGACACTCTGACTGAAGTTTTAGGACAAGAGCTCTCCTGCAGCAGCTGTAAAGAATTACAAAGCATTTCTCAAGCACTCTCAAAGATCATTATTAGAATACAGAAAACTATTATTGCCCCTAAAGTTTCTCTTCCTTCATTTAATTTACTACCTTGTCTTCCCCAGAGCTCCTACTGCCTGGTTTCCTTCTACTACTTTTAAAGAAATAGCACACATCTCCATAGATGCTCGCTTTAAACTAGCTCTGTCATTGCTTAAGTGTTACAGCTTCATAGGCTTACCACCACAGCCCAGGACTCAGGATTTTAAGTTGTTCTAATTCAGTTGTTGCAAACCTCTCCTTACACATTCACTAGCCCCCATTTTAGCTTTGATTAAAACTTTCTCGTCTTGCATTAGGAGGTTACTAAGTATCACAAGTCAACTAAACAAGTAGGGTGTAAACCACCTTAACCGGGACTGTCTTTCAGTGGCCTTAGGTTGACCAATTCAAAATCAATTTAGATAGCTAGCTATAATGTTTCAATGAATCAGAGGACATATAAAGATACATAGTAATCCTTCTAAATTGAAGCTAAATTGCTAGGGGACTGTTAAATACCTCAGTTTTTCAAAATAGGGACACAAAGAATATTGTCCTATTACCCTCCTTTAAATAATAGAAATATATATTCCCTAATTAACCCCTTGCAAATTTTTTTGCATGCACCAGACCAAAGAAAGTCTTCACTTGCCTGTATTTATCATGCTGTGACATACAGTATCTATGGAATGGATGCTGTAGTGATTATGGAGAGAAAAAAAAAAAGAAAAGAAGGGGTTCTTGAAATTAGAGCTGACAAAAGATGTGGGGAGAGGTGTTAAGGATATACACTGCTGAAGGGAAAGAGCAGTGAATAGAGTCTGTTATGGAAAGGGTAGAACAACGAACTGTGATCAGTAAAAAGAGATGCAGAAGCATTACAATGGATCTCCAGGGTAAAATGTAAGACATATTTTTGCATCATCTATTGGTATCTTAGTTTGTCAATATATTTCTAGTAACATGCTATGTGTCTCAATTAAAAAAAAAAAAAAAAGAAAAAAAAAAAGAAAAGCGAGAAAGGGTAAAAGACTTCCTCATATAAAAAGGAAATTGTATAATCTCTCTCTGCTGCTTAAGCTTCCAGTCCTAGATAGCAGAAACTCCTGGACCTCCATCTATAACATTATGCAGTAGTATGAATAAGGAAATTGACTGATGTAGCTCTGAGTGGAACAGCTTGTTTCAGACCAAAAAAAAAAAATCATTTTTTCCCATTTACATGATGTCATTTTGAATATGAAATGAATATAGCCTATAACACTGACTTACACATTTTCATATAACCGTAAAATTAATGATTACAGCAGGGAAAGCTTAGTTCTTGAGATAAACAATATAAATCTGTTTTACTGTAAGTTACAGGACTTGGACTTTTTTTTTTTTTTTTTTTTTTTAAAGAATTAACTCCCTACCCCCACCTCTCACCCTGGATATAATTAATTCACATTGACTACAATCTAAAGAGAATTTGTGATAAGAGCATTCTAGTACCTATCTGTTTAAAATTGCGTCCCAAACACTGAAAGAGTGATATTTCACCATCTGTTGCTGAGTGGCTCATATCAATATGTTGTTCATCATGTTTAGCCTGTCACAATGTAAGAATGTATAGAGCAAGAGTCAAACACCATTATCAGCAACGAAAACTCTTTTAAAAAATACTAGGAAAATTTCCCACAACAGATCTTCAGTAACTCATGCTTTTCATGGAAAGGACTTTGTTTAAATGCAATGTTGGTGTTGTTTACAAGACGATCCAAACTTTGTGTCTGGTCATTATGGCCAGCAGACAATTTCCAGTGATTCCACTGGGTTTTCAGCTGGTGGCTGTCAGGAGGCCCTCCACAGTCATATTGCGTCAGCATATTTCATGGAGCTTTTACAGCCGTTTCTTCACCCATTCTACATCCTTCAACTATTTCACACAAAAATAGCTACAAAGTCCTGAAATCAACAGGTGACTTAATCAGGAAGTCAGAGAGACTGCCTTTTTTCACCAAGTGCACATTTGACCCCACAGCATTTTGCTTTGCTGCTGGCTATATGGGTGCAGATGGTTTGGATGGACTCCAAGCAATAAGCTGAAAGCTGCAACATGCTTTCAGTGACTGAGCAAGAAAACACTGGCACATCTTTGCTTTGTTTCACCAGGTATCTTTGGCATTCTGTCACTTCAGTAAGGCATCTTGCAGGGGACCTTTTGCATCATACTTTACATGACAATTTTTCTGGATTTGCAGCACACACTTCAATTCGATATATAAATCTGAAATCACTGTAAAGTAGAAAACATCTTGTGACAAATACCAATGCTTTTTTTTGGCAGTATACCTGATACATTTCACTTATCTCTGTAGGTGAGTAATAATAAACACTAAAATAATATTTTTATGATTTGCATTACCTGCTGCATTTTATTCTTTCCTAATATATCACTTAACCTGAAAGTTGAGAATTGGAGGTATTGGAGACCTATGAAAAATAACAGCTTCAGTGTATCATGAGACTTTCTAATTTGAAATGTGAGCTAAGTGAGCACTGTTCTGATCTCTTTCTTGTACCTGGGATGGTCCCCGCTGATTTCTGCAGAATTGCATGGTATTGTCACTGTAGCAGCCAGCACTTCAGTGGATATCAAAGAGCAGGTATTACAGCCCAGGCGAAGCAAGCTTTGGTATTGCCTTACACACGCTTCTAGATTGAAAGACAGAAATATCAGGGGATCACCTGGGACTTCCTTGCTGTACAATATTTCACTCATATTAAAATTAGCAGAGAAGAAGGATCCACAAGAAATAAAATGGTTTGGTTTTTTTTCAAGGCTTCTGAAATGCTTTCCTATGGTTTGTTTTTGTTTGGGGTTTTGTTTTTTGGGTTTTTTTTTTGGTTTTGATTTCCCGAAGGACTTAAGGCAATCACATTAAACTTTAAATTGGGATTGCTTCCCTTTTATGTGCCTTTACATTACTGTATCCTTCAGTCTTGGCTGCTCAAAGCAGTTAGGAACATAAATCACATTGATTTGAAAGAAAGATGGACACTGAAATAACTTTGCAGATCTGGACCTCAGTACCTTTTCAGCAATGCTATTTGAAATGGATGAAAAGGGGTGGGAAAAGGCCACAACAAAAAAGCAGAATCTCAGATGGTTTAAATGAGCAGTGCTAAACTGTTGTCACTTCACTTACACCAAAAGAAAATCCAATCCTTTGAACATGAACTGAGTCTTCAACACTAAGCAGAACTTACTGCTTTCATGGCACATATACAGTAATAGCAAAAAAAGCCACAGAGGAGGAGTTTAAAAAAAAAAAAAAATTATCTTGTTTTCAAGTAGCACATACTTCATTACAAGAAAACAAATCTTGTAGTATGGGTTGCTCTCATTAACTGTTTCCAAAACAAATCTATGGAATTAGACCACTAACAACCTGTAATTTTTAAGAAGCGTGATTATTTATCATGTTGTATTCTGCATCAAATGCTTAAACTTTTAAAAATACTTCTAAAGAAACATTCAAAAATATGTATTTTTTTATCTATGGAGAGTTTTACATATTATAGCTAGTGAAACCATAAATTATTACTTATCACCCAATCTACAAGTTAAGAAAAAATAGTAGAAATGAATCAGGAAGCAGTCAGTATGTGTGAGAGAGGAAAAAAAATATAAAAAAATAAATCACACAATCTTATTCCATTGTTTCCACTTTTCCCACAAAAGTAACAGTTTCAATTATACCACACAATTGAAAGTATGTTTTTTGTTTTTTCAAATATAATGTATTTAAACAACCATTTTGTTAGCCTTCAGTTAGCACCTAAAAACCTATGTCAGTGAGGACCCTGGGATTAAATTGTAAATGAGTGGTTGAACAGTCCACAGTGCTTGTCTGGGAAAGGGTGATCTTCAGTAATTATTTTTTTATCCCCTATGAGACAGTATGTGTACAGCTCCCAGTCCAGAGGGAATGTAGCATTCTGCAGACTTCACCAATTTCAAAATAAGTTAATTTATAACAGATAATTCAGCAGACACACTGTAGAAGTGAGATTTGCACTGCAACTTGTTTTGTGAATTCATTTTTTACTAGGGCGGGTATTTTTTTTTTATTGTGACACCTTCATAAACAATGATGTGTTAATATCACAGAAATCTATCACTCTCCATCCCTTACGCTAGCATTGCCCTAGTTTTATGGGGAAGCTGTAGATTTTCTCACAGACAGGATGGGGCTTGACTTAAAAGCTACTAAATCCAACAAGATTATTAACTTCCATGGATTCCAGGTAAGGAAAAAGACGTATTACAAAATCACCTTACAAAATTACTCCTGCAGATATAGGCCCCAGGAGAAAACAGTTATATAAGTTCTCCATATTCTGCAGTAGGACCTACAGCTTCATCTATCCAGGGAGTAGAGGTAGTGCTAGGAGAGTTCCTGCTCCTTTTTTCTCAAGTCAGTGGTCAACATCTAAGAGAAAAGAAATATTCTGCTTCTTTGAGTTCATTTTAGTAACTGATGTATAGAGAGGAAAGCTTGTAAAAGAATCACACTCTGTGCAAGTTTTATTTACAGCCGGATGCATCTGCAAGTAAAGGTCTCTGGCCAAGAATCTTCAGGCAAATCCCCTTTGAGTCCCACTCCTTCAGGTCTCTGCCAGCATGCTGATACCTGATTTCGATCCTCTTTGACACCATTTCTGAATTTGATATTGTGAGTTGAAAGTAACATAATGTACGCACCAGGGGATAAGTGAAAAGAATTTAACAGTAGAAGAAGCTTGGAGATAATATAAATGGGAGCCAGTAAACTGGCCCAAACAGCAATTGTTTCACGGGTATTTGCATCAGGTTATTATCTTTAGCATCCTGGAGGTTAAATTCTCCCCCACAGGTTGCAAATTGCATTAGGAACTACCTCACTACAATATAATGTGTCTTCTCCCAGGTGACTGCTACTGCTAACAAAAGCAATGCCATGCCTTTTGTGTACATTTGAAAATTTAAAAAAAAAAAAATTTAAAAATCTCAAAATTAGAAACCATCAAATACTTACTGAGATTACATTTGATTGGGAAGTTAGCAGGACATGGTGCATTTTGAATTAAGGCAGTAACTCCAGACCACACCTTTGCATTGAACTCTCTCCTGTCTCAGCTGTGCTCCCCCACAGCCAACCTAGATACTCATCCATTTTGGATTTAAATACTTTGCGGCTCTAAAGTTTGACTATTTCCTACGACTATATTACTTTACATGGCAATAAAGTCTGAATATCATGCCTACATCTCTTTCCTCAATTTTCATTGCATTATTCTATGTTGACGAAAGGTTAAGTCCCTAATTCTCTATGAGTTGTCACACACATAGTATTTGTATGCCATTGCTAAGCTTCCTTTCAGGTACCTTTGCTTCCAAAGGGTCACTGCCAGAAGATACAGAAAAGACTTTTAAGTTCATCTTACTTATCCCTTTGGCTGTACGAAAGTACTCCCTATAGTATATATGCCAGTGCTCTGTTTAGTTCAATTTAAATTGTTTCGCACAAAAGGATTTCTGTTCCTTTCCTTGGGAAGCTATTTCACAGCGTAACAGAGCTGTATCTCCCTTGGACTGAGGAAAAGTTTCTGTTTTAAATGAGGGATCCAGTTCCTCATTATAGCCAGGCAGGGTTTGCTTTTTCCAGTTCTGTTTGTTTCCTTGTCAGTTCTTTTGGGACAGAGCAGAAGGAGCTTTACAGGAACATGAGAAAAAGAAGCCCTGCAGGGTTACCCCTGCCTGGGTGCCCTGCTATCTGAGAGTGCTGGAAAGGGCAAAACAACGCAAACAATGAGAAGACGTCCAAAAGGCAGCTCTCCCTAACCATCTTCTACAAAGCAGTGTGCAGGAACAAAGCAAACTAAAACCCAAACCAACTAAAAAAGAAATGTAGGTTTTATGAATGCAATTCTAGAGCTGTATCTCCTCGAGCTCAGAAGCAGCCTCCTACATTTCCTGTACCAGGACAGCCCAAGACCATCTCCAATTTACTCTTTAGCTGTAACCACCACTAACACGTTACAAAGACACCTTAGCTACTCCTCCAGCTGGACAGGTAACTGGACACTTGTGGCTGAACTGGAGGTCCTCACAACAGGACAATTTGTCACTCAGAAGCTTTTCCTCCAGTTTCTCTCTCCTCCTGTCCATAGTGTCTACTCTCACTTAAAGTTCCTCTCCCACAGCTTTTGCAGGAGTACCTCTGCCCCTGCTAGCAGGACTCACACTTTTTGCTTCAGTGTAGCTGTGATTTAGCGGGGTTCACAGTGGGATTATGCCAGCAATTAAATGCCCTGCATTCGACTGGATCTGTACAGGAAGGTAATTGCTATAGCTAAGGATATTATGATTATGAGATATCAGCTCTGAAGCTATATATAGACACATATATTTATATATAAAATAATGCTAAACAACCGTTTAAGTAAAAAAGTTAATTTGACAGTCACATATCATAACTAGCTAGATCGACATCTGTTTTGAAAAAGCCCGACTTCTTCACCTTCATTAGAGGAAAAAGAACCTCCCTTTACTGAATGATGATATTCAGTCCTATGTTACAAGAAATATGAGTTAAAACTCAGCTCCCAAATTAAGAGTACATCAAGCTGATAGACGTAGTCATAGGTAATCCGCACAAGAATTGCAGTTTTCTGACATAAATAACTCTAAGTTTATGTCAGTAAATGTGAGAACTATCCGGAAAAAAATATTATAGCTCATCTCTAACTTTTATATGGCTGACTATCACTTCTGTTCAGCTGTTCCTCTATATCTACAATATATATCAGCTCTGAATAGGTGAGTGAAACTTCAGCCTTAGTCATATAAAACAAAAAGTTATTTATGTTCCTCTTGAAGTCTCATCTAAGAACGAGGATATTTTTTCTCTTTGTCTTGCAGGTTCAGGCACAACATCCTTCTCAGCTTTGCTAATTAATCTTGCCCCAGCTGCTGACTCCACAGGCGATGAAACTCTCCACTTGTCACCTAGGAAATACAGCTTTTGTAATAGAGAAAGGTTTCCATCTGTGAAAGTCTCAAAACCTCTATCAAAAGGTTTAAAAAAAGTTCTGTGGACTTTGCCCATGTAATTGAAGAATATTGGAACTTGGACGTTTTGAGGTATAAACTATTAAAAGCTTTTTTTTTTTTTTAATCCAACCTCCTTTTCAAATGAAGGTAGCAACAGTTGCTTGAAAAATAACTTTTTTGCCACATGCCATGCACTCACTTACTTGCAACATCAGAGTTTTCAGTTATCAAACTGTCCTGCTTAGTGAAAAAAAAAAAATTGCTTTCTTGCTATCTCCTAATTGAACAGAATGTAATGAAAATGGCTGCATTACTAGATATTTGTTATTTTTCCTATAGCAACCAGAGGGAATGGTCTCCTCAGGGAAAAACTGCAAGGATTATTTGCTACAGTTATGGTGAAATGAGAGAGTACATAGGGATTCACACCCAGCAAGATAAGTTGATGATGAAGCTCAAATAAGCCTTTGTGACATTTTGCCAGTATTGGTAGAATGTTTTCATTTATCTTCCACCTATGTTGTTCATTAGGAATTGATTTCTAGCAAACACAACTTGAGAAAGCAGTCTGAATTGCCCACAGTTAGAGTGAGCAGTATTGCTAGGGCTTATTATAAGGTGACCATAAGGTCAGCATATTTATTCCATCAGTTGCTTGCTTTAATCAGGGACAGTAACACAGTCTGACTGAATCTCTGAAGATCTGACAGTGACAGGGCTGCTGGTGGGTGGTGACAGCTGTTTATTACACTGCCCATAGCTGCAACCCTCAAATAGGTTCTTCTTCCTCCAGTTGTAGCTGTCTCTCCTCCCACCACCCATGTTGTTTCTCATGTTCACTCCAAATTGCTGTGCCCCCCAGCTTTGTTTGTATGACCCTAGGACAGGGGGCTGAGGGTGCTATGATATCACTAGTGACTGCCTGGCTTTGTCTTTCTGCTTTTTGCACTGCTTGACAGTTTGGTTTTGCTAGCTGAAATCCTGCATGCACAAGCAGAGTCAAACGAAGGAGGAATTGGGAGCAGTTATTCTAAATGAATGGCAGATGCTGTCTTTAACCTCTCTTCCTTCAGAGAAGGGAGAGCATCTCCTTATAATAAAAACTGCATCATGCTCGCAGCATGATGATCATGTCACTGCCAGGTACTAGAAAAGTCCCAGACTGCACTCAGGCATGGGAACTGGATTCTGGATCTGGACTCAGGAAGGCAGATGAACAGACAGAGTTCTCCTTGGATGCCGGCCATTGAAGAAAGAGGCTGGCCCCTTTGATCCCTCAGCTTTATACTGAGCATGATGTAGATTGAATGGAATACCCTGTTGGTCTCAGTTTTGGGTCACCTGTCCTGTCCGGTCCTCCCCACAGGAGCAACCCCTCTGTGGTCTTCGGCTTCTGACCCTCCAACGTGGCACACAACAAAATTAGCTGACCTTGGTTGTTATAGGAATAAGTATAAGGAGGAGACTCTCTGCTACAAGCATAGACTGTCTGAAAAATACGCTGTTAATTTCAGAGTGCAGTTTGTTAGAAGAGACTTAACTGGAAAGTTAAATTACTGAAAAGGAAATTGGTTCTGTTTTACTGCAAACCAGGACACTGTGTTATTCTTCCACATGTACTTGGCAAATTTGCTCTCAGGAACAAGACCTTTGGTGGCGTCATCACCCCTAAAAGGTATAGAAGGTATAATTCCAAGCTTTCCTCCCATATCACAATTTCTAAACTATTAACCTTTCTTGTTGTTTTCCTTCTTTAACCGGTATAAGTCCTTCTGAAATTGTGGTACCCAAAATTGTTGGCAGCGCTCCAGCTGAAGTCATACCAGTGCTGAGTAGAGAAAAATTATTTCAGTGTTTTTTCATACTACATTCCTGTTTATGCATTCAAGTACATTTCTTCCCTTACTCAAAAGTGTAACAATGTTGATTCCTCTTTAGTTTCTTATTCAGCCCCTTAGATCTCTTTCTGCAGAGCTGATACCCCACCAGTTAATCCCTAACCTGTTTTTGCCCAGCAGATTATTCCTTTCTAGGTGGGGTGTCTCCCTCTTGACCATGTTGGGTAGTATATGATTTTTTCTCCAAGCAAGTTGTCAACGTTCGTTTGAATTCTAACTCTGTTCTTCAATGGTGAGAAGTTCTTAAAAATGCACCCAGAAAGTAGTTATCAATGGATCATTATTTAAATCTAAAGAGATATGGAGTATGAATCTCCAAGAAAAGTTGGGTCTGCTAAATGTTTACAGTAGTTAATATAGATAATAAAAAGACAGGTGATGGAGATAACACTTTTGAACTGATCCTACCCATATACTCATAAAGAACACATTTCCTTATTTGCTTACAATAACATCATGTGCAGTTCTCCTTCCCATGAGCTCTCATACTCTAATTTCCATTGAAATTAGATCATTTCAACATGGTTTGTGCACAAATCTCTTTTGGCTTTTACCAATCTCCTTATTTTCTTTTCAGTGCTTCTAAGTGGTCAGTTTGATTATTTATTCCAGAACTTTTCAGAAGAATTAAAATTAAACTTACTTGTATGCATAATTCCCTGGCTTCTCCTTTGTTTATGCTGTTTTACTGGTTGGCAAAACAATAACAGATAAACAATCATGTTTTCTACTCGAGAATAAGACTGATGAGTGAAAAAGCTCAACAAGCATAAGAATCAACTTATAATTAATGAAAATCTAATGGATGAACCATCTACTCCTGTTCGGTTGGGATTAGTTTTAAACACAAGCAATTATTAAACTAAAAATCAAGCTAGAGGGGTGGGTTTTTTTCTCTCTCTTAAAAATATTCCCAAATACAAAACAGAAATCCAAACGCTGTGCCTGCTGCATGTGACTGACACTGATGATTGCTATAAAGCAAATTCCAGTTCCCTTTGGCAAAAGCAGTAACTTAAAATATCCTAAGAAATTAATTGATTTTCTGGATTCTGAATGAAAATTATCAAATAACATAAAATATACTGTCAAAAGATGCAAAAGCAGTAATTAAAAGTTGTGCCGGTTCTTCCAGCCACACAGGAGAACAGATTGAAGGCACAAGAATTTTAGAAGAATTGATCATACAGTTTAAAAAGCTTAATAAAAACAAAAGCAAGTAGAACATGTAGGAAGAGACTGTTACTCTAGGAGGAAAGCTTAAACGTGCTACTTAGAAGATAACACTGTTCTTAATGAAAAGCACAAGTTGGAGATACTATGGAGAAAATAGCAATAAACCTGATAGAATAATACCCCATTGGCTTAGCAAGTGCACCCAAAGGAACACTGACCAAGCTAACTGAAATTACAGCAGCCGTTAAACATTTTTTCCAGTGTTATGTATTACTCCCAGATAAACAGAGCTCATATCGATGACATCAACTGCAAATTAGAGTTCCCTGTTTTCATATCATGATTGTAAATCTTTTTTTTTTTTTTTTTTTTTTTATTCTGCTGCTGCTTCCTATTTTTTTGGGATTTCAGGAAAGGCAAATCTTCAGGGCTAGATGGATATCAGATCCATTTCAGTAAAGCAGCAAAGCAGCTACAAGGTAATTGCTCTGTTTCTGACTTTTTTTTTTTTTTTAAATTGATGTCATTTCTCATATAAGTGATGACATGATGTCATTTCTCATATATTATATAAAAATATCTGGCTTACTGGAGAAAATTATCTTTAGTGTATCATGTAGTGACAGACAAAACTCACAAGGGTAATGTGTCCAGTTCTTATCAATTCCACTGTGGTCAGAGTTGAATTTCCTGCACCTAAACTCATTACAGAAGTATTTTTGGTTAAAAAAAATAGAACAAAAAATATTGCCTGATAAAAAACAAGCTGGAAAGAGAAAATAACAACTCTATACTAAAAAATCAGATCAACATTTAAAATGAATCAGTGTGAAAGACAAGTGTACCTGTTCACAGCAAGGGAATGAGACAAGCATAATTTGACCAGAAGGTCATGTAATAGCAGCAGAAATAATTGGATTATTTATCTGAGTTTTAGTACACTCACAAAATGGGTAGATGTGGGTGATGTGAATAAACATAGGGAAAATAGCCGAGGTTTATTTGTACAAGTAATGATTTAAGCATCATAGACCTTTTCATTCTCTCATGCTAGACCCCTAAACATATTACAGGCTGAAAGAAGAATATAACCTGTGTACACCATCAAACCATAATGAAAAACAGCTTGGGCTGACAGGTGGAAGAGGGCGGCAGGGGAGGAAGGTGGGCCTCTTCAGATGCACACATGGAGATTGTCATGGCTACAAAATGATGGGAAATGGCAAGCACTAGCAGCTGGTAGAAGCTGTAGGAACCTAAAAGACTTTTTCCAGTGAAAAGTACTAAGAAGCATGGTTAATTAATCTTGCTAATTTCTTATTTTCAGAAATAAGTTCAATTTTTTTTTACTTGCCAAACCAAAAGCACATTTTTCTAGATTCTTTACCCCTCATAAGAGATTGTGAGCCTCATGTGTTATTTGACTACTAACAATATTGCTCAATTGTCATTTTTTTAGTACAATAAGACAGATACAGCACTAAATATTTCTTTTAATGAAATAGATGATTACATAGAGAAAAGATCAGAAATATCAAAAGTAAAAATTTTGAGCAATCTTGCACGAAGAACTTAGATTCCTCCTAAGAAGCTATGAGGATGCAGCACTTCACTTTGCAAACTCCTCGGTGCTTCTGAGGCTTTCTCTTAAGCATTATCTGTCTGTCTTTTTTTTTGTCTTTCCTATTGGTACAAGGAGGAGGAAGGATGAGAGGAAATGGTTAGAAAAACCTGAAGGCTATTTTTTGGGGGATCCAAGGGTGTCCTTATGAAAGGAAATTATGATTCATGGGAGCAATCACCTTCTGTCCACTGCTCACTGCTTTGATTAGTAATTTCTTACCAGCACAAGCAAAGTTGTCTGCTGGGGAGGGAAATCATTAGGCATCAGGCACTTAGTACTCCCCTCCTTACCTCTCCTATTATGTGGACCTCGGAAAGAAGCAATATTCTCTCTGATCCATGTAAGATATGTGCATCTTAAAGAGATTTTTTTTCTGCATTAGCTCTGCCTAAAAGCATAAACACATTTAACATGCTCCCTTTGACATTACCTTGGAGCTTTTCAATGACCAATTTCACATTTTGTAGTTTGCCATTGGAAGTGAGAATTGCACATGCTCAGTAATGCCTTAAAATAGCTCTCCATTATTTCAGGTCCAACACTGATATCAAAATTGTAGTAACACATTAAAACAATCCATTAATTATTGTTTATTCACTGGTAACTCTATAGTGGAGTATAATTACTTCATATACCACTATTCCTGTGGAATACATAACAGAGCTCTAATTTCCCATTAGCATTTTTTCTGTAATTCAAGTAGCACTGCAAATATGAAAATACTGATGGGATTACACTCTGGCCATTGAAAATACTATATATTTTCCCTGTATGAGCGCAGCCCTGAGTGCTGTGAAGAAGTGGCATTGTCTGTTGCTCACTCCTGCACCTAACCTGTTCTCTGCAGTTAAGCTCAAGATGGAGTCAGACAAGTGTTTTGACAGACCCTGTGTGCTCACCTGTTCAACTAGGAGGTGAGCCTGGTAGGAGCTTTCTCTTTTCACTTCCCAAGATTTTGTGTCGTTTTACCAGACAGGCAACAGAAGTTTGAAATGAAGTGGAAAGGGGAGTAGGCATGAGGAATTCTTCAAACTACTTTTTCCTTCTGACTAAAATCACTCCAGCGATCTCGAGGCTGAGATTCAGTCTTTAATAATTTCTTTTTTACTCCCATTCAAGAGAGCAGGGAAAATGACCTACCACATATTTCACAAGGATTTGTTCACTAACAGCATATGTGGAATTGTAACACATTTCCACTAAGAGTCTTAAAGTATGGACAGAAGAGGACAGAAGAGACCTCTGTGGAAACTCCAAGGCTAAGGTTTGTGAGAGATGTGGAACCTTATTGCTGCAAAGTGTTTTTGCAACCTTGTTGAACCTAAGGAGCACAGAGAGTACAGGAAAGACATAAGCAGATAGTTACAAGTGTGCTGCTGCCACTCATACAAACAAATTGGAGTATATTTGCTAGTTAAAATATTGGAAGTGAGCAGTGATGCATGGGCAAGATTAATCCTAGGACTAGCATTATGCAAGAAAGATCTCTCCTGAAAAAGTGGAGGTTAAAGATTGATGTTTTCCAGTTGCACCACTGTGCAGATTTTGGTTTTCTATGAGGACCTTAGAATATGCTGCCTTGATTTATCTGGGTGATTTTACTCAACGTTCTTGTCAGAAGAGGAACCAGAATCATCACCCAGGATATAGTCCTTTTTCTCAAATTGCCCACAGCCAAGAATACACCTAAAATGCACCAGTCAGAAAATTCAGCAGCTCTCATTTCTTCCTACCTGAAACCACCTTTCTTCCATCTCCAGGACAAATGCAACACATGCAGCACAGTTAGGAAAGCCCCATTTCTGAACTTATTTTGCCAAATAACATGGATCTGACTGCAACGTGGAGCCAGGTGGAGGAGATCACTCTTGCTGAAGCTACCTGATTCCTGAAATCTACTGAAATTCATTAAGAAGGAGGCTAATCTGCTCTGCATATCTCTTACTGCTAAAAACAGTCTCCTGTATAGGTTTTTGTAAGAGGAATGATTTCTATCTAAAATCATTATTTTTGTGCTTTGTTGGAAGTGGTTTGCCTGCTCTGACAATTAAACGTAAAATGGACTTCTGTACATGCTTTATAGTTTAGAAATGTGTTTTTGTAATGGCTTTGGGTCATGCACTTAAAATCTGTATAAAGATTGAATCAAGTTCCTATTTTATTAAGATATTTTGTTAAAAAAACTTCTACAGCAAACATTCATTTTTTAACATTTTAAAATTGCCATTTTAAAGGGATGGTTTCAAGTCCAAGAAATGTATTTATAACCTACTACAAAACCACCTCCTTAATTGACTAAGAAGGCAGTATTTTAAAAATCTATCACTGTGTAGCCCAAGTATGATCACTGAAATTTTATGGGTGTAACTATAGTCAGAATTTGATCTCTCATTTATTTCTCTGCCATACATATGTTTTGCATTTCTCTTAGCTTGGATAACAAGCCTAGACTTCATATTCTCATTTGTTGATTTAGTCCAACAATTTTGTGCTTACATTGCAAGGCAATTTTTCTCTTAATTATCTTACCATTAGAAAGCCTAAAAAAATGAAATGCTTCTGTTGGTTCTAGAGTCCATTATAGGTTAAATTTATCCAAATGGTTAACAAAAACTGACCATATGTTCCCATTCAAGGTTTAAAAATGTTCCTAGGATTGTTTATGATTCACTTGCTCTCTTAATTGTACATGTTAGAGTTCTCCAGGTTGTAATGCTTGCCTCAATATTGAAATGAGTTGAAAAGTTAGTACAATTTTATTAAGTAATAATTTCCTGAACACCCCCTCCCTATAATATGAATAGTGCTGTAATGCCTTTAGGTGGTGATTAACAGGAACTTTGTCTGGCATTTTTAAAATAAAATCAGGTAAATTCTCAGGAGAAAGTCAGGGGGATTTGTGTATTGTCCAGTCAGGTTTTCACACAGACATTAATTGCTTTTAAGTAGAACATTCATGGGTTATTGCATTTCCATCTGAGCACCTCCAAGGATAAGTTGCCTTCACACAGTTCAGATCCCATTATGATTTTTAACCTAAGTTAATTTCCTCAGAATTTGAAAAAAACCCACTCAAAATAGCACCAACAAAAAAGCCCTGCTTGACACCCTTCTCTTCCAGGAGAATCCTCTGCCAGGTACTTGCCTCACTCTTCTTTATGCAATGTCTGCTACACTTCATGGAGTTGCACTCATGGTCTCTACTTTCCCCTTCCAATCATCCAGCTCCTACAGACTGGGTCCCCCTTTTTACCAATCCCCAGTGTCTGGGATTCTTAAGGAGCTAGATTTATTCACGTCATCTTTGCAACAAAGGTGAAAATAAGCTCATCGCTTTGGCCTCTGAATTAGTCCCATTTACAATACTGCAAGCAGACATGTGTTTTTCATTGCATCTGTCATGATAGCATCAAAGTGTTTCATAATATTAAAGATATATCGAATGGATTGCTAGGAGGAAGATTTTTCCTTTCTCATTCTTTTAATCCAGTTTTTTCAAATAAAATAAGCTGCTGGCAGATTTCTGTGTTCCACTTGGCTATTAGTTGGCACATACCTGGTTCAGTAGAAGAGTTTTGTTGCATACACTAAAACTGGGAAGATTCAGGCTCAACCAGATCTGTTGTGGAACTCTGCTCCATAAATATTCTGGTTTGGTTTTTTTTCATTCCCTGAAAATTTTCCTCTTGTCTCTCAGTAGGATACAACAGACCTTGTTTTTAGTGATGAATAGGAAACATGTATGGGAAGAAACAAAGAGAAATAATTATCCATAGAGATCATAATAAAGAGCTTTACTGGCTTGAAAATCTGATTGGCAGCCAAGGCAGGTGCCAAACATATGTATCACAAATTTGTGCTGGTTAGCATCAGCATGCATTTGTTGTGAGAAGGCTCTGTATTGTGCACCAGATACAGCTAGTGCCCATCCCTGGTTGTCAGTCAGTCAACACTTCCTTGCCATTTCTCATGGGAAAACACAGATACTTGAAAACTCGAGACAAACAACTGGAAATTACTGGATCAAAAGGCACAAGAAATCTAATTGTAGAGAAATGAGCACTCAGTTTCCTCTGGTCCTGAAGTTTCAGAGTGAACTGGAATATAACCTTGCTGTTTTATAGGCAGTGATTGCAAGCAGCCACAGGAGTCTGTTCTTCCTCACAAATGCCTTTGCTATGTGGACAGAAGGTTTTCATGTGGAATATCAAAAAGTTGTTTACAACACCAGAAAAATACTATGACGTACTGCTATCTTGTTATAGTAGACAAGCCTCTGAAGGACATATTCCTGTTAAAAATAAAGCTTTTCAATTTGGTCTTCAAGATTGATCTAGGAATTTAATGAAAACCAGTGATCATCACTTTGGTTGCTTTTTATAGCTGATTAAGCTGGAACCAACAAATGAGTAGCACATTACATAGGTGTTTTAAAAACAATAGTAGTGTAAGTAAAAATATCATCAAGTATATAAATTCAATACAGAAGTCAGAGAAAAGAAACCATTCTAATTCTGAAGACAACTGACTAATTTCATTCTCTAAGTACAGAACAGATAAATAAAAAATGCTGGGGCATATGTTACATTTGTACTATCCTGTAATTTCTGAATGCTAAAATTCTTTAATGTTCAAATGTATGAAATTTTGTTTAACTTTTATTAGGTTGGTATGTATTGGAAAGAAGCTGGTACGCCACGTCAAAGAAATGAGCAGTTTTCTAAAAACAAAGATATCTATTCCATTCCCTGAGTCAATTTCCTTTTTTTTTTATTTTTTTTTGAAATATGATGTTAAGAAGCATCAATATTCACTTCTCTGCTGATTCCCCTCTACAAGGAGAGAAAGGTACATCAACTGATCTCTTTTCATATTTCATGTTTTTAGTCATGCATTGGATCAGCTCCCGCTTTAATAAAACTTTTATATTATCATACAAGAAACTGTAGCAACTCCTTTTGGTTCAGTATGATAACTACAGAAATACAAGGTACACAAGGGAGGATTAGACACTACACTATTGAACACTGAGATGTTCAACATTTTGGCCCCTGGCTGCCTAGGGAATTTGTAACCCCAGTTTGGCACCCTATGTGTTGCCTGGAGATCAACGTGGGCTTGTAGAAGCAGATACACAGAAGCCAACAAGCTGGCTGCAGAATCAGATAGAGCTAGCCCATAGGAAAATGGAGAAGAACAGGTACTCAGGAATTTTTTCCACCAAAATGCACTATGTTTCTAATTTTGGACTGAATAGAAAAATATCTCTTTCACAGCCATGAACACCTTCTTGGGCTGAAGTTTCTAAGATGAGTCAATCTTAATTATTTTTTTTTCAGAAACAGAGGAAAGAATAGTGGCTGTTGTCCTTCCTTCAAGCATAAGTTTAAAAATTCATTGGGTAGATAGAGATTGAGAGTGTTTCAAAAACATGATGGCCTTCATATTAACCTGGGATACTTAGATGCACATCCCTTCTCCAGTGAATACAGGAATACATTAACAAAGAGGAGAAACAGGAGAGATGAAATTTACTCATCCAGCATCTTAAGAGCAAGGGAAACTTTCTGAGGGATGAAGCTTCCATGTTGAGGTCCCAGGTGCAGACTGGGCAAAGGAGTGTCCCTGACCAGGAGGCTCTGATGCCCTCACTTTGTCCTCTCCTCTGCAGTGCAGGAGGGTTAGTCTGCCGGGACTGGGAGACCCCAGGGCTGAGGTTTGATGCCAGGATCCCAACAAGGTGGAGCTGCATGGGAAGTTCAAACACCTAGAGCAGGTTGAGAGGATCAAGCTCAAATATGACAAAAGCTCAAAAATGCTGCTTTGTGAATCATGGGTATGAGATAAATCTTGCCCAAGACAGTTTGTGTAGCATTGAGGTGGCTGTGTTAATGTTCAAAGGCAAAAGTGCAGTTTCTGGAGAAAGTGCTGATGAAAAACAAGCTATCTGTGCATTTAAGTGGCAGTAGTGTGAGGTTTAGGAAATGAACACCTACGATACCTAATTTAGAGAGTAAAAGTGGTGTTTAGACTCAAGTTCCCCCCCCCCCTTTTTTTTTTTGAAATGAGAATATAGATCACTCTAAGTAGGTCAAGAGTGAGGTTTTCAGAAATGCCCTGCACTGACTTGGAAAAAAATGATAAATATCCCATCAAACAACACAAATGGAGTAGAGTCATTGGCCTTTCTTAAAATGCCCTGTCTTCAGCAAACCACAGAGCCCTGGTTTTGGTAACACTCTGTATTTCTGTGTCTAACAAGCACACCTGAAACATAAGTGAAAATGCCTTCCTTTTTGTTTTGTTTAAAAGCAATATATCCATATTCAATATGCTTTTTCTTCCAGTTTTCATGTAACTGAAGTCTGACTCAGGAAGTTCCTGTCACGTTAAACATTCAAAACTATTACTCACCCAATGACCATTAGGATGAGAATATATATCATTAATTATGAAAATTAATCCATCTGCCATTTGGGTGCTGAGCTGTTATGTTTTCCAATGTTGCCACAAAGGGCTGAAAGTGAAGATTCTCATAGGGACATAGCGGACCATGTTTTGGAATTACATATTAGAAAACACAATCAAAATCAAAGAAGCTGACGACACTGGGAATATAAACTGGAGAAATTAATTCAGTTATGAGCCTGCAGGTCACAATGTATCTTCCTCCAGTAAAATAAATAAATAAATAAATAAAGTGTTTTCTTTTGTTTTTCAGTTGGGAGGGAGATCTGTGATCTATAAGAAGTTAAAAGGTAAAGACTATCAAGGTATGGAGGTAGAAATTCCTGTGTTACCTCCATTTGAGTCTTTTAGCCTCTTGTTTGTGGGATGAGAGGGTGAAAAAGAAATCAATGCATGTTTCATTCTCATATCCAAATGGGCAAGTAAGTTCTTCCCAAAAATGGATTGTTAAAATCCAGGAAAGCAGTCTGCAGGACAGAAAACATGCTGCCTCTAGCGGCTCAGTGAAACATCGTGGGATTCAGTACAAATAAGGTGGCAAAATCCAATCAATAAGCAGGAGGCAGATAGAGCCAGTTCAGGCTGTAGAAAGGGTCAGTCTAGGCAAATGTACCTGCCACCACTGGCCAAATCATTCAGTTTTAAAAACCAACATGTGAGGACAAAAAACATCACAGACAACTGGGCTGAGACTTTTCCCGTAACCCTACATAGTGGAGAGTTTCCAATTATTCCTACTGGGGAAGGACCTTCTCCTTCGTCCCTTGGGGACAGAAATTACTTTAGCTACTTACAAATTATTTTTATTGTTTACATATTGCATTATATATAGTATATTCTATAATTTCACACTTTAAAAATATTTTGGTTTTGCCAGCCACTGGAAAATGACCTCTGCTCTGAAAGAGGGGCCAATTTATGCACTTCTCTCCTCTCCTTTCATGTACGCATGACAAAATGCTCAGGAGCTGCAGCGTAGCAAAGTGAGGGCTTTTTTCCTGATAGTCCTGCAGTCACCTCATCTTGGGCTGTTAAAACTCTCCAGCTTGGAATTCACAGTTTATTTCCTTTACACGTTGTGGACTTCAAGTTTATTCAGTCCCTGGCTGAATTAGATCCTTTTTAAAAGTGAAGCTCTCTTGGCTAATCATTCAAATAAGTGAAGGGCCATTTGAACGTACAGAATGCATTTCCAGCAGGAAAGCTGATGGAAGTTATTTTTTCTGCATCTCTCTTAAGAAGATGACTCAGAAGATAAAAAAAATACTATGAACCTATCTGTGCAAAGGCAGGTAGCAGGGGCCTTTGTATTAACAGCATTAACTTCTGCATGGGACCAAAGGAAGAGTCCAAACTGGAGGACTGGGATGTTGCTATGAGAACCCCTTCCACCTCCTTTGCCCTGTTCCTGACTAGATTATTACAAGGTATTACAGCTCTAAAGAGCTAATAATACCACCAAGACAATTAATGAATTAGAGGGGGTTGGAACGATGACAGGGTGGTTGGAACTAGATGTTCTTTAAGGTGCTTTCCAACTCAAACCATTCTGTGATTCTTAAATTATTTTTTAAAGGCAAATTGTTTATTCAGGCAGATTAAAATGATAATTTTTTTCATTAAAAACGTGCTCAAGTGAGCTATGCTGCAGCTGCGCGATGCTTCATTTTGTCTGGAGGACTACAAAGATGAGAAGATAAGAAGGAAGTAGAGTGAGGAGAGAACAAACAGCAAAATACCATAAAGACAAAATGTATTTATAAGAGCTTGGTCCTGAAGCCACAGAAATGAAGTGACTGTAGCATCTTGACCTGTCAGTCTACTTCTAGTGCCAAAGCATTATAGTTGTAGGTATGTCATACACATGAAATTTGATGTTTCTGAAATAAAAACCTTCAGTGCTTTATTTGTAGACAAGGCATTTGCTGTTCTTTCATAGCATTCCACTGCAGGCTTCTGACTGATAATTTCAAAAGCTTTGTTTTGAAATTTTAAGAGACCTTCAAACTGGACTTCAGTAAAATTAACTGAGTTATTTCCTGTACTTACCAGCTGACAGCTGAATGCCCACTTGATCATATCACAGAATATACCTCATTTTGTTCCTCTGAGCAATTTATTTGGTTGTCAAAGTCATTAGAATATGCCTGCTAGTAAAAGATGTATTCTCTAGTGTATATGCAATCCTATTGTTTAATGTTAATACAAACCTGTTTGAAAACAGCAGTTTCCATAGGAACAGTTTTTCCAAATAAATCTTACATGGAGAAGTATGTCATAAATAATTGGTCCTGCCCTAGGGGAACCGTTAAACATCCTAAGAAAATGCATGGGTAGAGACAGAGAAAAAGAAAGCTCTCAGAAAGGCATAAAATGATGGTAAATTTGGAAAGGTACATATTTTTTTTTTGCCTATTCAGAATTCTTTTCAAAGCAAAAAATGTGAACATCCTTTGTTTTTGGAACTTTGTTGAGATAGAGGTGGAGACCATATTTTACCTCTTAGGATCTTAGCTGTATATAAGTTACACTCCGTGCAAATCTCCTTGAATTATATTGTGGCAATATTTTGGCTTTTCTTCATCCCTTTGTATTGCACACTGCCTCTTTAACCAACAAGAAGAATATGTACGTGTTTGTAGTATATTATTAGAATGTAAATTTTACAATGTATAAATCATATGTAACATCTTACAGAAAGTATAAAAATTATGTTATAACATCTTCTCAGACTACAATACCTCAGGAAAAAAATTTGCTTGCACCTAATAAATAGCTGGTCTCCCTGGAGAACACAATGTAATGGCAATTTTCACTGTCTGAGACTCTCCTAGGAAAATGGGAAAACAGTAGTTTGCTCTCTTTTTAAAACCAAGGAGAGTTCAGTGGACAAGTACCAAAAATCAGAGAAACACTGGCATTTGATAATGTCTGTAATGTAACAGGGGCCTTCACTGCTCAGCAAGCAGATGTTTGGTACCATTTATGGGTAGGGATGTAAAGGAAGGGCCTCAGGCACCTGTTTCAAGTGACGCTTCAGGAGCTGTGACTTTGGTTACTTAATTTTGTCTATACGAGTGGAGATAGTTGAGTTTTCTTCTTTTCAGCAACGGACTCAAAAAGCCTTATTTGAGTCACAGTTTTCAAACTATAAGAAAACTCTGAGCATAAGTTTAAATAATTGTTTGCTTTGAATTATATGGTAATTTTGGTTAGTTTTTGACAGTTAATTATAAGCTTGGTCTGGAAGCCTCAGCAGCAATGGCCAAGGCAATGGGATGCCAACATGACTAAAAGCTCTGGATAGGATCCAGATCCAGCTAACTTCTGCAGGCATGTGATTTGATTTCCTAAGCTTTTGTCCATTGCCACGACTTCAGGGTGGACAACACAAGGGTATTGCTTTGTAAAGATGTGCATCTTGCAGGATTCCCTGTCTGGAGAAAGGGGCATTTCCACTAAATGTGAAAAGCTGAGTTTTCTGTTTCTTAGTGATGAGCTAAATTAGGTAGCATATAATTGAGAAGGAGATTAAAAAGGAGTAAAAATACCCTTTACCACGATATCTTTCAGGGCCAGCTTCCAAGGAAATTACTTCTATCATGCCGCCATTTATAATAGTGGGTCAGCTGGCTAAGCTGTCTGGCTAGGTAAAAGAAATTCATGGGCTCAGTGAAAATATATAACTAGAGTGTAAAGTATCTGAAGTGATCTGTTACTTCTTCCTGAAAATCTTTTCCTTATGACAATGAATCATGACCCTAAATTGTTGAATGTCTCCTCTACTTATGCAGCTGAGGCCTGCAATTCTATTCTTTTTCATTTGGAAACTTGACACATTTGGTTAGCCAAAGCTCTAAAAGGAAGTTATATCCAATGTAAGGTTTAATTATGCTATTCAGTAAATAACTGCCCTCCAAGCTCCTCATTCAGTGCCCCTCCACATTGGAGCCATCACTCATACAAGGCCAGATTGATTTAATTTGACTTACACTGATTTACACCACACAAGAATTTAGTTCCACTTGCCAATAATTGTGAACACCTTTTGGTAGAAAAATATCCAAATAAGCCCCAGGGCAGACTGGAGGAACAGGACACAGGATTTGTGGTGGTGGACCCTAGATGGTAGTGCATAAGACAATCAATGATTGTGAACTCAGAATGGAGTTAGGATCAATAGAAATATGCCTTACTTTCTCACCCTGTATACTGCACTGTGACATTGAAAAAAATAATGTTGTGGGTTTTTTTTTTTTGCAAACACTGAAGTACTTGCAAGCCTATGTACACAGACAAACATAAAAAAAACTTCTTTAAATACTATGGCTGATTCATTTGTAGCAGGGAAATACAACACCAGCTCCAGAGAACAACACTTGGAATGCACTTAAAAGGCCATGCATGGCTGTCTGGAACCATGTTATGGTTATTTCTCATACATATTTAACTTCAAACAAGGATATTAGGTTTGAGAGGATAATATCTGCTTCTAGGGGTGCCACCATCACTGTAGTCTTCCCCAAGATGTATGTGTGTTACATAGGACACTTATAGGTAGAGATAAGACATGCAGTCTATGCAAAATCTGGTAGAATGATGGCATTTACAGCTATAGGGGTCCACATTTCAGCACTGCAGAATCAAATTCACCACTAAAATCATGCAAGCCTGTGAAAGCAAGAAGATCTCATGGTACCAAATGATCATAATGAGCACAAGCAGCAGTGCTATCACCTGTAATTGGATATAAATGCAGCACAAACACTTATGTAGCTTCTATTCTAGTATTTCCAGATTATGGGCTGTGAAATTGCTGTCTCATAAGCAATGCTGAAGAAAGTGTAACAGAGATGGAATTTAAAACAGACAATTTGGTTCTATCCCAAAACACAGAATTGCTGAGAGGAAACAATAACAGTTGCTAGAAAATGCTACTTGAATGAGAACAATACCATTTCCTCTGCAGGAAATTATCTTAGGAGTAGAAAATACCTAAATAGTAAATGACAAAACCCAAAAGCCTGTAAAAATGTTGTTTCTGACAGGGAAACTTTCCATAATCAAGACAGATAGCATTGCTATAGTCACTAATGAACCAGTGTACTATATGCACAGCTGACAAAGGTGCAGACCTGAATTTGCTCTTTTTGAAATAAAAGTTATAAAAAAAAAAAGATGCATGGTCTATCTTTCATTTTGCTTGTTCCTTGATTCCCTTCCTCAAAATCTTTCTCTTTTTCTCTGAAGTCACAATCCTTTCACAACCACAAATGTGGTTAATTAATTATGTGACTTAAACAGTAACTGCAACATTCAGAAAAAGCACTGAAGATATCCTACTGCTCCCATTCAACTGTTGCCATCCCTAAAAACACTTAACAAACCTGAGTCACACTCTTTTCCTCCCGCAGAAATGTGATGATTAAATAATAATAGTAATGTTTTAGGGATTTCTTATTATTTGCGTTCTGGTTCCTTACCTTGGACTCACTTCACTCAAGAAGTCTTTTTTCTTCATAACCACAAAAGTTAAAAACTTTATTTAAAATAGAAAAGCAGGATCTACCGTAAGATCATGTTTCCAGGAACTGGGACTGTGAGAACTATGCTGAAGTTGTGACATCACAATAAAACCACAAGAGTTGGCAACAGTGTAATTCCTCCATGAGGATGCTTTAATTCGATTGTTAGTTTCCTCACTGTAGGACTCAGAGTGTGGAGAAGGGGACGGTGGAAAGGCGTTTCCTCTTCTCAAGCCTGGGAGAGTGGGAAAAGGCCTGGTTTATCCTGTCCCTGCCCTCTTGTTCCTAAGCATGTGGGTGACAAGAGCTGTTCCCAGGGAACCTCTTATCCCAAGGTGGTGGAGGTGAAGAGTGTAGGGAGGTGGAAGGGGAAATGAGTCTCAGGTTTCTTACCTCTGGAGGAGGGAAGCAAGAGGAAATGGGCAATCGAAGGTGAATGCCCTGTGACTTGATCAACTCAGGAGCAGCCAAGGTCCCACACTGGCCTTGTGCTCCAAGAGTTACACAGAAACCCTTATCTGTGGTCTAATACTACTTGGAGGAGAAAAGCCTCTCCTGCTGGCAGCTCATGTGGTCCATCAGGCTTGTTCAGTAAAAATGGTGTATTTTAAAGCCTTTGTCTAAATGAAGGATTCAGGAATAAGCTTTTTTCTTCCTCTTCAAAGAAAAAGTAGTCCAATTCAGCTTCCCTGCTGTAATCGCTGAAAATGAAAATTATCTATAAAAAGTATGACCTAACCTTTCTTTACATTTTTTAACAAAACAGCATGGCTGAGACCATAAAAATTTATAATTTCTGGATTTTCTTTTCTTAGCAATAACAGCTCAACAATAACTTAGCACAATTGACCAGTACTAATGTTGTAATTATAGAGGTGGTTTTACTGTGTAATAGGTGAAAATATAGAGCCACTTGCAACTTCACTCCCTACTCTTCTCCTGTGCCTTTCTAGACTGAGTTATCTGACAATCTTATTTGCTGTCATGGTAAAGTTGTTGAGCTGTTGTCACTTCTCAGTGAGATGGGACAGATTTTATGTTCTTCAAAGCTCTTTAAATTCTTTTGACTGGAAAGTTTGGTTAAACACAGTGACTTCAGCAACTATACAGAAACAATCTGTAAATTAATTTTGCCCTCCAAAAATCTGGATGTTTCTATTTAAACACCATTTTTACAGGGTGTTTTTTTCATAGTATTATAACTAAGCAGAAAATTCAATTCCTTTTTAGCACTGATGCAAAAGTAAGAAAAAGGAAAAAGAGAATACATGTTTTTTGACGGTTCTGTGACTTTCTAGCTACAATACAAGGGAATAAAAGTCTATAGAAAGAAATAAAAACTGAAACTGAAAAAAAGTAATTTGATAGCCTAAATCACTGCCTAGATCACAGAGCAGTAGATTTGGCAGTGAAGAATAGGTTCAGTTAAAGCAGTAGGTTCAAGAGACTATAATTTTTTGTGAATTTGGGGAATAGTTTTAGCCCAGAATGGGAACTGGAATGTGGAGGAGGAAGAAAAGGATGAGAGGACTTCTTCTGTTTGGACATTTTCCAATGGAATAATTTAATTTTTTTTTGTTTCAAAATGACATTTTAATTTTAAAGTCAAGTATTTTAATATCATGTTTTAAGGATTGATGTGATCATGAAGTGAAGCAGTTTGTGGTTCAGGTGAAGGGGTTCCATTTTTACATCGTCTTTACTGAACTATTTTTTTAAAAATGTAAAACAGTGGAGCAAGGGGTGGGGATTTGACCAACCAGGCAAAAAAGTCTATTGCTCACTCATGTCTAGCCATGTCAATAAAGTGGTTTTCATTAATCTTTTTTTTGTTATCACATTCCTATGTAAATTTGTTATGCTCTGTTCTAGGGGTAAAATACATGATGGTAGGCTGGTTGCTCAAGGTCCTGTGATCTGTTCCCAGCTGGCTGGAAAACAAGGTGGGGATGCCTTTGCCCCTCCCCTTGCTCCCCTAGTACAAGGTGAACCTTTTGCCAGACTTCTATAAAAATCCAAATATTCATTCCTTCCCAAATCCACTTGTTACACTGCTCCATCTTCAGTATTTTAAAAACTTCAAAATATATTGAATTTCCCAATTTAAAAAAAAATAAATATATATACCACTTAAGGTGGGATCATACTGTTCAGGGAATTACATCATTTCACTTGCATCTGTTCCCTGAAGGCTGGGGGCAGCTGCAGGGTGTGAAACAGTTTTGACTTTCGAGGAATTGACAACTGCCCTTGATGTACTAAATAGCAGGGGAGCAGGTGGCAATGCAATCACCACAAACGGTTTTATAAAGCATGCTTGTGTGACTGGTTCGTGATCCTAATTCTCTAGGTCAGCATCAAGGAGGAAGAGTGGCTTCTCTTCATCGCCCCCAGGCTGTCATCACGTTATAACCTAAGTGGTGGAAAGAGGTCAACAGCTAATAAATCTTGTGAGCAGACTCACCACTTTAAGACTACAGTCCCTTTAGAGATTGCTGCTGTCTTTTTCCCTTTTCTTCTTTTACCCCCAGTGAACCTTTACATCCTCAGAAGCATTTGGCTTTTCCTGGCCTCTGACAAATGGAAAGTACTAGGCTTTGAATAGGGAGCTTCTGCTGTTGCTAGTTAGTCTTTGAAAGAACCAGAGAAAATACGTTGCCAGATTTTTCTTTTTCTTAAGAGCTCTGAGATAAAGGCTCAGATTAAAGACAGGGCTGTGCAATTACATGAACTTTTTGAAGGGCATTTTTTCTCAGTAGCTTTGATTAAATTATTGAAAGGTTATTACATTAAGAAAATGGTGCCATTTAGCTGTCCTCTCTGTGCTTTAGAGCTAGTTGTGAAAGAGCTGTATTACAGAGTCTGTTATAGCATTGATGGATATGTTCATTGTGTCAGGTTCACCAGTAACTCTGCTAAGACTCAGCAGAAAAGCAGCCTAGAGACCATCACTTTATTCATTTCTCTCTTGCACAAAAAAAAAAAAAAAATCAGGAAAGTGTAAATGAGAGGTTGCACAGGGGATAATTAGCACAAAGGTATCTGTGAAATCTAAATCCTGACTTGTTTATGTCTCAAAGTATTTTATAGTAATGCATTATGTTTTATAGTTGCTTAGTTTGCATTCTGTCTTGCTTGAGTATTTCCACTTCACTTTGCTATTTGTACTGCAGGGGTGGTGTTAGGCTGTTTCTTGTTCCAGAACAAAGGTAGAGACCCTGAGACAGCTGGATTGAGTGGTGAGAGCCCAGGGAACCGCTGTTTTCCCCAGAAACATATCTAGCTAAGTGACATCCATCTACTGTAGATACAATATTGCTCCCTTCCAGAAACTAGTGGTGATGGGACAGGACAAGACATCTGTGCTTCAGGCAGAGCCCTGCAAGAAACAGGTATCTTAGTGGCTGGAAACATGCTTGCTGCATCTGCTAGGGCAATGTCTTGTACTACATACAAAGACTGAAGGCTGACTTAAGAAACCATGCTTGTTATTGAATAGGAGATGCACTGAATGTATAGTATTAATTGTACTTATCCAAATCTCACATTTTCCAGTATTTCCTATTATTTCTGGAGTACAGAGCCTCCATGATGTGCTGTAGCATGAAAATCGCTAAGAGTATACTTGCTTTCTGAATAAATGTATTTCCAAAAAGAAAGATGTCTCAAAACAACCTTCAAGTGGCCTTACACAGCAGCTGTAGGTGTCATGACACAAACTGAGGGCGGGGAGGAGAGGAGAGCACGGTACTCTGTGTCATTTTTCACCCCAGCACAACCACCCTCCGAAAGAACTGCACTTCTGACACCAGCAGATTAACAAAGACAGTGCGGAAGCTCTGGTGGTTTGATGTTATGTCTACTGAAAATAAGTAAAGCAGGGGAAAGTTAACATTTATTCCATTCATTTCTCAAATGGAAGCAAAACGTTCTCTTCTCGGTCCCACGCCACATATGTTTTTGGTCCGTTTCTTAAAAGTACATAAATATTAGAGAACATCTAAGTACAGCTCTCTTCTTGAATATTTTTTTGAAGATTCCTCCAGTTCATCATCATAGGAAAAAAACCCAAACCTCTATGTCTGTGGGGCGCAGTGAAAGCTCTCCACCAAGACCGTCAAAGTCAAACCCATTAGTGGTTTACACTGTATAGTAACAGGAACAGCTTTCAGGGCACTCATAGAATTTCAGCTGTTAAAGGGATTGAAATGCATCAAGTCTGTAGATAATGAAAGTCAGGAGCTGCAATGATTTCATTGTTTTTTGCTGTCAGGACAAGATGGTCACTGGTGCTTGAGAAGTGCAGATTTAGCTGTCTCAAGGGTAATCTCTGCCTAGGTAGACTTGTTCATCACAGCTTCATCTGTGAAGATCAGCAGATCAAAATAATAATATGGGGAAAGTAAAGGCACCTTTATGAGGAATAGATATTTCTCATCGCATTCCAGCATTTTCTCAGGAAGCACAAGTTGTTGCAAGAGAGCAGCAGAACTGTGCAGTAGTAGCAGCAGTAATCTGGGAGTTTGTGAAGGCACGTGACTCCTCTCCTTGGGTCCTCTTTTCCCCAATTAAGTAGCCAGGAGGCAGAAACCTCACAGGCTACTTAGTTATTGATATCTATCTAATTCATTTCCACAGGACAGTGGAGGGTGCAAGCAGCAAGAATGAGTGAGGTGCACCAGGAAGACCTTCAGCATCTGTGCTGGCGCTCTCATCCTGTGGCCATCAGCTGAAAAGTAGTAAGTCAAGGGGGCAAAGGAGCTACTTGGCCTAGAGTTTGGCAGAGGAGGGATGAAGGACATGAGGGCCGTGGAGACAGATACACAGACTATAGTTAGTTCTAGTTCACAGTATAAGTTGTGAAGGTGGCCTTTCACAGCAAAGTACAACAGTGATCATACTGTATCTCAAGACCAGTTAGACCTATTGGTGTTCCCAGAGACCAGTTCACCCCTCCCTTACCCCAGGCTTTTTCCCAAAATCCTACTGTTCAAAGTTACAAGGTTATTGAAACTTCCTACTGCAACAAAGCTCAAGTGGATGCTGTAGGGCCAAGGCAGGAGAGTCCCTGCAGAGACTGGCATGCAGGAGGAGAAGAGACATAGGGCAAGACTGGAGTGAACAACCTCTAATCTAAAATATGCTTTGACTTTTCAAGTTTCAGCAATTTTTCTGTATGCAAGGTGATGAAGTTTTATTCGTATACTGCACTAAAGGGATGAATCCAGTGCACATTCAGTGGGTGATAGATTAGAGACAATATTACCAATTCCCTTGCTAAAAAGCCATGTAGGGAAAACAGAAGTAAAGTTTTTGTTTTCTGGCTATATTTTCTGCTTCTTCTTTAATGGAACTTCAATAACTTAAATTCAAATGTTAGGAAATGTTATGTTAACCTTGTCCATACATGCAGTACAGTTTGGATTGTGTATAATTCCCTGCTTAACCTTTTGGCAAACTCACTGCTGGTTTATAAATACCTACCTCCTAGCTGAAATCTGCTTTAGCTTGGAGAAGATGATGAAACAAACCAAGACTGTAACTTCAGAGGCTGTAGGCAGAACCCAGTGCAATGACTGCCTTGGAATATTGCAGAAGAAGACAACCAATGAAATCAGCAACTCTCAATATTGCCAGCCTCAAAGACTCCAAAATGAGTGAGTGTCTGCTGCTTAAATAGGGTAGTCCTTGGCCTAGGACAAAGGTTAGCTAAGCTTGCTGGAGAAAGCGAGACTGGCTTCAGATGTTTCCAATCTGCTTGACTGTTTCAGGCTTTGTGTTCAATGCAACCCCATTGCTTTCAGCATCCCCAGGCTGCAGCAATGCTGTAGCCTTTCCCAAACTCCATTAAGTCTGTACATGTGTGTTGCTTGCATAAGCCCCTGGGTGAACCTCAAGTCAGACCTCTGAGAATATACCTGGTGTAACTCTGGATTCATAAGCATAACCCCGGTTATAAAGTTGAATGCACAAGTGATCCCTTTACTTGCATACTATGTAGGCATAATGTAACGGCAGATAACATTGCGACACATGGGCATGATGCTCTCAGAAATTATGCCAGTGTTCTTGTATATTCTGTGCTTTTATGTTATTTGGTACTTGATGTGACCAAATACTTAAATTAAATAAAAGATGTGTCCATTAAATGACAATTGACTGCAGAGGCAATTGAAAGTATCATCGGTACCCTTCTCTTCTGCTGTGTGCTTTATAAAATGTTCCTGTGGCACCGTTCAGACCCTGGAAGGATGTGATGTATATGACAAGTAGCTCATTGTGAACAAAGTGTCAGGTAGAGCTGAGAGCTCTGAATCCATTACCTTTCAGGGTCATTGAGCTGCAGGTTGTATGGAAAACACCTTGCACATCATACCACTGGAATTATAATAGGAATGAATAGAGGTGAAAAAGGTATAAACAAAACAAACAGATACAGTATCTAAGTATTAAACCTCTTGCCGAACAGGAAAAAACAGAACAAAAATATCAAAGCCACACTCTGGAAGTTCTTTTACCACTAAAAGCTTATGGTTTTCTGAATCACTGTTGGCTGAGGCAGCAGAGGAAGACCTGTAGATAGGAGGAAGAACAACCAACCACAACCAAAACAAGATGAATCCATGTTTCCTTTGATTTACGTGCTTCATGGTCCACAGTGGAAACTGCACTATCTCTAAGACCATCACATACATTTCTTAATCCGTACCACATGCTGCTGCCTAAGGAACAGTCAGTCAAACCTGAGCAGGGGAAAATGAAAACCAGACACATCAGCTGTGAATATCTCTAGCCATGAGCAGCCAGGCACATGGTTTGCAACCAAGGAGCATTGGTGCCTTGATAAGGAGTGTTATTCTCTGTACAGTCACTGACAGAGTGCATTTATTGGATTGAGGCAGTGCTCAATACATGCCATCAACACTGTTTAGGCAGTGGAGTAGGGCTCTAGCAGCTGCTGCTCTGCATTTTTCTGTCAGAAACTTAGTACCAAGAAGGTAGCTGACAGTCTCCAATCTTGTGCTGTCAATGGAGGTCTCAGAGTTTTTTGATTGATTAGGTTTCAGTTCATCATGCCTAATTTTAGGCACCTGAATAACATGCCTAACTATCCCCAATATAATCAGAGCCTCTGAGTCACTTTCTGGGGTGCCTCAAAACTGAATGATCTCTGGTAATATCTATCCTTCCCTACTGATTATAGAAGGCAGCCAGTGCAAATAGGGTGCCAATGTAAAAACTTTATTTTAGATCCCTTAAGGTAAATTTTCTTCTCTGTTCTACTTCAGGATATCACCTTGACAAAAGTTTCTGTGATGTCCTATTCTTATTCTTACTTGCTTACTCTTAAAACAGTAGCTCCTCTGTCTGGAGTCCTTCACTTTTAAAGAGAATAGAAAAGTTGTAATTGTACTTTGAAATTAAGCAAAACATATTCTCCTTCTAAATCTGCTTTCAGTGACTGATTATGCAAATGTTTTCTTCCTAGTGTCAAAGGATTAATAGTTGGGAGCATCAGATACTGAACTGACTTTATCTGAAGGACACACATGTGAAAGGTAAGACCAAAATCAAAGAAGTTTTAACAGTACGGACTTTTACTCACAACAATAGGTGATCGAGTTATTCTACAAACAGGCAAAACATAACACACATACTTGAGAGCACACTCAGACACACTTGAGCCTTCTTTTCATTTTTACATACCCCATTTTCTGATACCCAAGCACTCACCACCACAGATAGGTACTGCAATGATTCTCTGCTCTATCCTTTTCATAAGTCCCTACATAAGTCTCTCCTTCTCACATCCCTCTCTTTGCCTGGTCACAGCATGTGTCATCTTAACCTATTGTTTGTCACAATTCCTGACACTTTCCCCTCCTGGGCAAAACAGTGGCTCCCAAATTCCTGCAATACTCTGCTGCCTGCTTCCCAGGTTGTGCCTGCCATGTCTGCCAGCGTGCCTGGTTGAGCCCAGACAGAGTAGCCGTAGGTATGAGTACTGGAGGACAGCACAGCAGCTCATCCCACCTCCGTGGTGCAAGGCACTGCCTTTGGACACCAGAAACCCAGTGGCTGTCTCAGCATTAGCCTCCCACCGAAACACAGACATCTTGGGGAATGCCCTGAGAGATCTGAATTAGCTCCTGATCTCTGCAAAAAAAGATGATACTATTTAAAAAGAACCCCAAAACACACGTGTGTGCACACACACACACACACCCCCCAAAACTAGTTTAATCCATTACAGCTTCTCAGAACATCTATCTGTAGCGTTTTGGGACCACCCATATGTGAATTTGACTTGTGATGTGAGGTCTATCAAGGAGGGTAACTCACTTATCACTGAGGGCAATGGAGGTCCCCTAGAGTACCTGGGAGACAGACAGGGAAGCAATTAGAAGAAATATAAGACAATCTTCAGACAAAAGGTAAGGAGTCAAACTAGACTGGTTTTTTTTTTTGATGGACTATGTTTTATATTTAGAGTCCTATGTATATTGCCACTGACTGTCCATAAATTGTGATTGTCAGTGCTAGTGAAAAGGATCTTTGATCAGTGATGTTTGCTTGCTATTATTATGGACATTCAGAAAATCTCTGCTACAGCTACATTTTGACACAAAACACAGACAAAGTTACAGCTTGCGCTTGCCACTTTCAGGGAACCCAAAGTGCCGTTTTACCAAGTTGGCTGTGACACAGTGAGAGCTTCTCAGATTAGTCTAAGCGGCCTCGTTTCACAGGGCAAAGGCAGTGATCTTCCATGACTGCAGGCACACAATCACACAATCTTTTGCAAGTATCTCTTCAACAACATTATGTACAACACAAGGAAAAATCTTTAATGCACTATTTTTTCTTTTAGTATGATTTATTTTCATTTAGAAATGATTAAAATATTCCCATTGCAATATTCTGAGAGCACAAGCAAATGCAATTAGTGTTGTAGCTATGCCTCTGAACAGGGAAAAAATACTCATTTTACAGAATAGTGTGAATATATTTTGAGCAAGGTAAAATTATATCGGTATATTTTGGGGGGAATTCAATACTAATCCCATTTGGATATGATGTTTTACTGAAATGAGATCATCAATTACTGTCTGTGTTTCCTCATGAGGTAATGTTTTATTTAAATTGTTCCTGATTTCTTCCGACAGTTTAGGCAAATGTAATTTTCATAAAAAGGACTTTTACTGCTTTCAGCTTTTTTCCTCAATATATAATTTCTAATAGAATTTTTGAGGCACCAGTGATTTCTCTATTTTTATCTCTCTCTGATGTGGATGCATCCATAATGTGGCACCTCAAACCTTTACCTTCTTGAGTTGTGATTAGATGTGATATTAGTCATCTAGATTACTGCAAATTCAGGAAGTCTTTTCAGATACATCTATATAATTATCCATATATCTCCACCAGAATTCTTCCTTCATTTATTTGCCAAGGAAAACAAATTATTGTTTTGTTTCCCAGCTCTAGAAGTAAAGGATAGCTCTATCAGTTATCATCACCGATCTCCTCAAAGAATTACTTGCTTATAAACAAAGTTGAGCATCCCCTTGCAGTTGATTTCTCTGGTACTTAACCTTGTATTGTGTCCACAAAATTTGTGCAAAGTGTATGCACACCCAAAGCTTGAAAAGGCAAAGTCCAAGAGGAAAGGTCTCTGTGCTGGAATTATTATTATTATACTTGGTTTACAAGCGAGAATAGATGATTGAAATGCAGTAATTTCTATGCTGACAGCAAAATAGGGGACCTAGAACAAGTGGATTTGTGTATTATTCTCCTGTCAGCATCAAAATATCACTTCAGCTATAGATTTTATTTCAGAGTGAGTACAAGAAACTCATGAGTGAATGCAAGAAACTGTGCCTTCCAATAGCTTATGTTCCAGAAAAGGCCAGAATTCAGGGCTATTAAAGGCCTATTTATAATATACTTGGTTACATGGCAGGAAAACACTATCCTAGTATACTGTAGCGTAATTGAAACTTTCACTGGAGATAACACTGGAATGATTGGAACTAAGGACAAACAGTAAAATAAAAAAAGATGGAAGCAAGGAGTCAATCTGGTGGTATCATCTATAAATTTCCCTCGGTGCAGGAGCAAGGAGACAAGCACAAAAATTGGCAGGCACTTGGCATAAAAGCAACATAGACCCGTGGTACAGAGCATCTCCTGATGACCACATGTGTTCTGCGGCACCCATTGGATCACACTTTTTAGTTACAATGAAACTTACCTTCACAAAGCTCCAACTCCCTGATACCCAGAGGAGGTGGTGTTCAACTTTAATAATTTTCCTACATACTAGCTGAAATCAGGGCTGCAACATGCTCTCATGATATGCCCTCTACAGTTCCCAAACTTTTTCTGTCCTTTCCGTACTTCTGTATCATTTTTCATGCATTCACAAACTCCCTTTCACAAAATAACCTTGATATTGTAGTTGCTCTTTCCACTTCTTCTGACCTGCATATATAGCAGAACTCAGGAAAAAAATCACACCAAGGATCAGCTTTTCTCAGCCTATGTAGAAAACAGAAACACAAATTACTGCTTCTGAAGTTGCTAGGCAGTGTCTGCAGTGTCAGTTGGTTGACCACCTCTGTTTTTCCAGACTTGAAAGTGGAGGAGCTTTAGGAGGGAAATGCTTTCTAAATAAGTAGGATCAATATCTATCCTATCTCCTCATCCACTACTGTCTGTCTGTCATTTGTTCAGTGGCCAAATTACCAACCAGTTCTGCATCCTGGCTTGCATCATGAGTTCTCCACCAGGCACCCTGAGTACACATGGTAGAAGAGTGCTGCACTAATCAAATAGGAATCTAGTAATGCTAATGCTAAAAGTTCACCAACTTAATAAAAAATATGAAATGTCTCAACTACACTTTTATTCACTATTAGCTGAATAAACTGAAGCCACTTACAGTCCTTTTTGAGGCCTGGAAGAGGTAGTTTTGGGACATATATATGAAAAAACATGACTTGAAGTCACACTTCATGAAGACAAGTATGTACCTCTCTGGAGGTAGTGCAGAGCACTCTCAGACCAATGATGTTACTGCCAGGAGAGCTCCAGGTCTCAAAAGCCAATTTTATCACAACTGAAGTATTCCTCAACAGGAGTATGAGGGTGTTCCGAGGGTGTGATGGAGAAAGTACATGGATATAAACCTGGTGGGACCATAAAGGGGAGACAATATTTGGCATCCAGCACTGAGGGCTGGCCAGAATTGGAGAGGGTGCTGCAGCAAGGAGCCAAACACAGAGACTGAAACGTGAGCTGAGGTTGAACTCTGATCAGATCACAGTGACTTCTAGGGAAGGTATTACAGGTGTCACACTTTGAACACTACAAAGTCATTCAGAGCACTGCAGTGTTGAACCACTACTACCCCATATACTTTTTGCCCTTGAGGCCAAATAATCTCAAGCTCAGCATCATGTACCAGGCATTATGACTTTGTTTCAGACCTACTTGACTGTATAAAATGGCAGTGACATAGCTGGTGTTGAACATGATGACTATCTCAAAAGCAATACTGCCTCTTCTCCCTTATCATCCTTTCCACTCTGAATGGTTCAGGAGGTTCCACTCAGCAGGTTGCAGGAGATATTAGGAAATGATTAATGGAGGGAACAATAAGGATTGATCCCCTAAAACCCACTCATATGTCTAAGTTAGAGGATACCTCTCCTAGATATCTAATGGTGCTGTTAGACATCTTCTGCACCTCCTACTCTTGTTTTTTAATTTCACTATTTGAAATTTATTGTGACTAATATGGAAATTGATGTTTTAGTGACAAATTGAACTATAGCATACCAAATCTCTGACACTGAACCTCACTGTCTTCTTATGTTTGCTTTGTCACCCAAACCAATGTTTATTTTGTTTGTGAAGTACACAAGCAAAGATTTATAAGGATGATAAGCACATTTAAATATCCACAGATGTCAGAAAGCATTGAAACTAGTTCCCATGCTAGCTCAGCAAATCAAATAAGTTTAAATACTCACAGATGTCAGTATGTTGCAACAAGTTCTCATGCCATATCAGCAAATAAAATTTAAACAGTTGTTTGCAATGGATGTTTCAGTATAATTAGTGCCTCTGTCATGTTTTCAATAACTCTCCTCAAGCAGGAAATCCAACATGCACAAGCTCCTCTACCAGTTCCCTGCTGGCTTCTGTCTTAGCTGCTCCATTACAAATGTATTTCCTCCTCAGAGATGTTTGGGACAAAATAGATACTGACTTATTAAGGGAGGTTTCTAAATCAACTCCAAACATTCTTCCAGTGATTATTTACTTGTCATTACTGTTATATACTATTCATTTGGTGAATTTAATAGATTTTCCAGTTGAGCAATTACCTCAGGGGCTTTAACTGAGTAGTGCCCAGCTGAGACATGGCTTTAGAAGCTAAAATTAGGGGCCAGAAATATATATTGACTTATATAAAATGGGAGACATACTTTGGGATTATGGATATCCAGATTGTTCTGGCAGCCTGTAGCTGGCATATACAAAGGAGGAAATTTAATATCTTTCAGTGCATAGATGTCTGAATACAGCCACCGAGACACCATGTATGAGTTTAGTGTGTGCATGGGCAGGGAGAGCAAGGAGTCAAAGAAGAGGACTAGATGTTAATTGGAAGTAAAATTAATCACACCCTCCATCCCTGGAGGTATTTACAAGACACATAGATACGGTGCTTGGGGACATGGTTTAGTGTTGGACTTCATAGTGTTAGGTTTACAGTTGGAGTCAGTAATCTTAAGGGTCTTTTCCAATCCAAATAATTCTATGATTCTGTGATTCTATGCAATGTGCCCAGGCACTTTGTTTAGGTGTTCTGTAATATAAACAAAATAAATAAATTACAAGATTGATGGTTTATGCCTTTAAGTTAGAAATAATAAAAAATATTTTTCATCTGAGGAATACCAGCATCTTGAATGAACAAATCAAACCAATAAATTCCACTATCAAGAAGAGCTACAGTGGTTTCCTAATGAATATGTAATGCCTACATTAACATTCTTATTAGACACAAGTTATCTTTTTTTCATATCCATAAACACAGTGGACCATGCATGAAATTACTGCTTTTCAAGACAGTGAGTTGTGTTTCCTGTTGTAAAGACTTGTAAACCATCGCTTAACTGCTGTGTGGTTTCTGCTAACAAGGTTCTTTGGGATATCTTTTCTCTTCTGTTGGTCAGGAACTATATGGCAATGACAGAACCACATTTTTGGATAACTTGTTTAACTAACAACAAAAAATAACTAATAATGTAATCTAGCCTGGAGGAACTGTCATACCCCAATTCAACAACTTGTTTCCCTCTTAAGAGGTCTGAAAAAATTTAGAGTCCTCTCTCATCCACGGTATGTGGAAGCTTATAATTTCTTCCTGAGAATTTGAATCCTTTACAAAGCAGCTAGTCCTGTCTTCTTGCGGTCTGTCAGAATGCAATTGATTTTTTTGTTCATTTTCAGTCAAATTTTATGACTAATTCAGTTCAGCTAATGTGTTGAAAATAAATTAACTATATTAGTATGAGTCAAAAGGAGAAGAAATAACTTATAACTAAATGAAGGGCCTTGTTGCAAGTTCTTTTTTCTGGTAAGTTAGAGTCCAAAGTTAGGCTAAATATTTCTCCTGAGCTAAGTATTCCCATTTACTCATGATTCATCTAATCCCCCATTAACATGGGTAGCAATTTAGAAATGTAGATCATCATCTGAAGTGCTGTCACCACAAAAGCTCAGCTGGATATCCACTACACAGATGAATAATATGTTCTGGTGGGGCAGACACAAGCCAGCTGACAAGAGAACTTTTCCTTCATCCTTGCCTTGACATATGTTCCCACCCTATGTTGCTTCCCTCCCAGGTCCCTCTTGTGAAAAGCTCTTGATCATGCCTGTTTCCTCCCTGCATGCAGAGTTCCCACCTCTCACTGGTGCTCACACAGGAACCAAAAGCCCCACAAGAAAGAGCTGAAATAAGGTGTGCAGATTCCTATGTGGTGGAAAGACCCGTGAGGTTATGAAAGCAGAAAATTAGAAGGGCCAAAGCCCAATTAGATCTTAATCTGGCTACTGCCATAAAAGACAATAAAAAATGTTTGTATAAATACATCAGCAATAAAAGGAGGACTAAAGAGAATGTCTATCCTTTGTTGGATGTGGGGGGAAACATAGTGACAAAGGATGAGAAAAAGGCTGAGGTACTTAATGCCTCCTTTGCATCAGTCTTTAATAGCAACACCAGTTGTTCTCAGGGTACAGAGAGCAGACTGAAGCCCCTATAATACAAGGGGAAATGGTTAGTGACCTGTTACACTGCTTAGACACACATAACTCTGTGGGGACAGATGGGATCTGCCCAAGCGTACTGCACCAGGGGAAGTTTAGATTAGATATTAGGAAAAATTTCTTCACAGAAATGGTTGTCAAGCATTGGAACATGCTGCCCGGGGAAGTGGTTGAATCACCACCCCTGGAGGTATTTAAAAGATATGTAGATGTGGCACTTAGGGACATGGTTTAGTGGTGGACTTGACAGTGTTAGGTTAGCGGTTGTAGTTAATGATCTTAAAGGTCTTTTCCAACCTAAATGATTCTATGATTCTATGACTCTGAAGACAGTGGAGGCATCACAGCAGCCCTGTGGTGAACACCACCCCCTTGTGATGGTGGACAAGGCAGGGGACAGAGTGACCCATCCTGCTCAGCTGAGCCACTGGCCTCTTCAGTGGAGACATGCTGGCATGGGCAATGGGATCAGTAAGTTGTTCATACAGAGGATGGAGGAGTGGGAGGCTGTTACAGAGGAGAGATGGAAAGCAGAAGCAAGGGATTGCTGGAAGGAATCACTCCTGAAATAGCTGAAAGGAGACTTGCACAGCTCCCCATGCAGCCAAGGGATTACGCAGGGGCTTTTTGGTTTGGTTTTGGGTTTTTTTTTTTTGGCAAAATGCGATGCAGGTATACATTTTATTTGTTTGGTAATACAGTGGCTCACCATAAAAAAAAAATCAAAATTTTTAACAACTGCTAGGATAGTGATCAAAACACAGGAGAAGATAATTGAAGCTGTGTGGAGTTCTGATTGTGTAAATCTGAAGGATATGTAATTTTAAAGTCAGTGAAGTGTTTTTGGTGTGCTTAATGGCACCTGTAAAATTTGATGTGGTATCAAGCTGATCAGCTCTGATTCCAAAAGATTTTGATAACTGCAAATATATCATGACTGAATCTATCGTAAAGAGATTAATTTCACAACTACTTACTGTATGGTAAGTGCAATAAATTCTTATAATAAATTATTTGAAGCATGGGGTGAGTTTCAGACCCAACATTCTTTCTGTAGGGAAAGAGATCACAAGCCTTTGGGAGCACATTATATTGCTATTGTAAGATAATTTGATTCGATATCTCACAAATACAATTTACCGGCAGTGCATGGAAAAGAAATTGATTAATGTATTAACACTACCAAGGTTTTAAATAACACTGTACAAAACATTTGGAAAAAGTTAAAAAGGAAACCAACAACACTGGAATTGAAGTCACAGAAAAAGACAACCAGTGTCTTCGCTCCTATTCAATGTACAACTTCATCAAGTAATTTTTGATCCAGAATCTTTAGGCATAAGTTACTGGTTTGGTCAGATCACAGAGGTTCCTCATCCCTTGCAATACAATTTGGTCTGATTGAGCAGTTCCTGTAGTAATATAGAAAAAATGTAGAAACATTATACAACCTTTTTGTGTACTCCTGAGTTTACAAAACTCAAGCCAAAAAATGCTGTGGCTTTTATGTTAGGTCTGCCTGTGACCCTGAACTGTCAGGAGCTGTGAAGCACAGATGATAAGCTCTGTGGAACTGAATATGATTGCTGAAAATGATCCAAACAAATCTGAAAATTATCTGTGTATAATGATGCACCCATAAACTGCACCTGTAAAAAAAAGATTTTACTTCACATCAGTTGGACCACTTTCAAACCATGCCAGAAACCTGAATATATATTTTCAAATTTTTACATTTAACATATATGAAAGGCAGATTTATTATGCTATCAGGAATGACTGTGGCATCTTTCATTAGACTGTACCTGTGATAATAGCTTGCAATACTTAAGCTCTAAGGATGGTGATTAGGGCATACCAATACCTAACGGAATTATTTCCTCTACTGGGGCTTAAGAGAGGTACATCAGTTAGCCTATTCTGACTTCCTTTTGAGTCATCTGATTTCTTGGGAAGGATGCATGGAAAAGTAATGTAAGAAATTCTTCATTTTGGCAGAAAGTAAAGGAAAAAAAACAAAAAAATCTCAGATATTTTTGACTGGATGTTATCTTCGTATTATCTGTCCAGACCAGAGGGAATTTGGTTTTTGGATTTCAATGAACATATATTTCTCCTAATTTCCCATCAAAATGTGGCACCAAAGCCAATAATCCTATCCTGGGGCCATAGCTCAGATGCTGAAAGACATTGAGTTCTGAACATAGTGATTAATGGTTGAGAAATCTGTGAAAAAGCTACACTGAATGAAGCTAAAAGACATTTCGCTCCCAGGAGGCAATTAATAGATGGCAAGAATACTGTTCGTTTACAAGGTTATGTTTAACTGGTAGTGATGTCACAGAGCTGGGTAAATGGTAGAACTGCATTAATGGTCCCCAAACCCCAAATCTCAGCACTCATTAAGCCTGAGTCATAGATTAATGAAGAGACATTTATACTTTCAGTCTGTGCCATAAATAACTACACAGCATTAAGGTCAGCTAATAAGGAGGCAGAAGATGTTGTCTTATGGATACAAGCACATTTTAGAGATGTTTATTTCAAAAGAGTTCTTTTTCTTAAAGGATGCATTACAAGTCACACAGAGGAACTACACAAAGCTGTCAACAGAATTTCTTTTGGGAAACTGTCACGTAAACTGCAAACAACAAAAGTCTTCAAACATAGAAGTTTGGCAGAACATATGTTCTTTTAGTAACTGACACACTTTTAAGTAGGTAGAAAACTCAACAGCAAACATAACCTTTGACCAGAAAGAACCTTTCAAGTTTAGTTGTTTTCCTTGGCAAATTGGCAGAGACAATTATGGTGCACCATATTGGACACATTATTCTTAGGTTATACTTAGTAATAAAGTAAGTATATCAGATACTCTTTTCACTCTTAGTAGATGTTGCGGTTTTAAATATTTTTATACAGGAATTAGCCTCGAAAGTTTCTGGGGCTTAGAATAATGATTTTACACTAAAAGCCACCCAAAATGTTCTGCTACTCCAGTAGTGCAATATTTGTGGTGGCTGTCACCAAAATAAGTCTAGCAATGAACTCCAGCAGTTATGCATACCTAGTTGCATTCACTATATTTTTAATTATGTAAAGTTGTCAAGTTAATACTGATGCTGGGGTCTTCATTAGAGTAAGAGCTGTCATTTATTAATCTCAAGCTATTTTTAATAAATCACAGATTTACTGAAATGACAAAATTATGGTTAAAAAACCCTCCAAAACACCACAGCGATTAATTAAGCAAGAATACAAATTTTGATTGGATTATAAATAGCCACTAGTTATTTTACACAAATATATCCAAATGTGAGTTTCATTACTAGAATTTTATTTGCAGGCATGGAATTCAAACAAATTATTTGATTGTTGAACATAATTTTTCAGCTTTTATAGTGTTTGGTGTAATTTGCTAGCATTTTCAATGCCTGATCAAATGACTTCCATGATTAACTAACTGTGAATTTCGTTCTATAATTTAATATGAATTGAGTTTTTGCTTTACTTATATGTAAATAAAGATTATTTTAATGTCTTTCATCCCAGAAGGGAGGACATCCAAACACTGCACTTTTCTGTATTTTATGTTTAGTGAAATTTTTTCCTAATTTAGTATTGTTAGTCAAATATCCTTAGGACAGCCGACCTGAATTTATAGATATAGCAAAGAAACATACTATCATTACTTTTAGGCAGAGGCATATTCCCAAACAGTTTTACTGTGGAGAGTAGTCCAAAACTGCTAAGAATATAGTTGTCCGTAATTGTGACTTGTGGAGCAGGGAGGGGCTGAAGAAATAGATTTTCACCTGATGAAGTTGTTTATAAAATACAGGTCTGGGGGACGCTGCTTATTGAGGCAGTGTCTGGACAAATTGAGACGTGTATAATTTATGGAGAATTTTATAATTGCAAACTACGAAGTGGGCAAGACAGAGAAAATAATAGTCCCTGACATAAAATATAACTTCAGAAATAGCAGACATCTTGCCTGACTGACTTGCACCCACCTAGACCACACCGTGATATAAGATCAGGAGCAGAGACAGAAAGATTACAGTTTTAACGTGACCCCTGCCCTTCTGCCACTCTGAATAAGTTGGATCCATCCAACTAAGTACTGCACCAGACGGATTTATCTCCACAAGAAATCTGAACATTTGTTTCATTCCTCATATGGCCAGCCTGCTTATACCCCAGGAATACGTCTCCATAGAAGCTGTCAGCCAACAACTGAATATCTGTTTGGAAATGAGACAACTAATTGTATACAGAGGCTGGGCCTCTTGGGTGTCATTAGCCTTTGTACATTTGCCCACTGAAGAGAGGAAGATTTCCAGTATTTTTGCCACTTGACTGGTATACATTAACATGCCAAGAATGAATGCCAAGAAGACATTCCAAAACATGCACCTCTTCTATCACTCAGAGCCACTTATCTTGCACTTGGTGACTAGTAAGACTGATGAACAGGAGAAAAGATTTATATGTTACCTGATGCAAGAGTTAGGTATCTGCTGGGACTAATGTTTTTAAGACAGGACAATGAAAGCCTTTAAGTTACTTCTCTGAAAAGGACAATTGGAATTGACAACACAAATATTTACAAAGAGGATTTGTAAGGAGATACAAAAGCAAGGTTGAGAAAGAAATTAGGAAAGAAAAGTTTTTCTGAGAGTTTCAAACAAGCTTTCAGGACAAAGTTACAACAGCTTCATGTTTTCTACTTCTAAGCAAGGAGTCATGTTTCTTTCTTTGCTGTAAAGAAGTTATCATTATTAATCTCCCTGTTTCTGTCACACTCGAAATTTGGTGAGAGGTTCGCGCAGGGGCTTGGGAGCTTCGATATCTGATATAGACTATAGACTATATATCTAATATATCTAGTTCTCTCTAGAAATTGATCAAGAGTGACTATTACTGTTCTAACAGTTGCATGGCAGCTTTCAGATTGCTTGCTTATGAACCAGGACTATTACTATCAGACCTCAGTCTATACAGCTATCTAGGTGGCAAAGACATTTTGAAATCGGTAATGCTGGTTTAACAGGTCACTTTACTTGACCTATGAGGAAAGTGAAAAAGAATCTGCCAAAGCAAGATCACAGCTGTATGAAAATGAAACAACTGAAATCTTGGAAGAAAATGAAACTAATTTTGACAGTTCCTTCTGCATGAAATGGTAGCAAAGCCGGTAAATAACCTTCTGACAAGGTGCCACGACAGTTGTAAATAAATGCCAAATTCTTGTATGAACAGTGAGTCGAAGAACTTTAATTAACTGAGCTATATTTTCCTTCTCACCTATATGAATTGGTTTCATACATATTAAAATGATTGTTTATGAATAAAATGATAAAGTTCCAAGACCACACATTAGGGGTCTGGTTCAGTCTAGAAAAGATCAGAAATTCTTGAAAAAGGGAAGAGCTATAGCAGTGACATATCTCAGCACCGTATGCACATACGGTCAGTATGTACCTATTGTCCAGTAAAATGCCTTGTAACACATTCAAGGGTCAAAGGTCCTTGACCAAGGAGGTTTTTATCATTTATCTGATGTTCATAAGCACCTCTCAGGTGAAAAAATTCTACTCCCAGTGGGTCAAAATTGAACTGCAAGAATTGAGCACTGTACTTTGCATAGCATCAGTCAGCAACTTTGTTTTATGACAAGGAAGAGGATCAGGGTAACAGGGAAGGGTAATAGTTGTTAGTTTAACTGAGGCAGGGAGAATTATAAGTGCAAAACCATTAGACATACTAGGTAAACTTAGCTGGGAAGAACAACTGACAACATTAATAGCAAATTACTGAACAGGCTGTTTTGGAAAAGTGCTGAGATTATTGCTATTAGTTATGATATCACATTACCCAGCTCATTTCAATATGCATGAAGCAAGAGCCATATTACTTGTTGCTTCTACTTTTTTCTTCTCAGCACAAATCAGGGAGAGTCAATCTCCTGAAAGAACAGGTGGAATTGATGATGCAAACCACTGCTTATGAAAAAGGGTCACAATACAGACAAGAAGGTCACAGGAAACAATTTGAAACATGGAACCCAATTCTATGGTTACGGAATTTATATTATTTATAAATTGCCACAACAACCTGTGGAATCTGGGACAATACCCAAAAATAATTCCAACAGAACTAAGCCTTGTGGATGAAAGAGAAAAGAACAGAGGCTACATATAAAGGACTAAACTATTTTTAAAAATGTTAAAGCAGTTTTGCATTTGTGTGTAGGAAATAATAGACAAAGCCTTCTTGTAATTTCCCCTGTAAATACAACACACTGCATACTTAATCCACATCCATACTAAATATCTGCTAATGTCATTACAACTTTAGCATCATTATTGTCTTGTACTAGAAGGAAAATCAATGCATTGTGCATAGTGTTTTCTTATCTGTTGGGAGCAGAAGCATGCTGTTTGTGGAGCTGTAGAATCTGTTCCTGCCAGCTAAAAATGTTACATGGTATAAATGTAAGCTAAAGCTTTTTTATAAAACCTGGTACTTCCTCCCCCTAATTGTGCAATAGAAGGCAGACAATACTTAACAAACTTTGCTCTCATTATAAACTATTGCTGGAGTTGAGATAATGCATTTCTCCTTCCTGCTGTTTGTGATACAGAATGACAGCATCTAAAAAAACTGCCTTTGGTGGTGATGAACAGCATGATATGCCAGGCTGTTTTAAGTTCAGAGTCGAGCCTTTCCTCTTTTGCTATCCAGAAAGGCCATAGGTATTTCATAGTCTCAGGTGGTGGTATTTGGTCAGCACTACTGACGCAGTGGTAACAGATTATGTGTCACTTCTTATCTGGAGCCAGATGGAGTTTTCTAGAATTTCAGCCAATCTTCCCATATTTCCAAAAAGCACCTGACAACTGCAAATTGTGTTTAACAGTGGCAGTGAAAGCTGATAGACTTATAAATCATGACTGCTGTTCAGGAAAAAATGTATAGACAAATGCCAACACATTTAATTGAATAACACTGACTCCTGGACCAAAAAGACAACTCTTGCTGGTGATTTTTTTTTCCACTTAAAAAATTGGAACATAACAGTCTTTTTGAAACAGTTGATAACCTAAATTTAGCATAGTAAACAATCAGATATGTGAGGAGTGTTTCTGCTGACTTTTGTCCTTCATTGCTGCTCACGACATGACACCCATGAAGTCCTGTTGACAACTCCAAGGCCAGTCCAGAATAGACTGAAAAGGATATGTTTGACATATCTTTTCCATTCTTTAAGAAATAAGGCCATTTTTGGATCACTCACATCAAGACTTTCAAATATCATTTTGACCTTATATTTATGACCGCAGACTGACCGGTGACACTCAGCTCCAGATGTTGGTACCAAACAATGCAGTTACAGACTCACAGAATCTCGTTCTTTTTTCTTATTTCTGATAACCAAACCAAACCAAAAAATGCCACAAGAAGCCCCCAGCAGTACTGCTTGTTTACAGATGGAAGTCAGGCTTCAATGGGACATACCTAGAAGACAGAGTGTTATGGTAGAACAGCCCCCAAAAACATATCCAAAACATGCTATCACCCAGCTTGCTTGGAAAACACCTATACTCTTGGTGACCAACCACTATCACACAAGGGTCCAGCTGCCTTCTGCACTTTAAGAAGCTATTACGTGAAACATTACACTTCAAAGACACGAGTCCCAATATTACATCCCACAACTCCAAATTAGTTTCATAGACCTTAGGAAAGGAAAAGAAAAGGAGCATACAGGTTTCCCACGGTCCAGCTCCATAGATCTGCTATGAGCATCAGCAGTGAGATGTTGCCAAGCTGTTATTGAAGATTCAGCTTCTTACAGCCCTTCCTAGCTACCAGACCTTCCTGACATGCAAGATAAACCAGAAACTCAATGCTTGCTTTCACACAGCTAGAAACAAACCCTCTTAGTCCTTCTGCTTTTTCTGTTTTCCTGAAAAGAGGAAAGTTACTGACTATTTCTCCCCACCATCCACAAAAACAAAGTGAGTACCACCTGTTCTTTCATTTTTGTAGTGAAGTAAATCTGGCCTGAAGGGAAAATCACCAACATGGGGGACTGAGATCCTTTTCACCCCTGTAGGGTGCCATCAGTGTGTTTTGCAGGAAGACCTGTTGGCAGTCTCTTACATGAGCTCTTGCCTGGGGTTTTAACTTTCCTTCCTCCTCCCTCTCTTCCCCAAATAACTTAATCTTGGTGAGACTTCCCTCTTTTCTTGGTTTCACCCATCTACAGCTTTAAGTTAAGATAGCTTTTCAGCTAGAAGCATAAAGTGCAACAGGGAATTAAGGTAGAGTGAATTTCCTTTGAATTTTGAGTGACAGTTGAAAGGTTTTCCTGAGCTAGAAAAGGAAGATAGGAAAAGAAAAATGTGAAATTTTACATTACAAATATTCAGAGACATAGCACGCTATAAGATGCTTATGTCAAAACAAACTGGCTGACTTCAGCCAGGCAAACTAGGATGAACAGCTGAAACTCCCCACACTCGCCAATTTACCGATTTTAGGCTTACTGAGTCACAAGACAGTAAGTTTCAAGTAACTTTCAAACAAGTTCTCCAGCAATAGTATCTGAATAATAGCATTCATTCTTAATGAAACACTTTATCTTATATTGTATAGTTGTTTCCTCATTAAAGCCATTTCCTCCTGGTGCTGGTAACCACATAAACCTTACAATCTCATTTGCATTAAGATGTGACGCCAGTATTCTCCCTCATCTACTCCTATCCAGAAAAAAATATTCTTGCTGTGAACATGCTGGAGCTGTTTAAAAGCCAACGGAGAATAATAAGTAAGTTAAATCATTGTCCTTATTGTCTATTAATAAAAGCTATCAGAAAAGGGTGATTTTGGTGGAATAAGAATAGCTGGAAAGAAAAGAACAGACAGACAGACAGACACATGGCTGGGAAGTCTATTTTCATTGATTCTACCTGTGTGGTCTATTGGGAAAGTAGTTAAACTTGTTGGGAAAGTTCTAGCTAGATATTGAGCAAAAGGGGAAGGAATTTACAAACAAATTATTTACTGACTTCTATTTACTGCAGCAGGAAGCAATACACAGGATTTGCATGAATGGTCTAGAAAGGAGAGAACAATTGGTTGTGGCATCTTTTTAAATTAAAGATCCTAACTACAGTATGAATTATGTTTTTTGAGATTTGATTAGGTCAGCATGATGTGCTAACTATGAGGCTGTTGATTGTTTTCAAAATACTTTCTGAGGTTAGGAACCAAAATTATTATTCTGGTTCTAGGCTGAAAATACCATGTTACAAACAGCTTACTATGTATGTTAGCCAGGTAAACGATGCAGGTGATACAATGAGGGTCCAGAACTTCAGTAATAAACATAGGAATGGAAATAGATCTCAACAAGAACTAATTTTCCAGAGAGGTTTGAAAGAGCCAGAAAAGAAAGGATATACATTTCTCTAGATTTATTCCCTGGACTTGAATCCAAGCTTCCATATCACAAATTCTACGTGTGCATGAAAAGAGCTGTTTCTCTCAAGACAGAAGCTGAAAAAGCCTTTAACCTGTTTAGAAAGGTCAGTAGAGCTATTTAGCTTATAATGCTGAACACTGGTATTATTTAAATTTATTTTTCTTCTTTGGAACTTAACACCTGAGTCAAAGTCACTTTCTGTCTCGCTCAAAGTCAGAGTCTGCCCCTCCTGAAAGGTAACTTTCCATTTTCATTAAAAAAACTGTATAAAAATACTTTATTCAGAGAAGCGGTATTAGAGGTGCACACTTCAACACATGGTGATTTTAACATTCAGCCAAGGGGGAGACTTGATCTTCCCAGCTTAACAGGCTGACAGCTGCTGCTACTGCTACTGTTTCCTATCTAGCAGGCTAAAAATATAGCTGTCTAAGGCTGGACTGAGCCTTTCTCCAGTCTTGTCAAAACTTAGTTACTGGACAGACATCAATGCAAGAGTCACAGGCAAAGAGTAAAACGGGCAGCCTTCTGGAGTCCTTACTTCTGGTCCCTATTTCCAACTCAAATTATCTTTGTTTCTAAATCTAGCGAATGCTTTGATAACCAAGCTAAGAAAAGCCCTCAGTAGGTATCTAAACCTGTCAGTGCTTTAGAAGACTGTCCCCACTCAGCTAGATTTGGCCTTGTCCTGTGCTGGGTTGCAAGGTAGTATTATGTGGTCATCATAGAAATAGTTTTGTAAATGTTTCCAGGTTTGGACCCTGTCTGGTCAATTACCAAGTTTTTAGCTGATCTGGTGAAATAAAAGTGAAGTGCATCCTCCTATACATATCTGGATAAAATCAACTGGTTTTGTAAATCACTAAATCGGAGCACCAATTTGGAGAACTAAAAGAAGACAACTAGTTTGCAATGAAATGTATTTGTGGGCTGTGCCCTCTTTGGCATAGTGAACTACTGCAAACTGTAACATAATTTTGTTATTTAATTAGGAGGTTTTTCCCTCATTTTTCATGTGTACAAATAAGCAAGATCACTAATGTAAGGGATTTTAAAAGACAAGCCCAGCTTCTAGATAAGAAGGAAAGAGGATCACATTGATGATATACTTAGTGAACCTGTCCTTGGAATTTCTGATAGAGCTCTCTTTGTAGGATATTCTGAACGCAATATGAAAGGAGCAAGAAAAAGAACCAGAAGTACATTGTTAGATTAGAAATGGATGACAGGAGATTTACTAGATTGTCCAAAATGCTGGTAAACTCAGGTGATATCCTTAAACAATTGGTTTTTTGCAATGAGATGCTGATAATACAACATCAAGTCCGAACAAATTTGAAAGCTGTGACACTCCTGGAAGGATAATCCCCCGAGCTGAAGACAGTTTCCATAATCTAAATGCCAAGTAACAAAAGCATCCTCTGGAGTTTTCATATCATACAGCGGTTGACTGGACGAAGATATATACTGGGTATATATCTTAGCTGCTAGGTAAAGAAAAGAGCAAGCACAGGGAGCCAGAGTCCCTCAGACCTAGTCCCCAGTTCCTGAGACAGTGTCTAAGCATCTTATTACACTTTTTATTTTGCCTAATTGTGAACTACTTCCAGAAAAAGTTGCATGAAAGACATGAATAATTATGGATTTTTTTCCTTTCCTACTTAAGTAGGCAAAGTGGAGTGTAAACCCAACTGAAAAGTGGGCAAAACTTGGAGGAAGGGGGAAAGAAAAAATTGTTCCGAGCAGGGAGAGGACATTTTGCATACAGCAAAGAAATCTTCACTAGGCAGTAGGTCCACATGACAAGGCCTTACACAGTTCTCCTACGTTACTCCTGACTATGGACAGCGTGCCTGAGGTTGATGCTATGGCTTCACACACTCCAAATTTCCTCATCTTGAAGTCTGCTGTTTAATGCTACATTTCTTCTTCTTTTATGAGAAAAGCTGGGTACAGGCCAAGCCCTCAGGCACTTCTTAGCCCATGGCCATGTGGGCTATCTCATTGCAGTAGCATCAGTCCAGTTTTCTACAACTATGTGCTGTCTTGCAGTACATGACAGACCCTATATGTGACAGGGAGGCCTGTGACCCTGCTGCAGCAAGACACTGTGGTGTTCAAAATGAAGTATCTGTCTTGGCAGGTACAGCAACAGCCAGGCCTGTCCTATCTGTAATGCAGGTATTCAAGAATATGTTTTTATACCTTGGTGTATCTGAAGGTGGATGCACTGGTTGCATACCCTTCTGGGAGCTGTGGATGCAAAGCAGGTCTGTCTACAGACAGACCTCAAATTTATGTTTGAAAAGCAAAGTAAATGGTGCTCCAAAGGTGGCATTGCAGCTGTTCTTCCATTAAAGCCCATGTTCCTTCCTTATTATCACAGAGATCCAGCCATGGTAGGATGGCTGTATGTCCAGCCAAGGCCGTGAGCTCCCTCATCTTAGTTTGATGCTAAGCCTGCTTTGAGCAAATGCTAAAATTTTTAACCTCTCTTTTTAGCCTAAATTTTTCTATCGTGTTTATGTGAATGGTTGGTCACTAAGTTATGGTCTCCACTATGGCACAACAAAATGCTGAAATCCTGCTTTTTTTAATCACCTGATGGGTTCCACATGGTCACATTACGGTCAATATTTTAAATCAGATTGATTAAGTTCCTCCACCTGTGTGCTCCAAATGATTGACTGCAGTTGAAAGTGTAAGAACTCACAAGAGAAACAAAATTAGAGAGGAGCTTCTAGCAGATGTCACTTCAAGGGGAGCCACCAATCTCCAAAACAATAGGAAATAAGTTATTACATGAGCCAGCCAATACACACGACATGTTGATTAAAGAGATATTATCTAGCATAACAATCGATACTCTCAGTGAATTAAATCCAATATAAAGACTAACTTCAGTTTCCCTTCTGTGGGAAATTAACATTATCAGAATGTAATGTAAACAAGTGAATGGCAGATGACAGATTTCACAGACCTGTTTAAGGTAATCTGTTTTTCAAGGTTTATTTGTTTTTTAGCACTGTGCTTCCCTTAGCATCACCATTAACTATTTGCTAGAAGATTCCATTGTTTTTCCTTCAAGAGCTTTCCTTGCCAATCCAGTCATTCATTCTCATCTGGCTGCGATCATGCTTTCTCATGTTTAAGTTTCTATTTCTTTCTTTTACTCCAGTATTTTGTCTTTCATTTAGAAATACCTAAGACTAACATGCCACTATAAATAACACACTGTCTCCATGGCTTTCTGGTAATTTCTTAGGCTCTGGGATGCTTAATTGTTGGATTTTGTTTTTAACTTGTTTTATGTTTGTATTACTATTTTTCAAACACAGCAAGGAAAAATACCAGAGCAGTTTCCGTTACAAACATGAACCATTAGCAAAAGTGTTTTGCACCTTGGTAACCTCTTCTGTTTCAAATACTGTCCCACAAAAAGCAAATTATCATACATAGGGTGAATTTTGAAAGTGTGCAGAGATGAGAAGAGTCAGGTATACATGCTGAGCACATGCAATTGTGCTTTAGGGTGTCTGAAATTTATTTCCATGCCTAACATTCACCACTAACCTGAGCAGGAAAAACTAAAGGCACTAAAGGCACCTTGCATGTTTTACTGCTGATACCCAGAAATACTACTAATAAAAAGGACTGGTTTGACTTTTGTGTTGTTTTGAAAATAATTAGAGGGCAAATTCAATCATGTGCGAATGATGTAATTTCATTACATAACAGTCTAGAGGTGAAAAACCTTGGTAAAATTGTTCATTGGTTGAATTTTTGTTAGTTCATTCAGGTTTAGTTTTATTTCATTTCTTATTTTAAATACCACTAATAGACACATACACACAACCCCCCCCCAAATATATATGTGTGTATATACATATGAAACAGATAGACTGGCAGTTACCTGGAGTAACAGACTGCCACAGGCATAAAGCTTCTGCCAGAGCACTGGAAGCCAAGGGCTGGCCACTACCGCTAGTGCCAAAGGCAGAGTAAGGGCATGTGGGATGCTGCCTGCTGCTGCGGGACTGTTTGGCAACAGCCGAGCCAGTCCTGACTTCCCGTGGCTCGCATCTGGTCCCCAGTGCTGCACCCCTCCCGCAGCAGGAGGCTGAGCCAGGGACCTCAGTAAAGCCTGGTGTTCTCCTTGGCACAGCTCTGGATGTCCAGAGCTGGCAGCTACATGAAAGTCTGTTGCCTCAGTGCCTGTAACTCCCATATTGCCTTGCAGATTCAGCTGGATGGTCATGGCCCTAACTTCCCTCCACAATTTTATTTCTCTAGTGAGTTCTGACACTTCCAAATTATAGTCAGTCATTTAGAGCACACAGATGGAAGGAAATTTAACCAAATTTATTTTCAGGCATACAGACCATAAAGGCATTCCCCATTAGGAAGGAAACTTGAGGCTTTCAAGCTCTCATTTTGTAATAAACGGGACCACAATCTACTGACCATGCATTTTAAATAACATCCCGGCTCCCTCCTTCCTTCCTGCCTCTTTTGTTCCCAAGGCAGGACTTGTGCAGCCACAACCCAAACCAGAAACCTCATTTAAGGGAGATGGAAAATTCAACTTGCTTACATGTCTGAGAAGTCTTGCACCACCTCTGAATTCATCATCCCAACATACCTTTTTGTATAAAAGGCAAAAGATGGCCAGTGACAAAGCTGGTCGTGTTACGAATAAAACATCCCAGACAACAAAACATTGCAGAAGCAAAACATCTACTTTTTATTCCCACTAAAAGTCCCTCTATTTAGTGTATAAACCCATTCTGATGATACGTATCATATACAAATAACGTGGAAATGATATTTTAGGGGGTTTTATTTCTTGGAGACAACCTTTCTGAATGAGCATAAGAAATGTAAACTGGGTAATGTCTCAGATTCACAGGAAGACTTGCTTTCCCAGGCCTGACAGATTTCCTTGACTTCATCTAAAATGTTGCGTCAAGCAGTTTCCCTTGGTACCCTTCACCTTTCCAAACTAACCTTGTCCTTTCAGCCCAAGCCACATGCTACACTCTGGGAGAAGTCTCGGGAGAGCCTGGCCACCGCAGTGCTCTACAGGACATTTGCCCCCTTCTTGAAGATGTGAAACAAGATAGGGAAGGAAGAAGAAGCAGATGGATAGAAAGGCTGAGCTCAGTGGCTTGACAGAAAGCACTTGCCCGTGCCACCAAGGGTTTTAGAAAAGTTTTTCTATCCTGTTGTCTTTTTGCATGCACCAGCATTTGCTCTGACTGTAGTATCACTATGTTGGCTATGAACAACACGGAGAAAACAAACAGGGCTCAAAACAGTCACTAAAAGGATGTTGCTAGGAATCTGAATAGAGGTTATGCACAAGGGAAGGTATGTCAGGGTAAGGATACGCCTGGACTGACTGGTAGAAAGGCGCCATGAGGCACAGACAGAGGAGATAGAGTGTGGCACCCTGGGTGTCTACCCCACAGCTTTGGCTACATATGCAGCCCCTAAAAAGTGGGGTTTAGCCTTCCAGGGGGTAGAAGCTGCTAACAGGAAAACTGAGGACAATTTTCCAATTTTCAGAAGATTTTTCTAGCTAGGTGGTGTTTGGAGCAAGTGGATACTTCAGAGAAAGGCTGGGGAGCTCACAGGCATGATGAAATCTTTATGTATTTAAAAATTTTTTACTCAGGAAAAAAGGGTTTTAAAGACGTAGTTTGGGCAAGTGCTCTATACTTTTGACGTGAAGAGCAGCTCCTTACTTTTCCTCCCTTTGTTCCCTGTACTCCCTGTAGCCCTGTGGCTCCCTGTCCCTTTAGGCATTGGCTAAGCCTCAAAGACAGGGAATCTCATACAAAAAATGTAAACAAAAAGAACAACAGATAAAGGCCAAATGTTTTTAAATGAGTTATTCTTCATGATGTTTTTCTGTCATGTAATAAAGTCAGCTGCATTCCTTGTCATCTGGATGTGTTCCAGGGCAATGCAAGTTGTCACAACAAATAGAATAACTGGGCAAGAAAATGGTCTTTCCAGGCCACTTCCTCTTGGGATGTTTCATTCAGTTGTTTCTTTGTGTGTTCACCTTCAGGTAGTTGTATGAAAATTCACCTTGCTTATCCCAGTATTATATCTTACTGCTATAAAGAAGGGAGAGCCACTGGGAAACTTTCTGCATCTAAACAGTACCAGGTACTTCATGTTAAGTGATGGATTTTAACTCCTAAGAAGCCGAGAGATGACATCTGTGAAGCTTGGAGGCAGAGCAAACTTGGTCCTCCCAGATAAGGTAGAACATTTGGGTCCAGCTTCCAACTCTGGTCCATCCTTGTCTGTTCTCCTGGGAAAGACACTTTGCTTACTATGACCAGAGCTCTCTTACAGTCTCTGTTTGTGGGTTGGGGTGGGGGCTCAAGCTCAGAGATAATGTATTGACAGTTGTGTATAGCACAGCTCTGTGGGTCCTTAGACCTATCCAGGGCGTCTTCACACTGTCATAGCACAAAACATTAAAAACTAAAAAAAACACATGGAGCAGATAGTGGTAATTAATTTAATGACTGAAAAAGTTGGTATTGCATTGTACCTATTAGACAAAGCTGTGCATTTATAACCTGAATTGAAAATATGTTTTCTTACCCAGCTGAGAAGCTGGATGTATTGAAGTTCTTTCTGTGTTTCACATGAAAGCTTTTGTCCTGGATGTGGTTACTCTGCATTCTCTTCTGACCATTTATTGTTATTTATCAGGCATTTCTGAGGTGCTCTGTAGCAGCCCAAGTCATAGAAAATGACTGTGCTTGCTCAGCACCTATAACTACAGAACAGCTGAACAAAAGAGGGAACCTACTGTTACAAAGCTTACAGCTTGTGAGCACAGAGCAGTGCAGACACCATCTAAAGGAGCCCAAAGTCCGTGTGGATCATCAAGGTAGGCAATGGTCTCCATTAATCTTGTCTCTGGGAAAGAGAAGAGAAGCTGTCTGACAGCAAAAGGATCACTGGTGCCTAAGGACTAGTTCCAAGGCCAGACTTCTCATTTTTCCTGCCCTGCCTAGATATCTCCCCCTCCAAGAATCCATGAGGAAGGTTTTGTGTGACGTTTTCTTCTGCAGTCTTTTTTCTATTTCAAATGCTTTCATAGTCCATGCAGTCTCAAATACAGGGTGTGTGGTCTTGTAACATATCAGGAAGATCACTGCTTCATAACAGAGACCCATTACACTACTTTTGCCATTCCAGGTGCTTGTGGCTTCGGAGAATCAAGAAACCCAGAAACCCTCAAGCCATGATGGACAAATGTCTGAATATCCAAATGCTAATATTACTTGTGAGTCACTTGATTGAATTGCTGGGATGACTTTCAGGAGCTTTTGAAGGGACCTTGGCGTTTTCCACAAATCAGGTGTGACAACAAGTAGAGGTGTACGCCTGCCATGAAAGCAGAGTCCAGGGAGTGTATTACCTAGAGTGAAGTAAACTAAAGTAATACCAGTAAGAGTGTTTAAGAGGAAGCTATTACAATTCCCTATTCTGACTTGCACAACAAGAAGCACAGAGTCTAATATAATCACTCCTGCACTGGATTAACCCTATACTTAATGCTCATGGGAAGAGAATTGGTCAGGTGGTAGCCTGTCTAAACCACCTGTCAAGCTACAGGTATAACTCAAGTCAGATCCATTGAAGAATTAGCTTAGATGTGAAAAGACCTCACGATCCTTCATAAGCTTTACAAGAAAGCCAGCAGACTGGGATATATAAACTGCAAAAACAAATCACTATTTTCTGTAACTTAATGGTATTGACATGTGCAACTTGCACAACCAAGACTGACAGTTCTAAGAGTAATAGCACCAGAAAAATCAGACAATCACAGATCATAAAATGTTTAGGCAAATTTTGATTTATATGATAAACCAAATAAACCTTCAACTTCATATGCTACAATAAAGAGGGAAACAAACATGGGAGAGGAGAATGAATACAGTAGAAATATGGAAGACAGAAAAATAAATACAAATGCAGGAAAAAAAGTCAGAATTTGTTTGATAAAATATTCAGATGGCTAATTATCCTGACGGTCAAAATTTTTCCATTATTTCCTCTTTAATCTTACTGATGTCAACTTTCAGCCATAAGCTGTTGAGTTTTGCTTTTAGACAAAATGCAGGGATTTTTTTTCTGTTAATTGTGAATAACAGTATTGCATGAAAGCCTCTATCAGAGAATTACCTAGAGATGCAGACTTCCTTGACAGAGTGACGGAGGAGACATCGTGCTATTAAAACGAAGGACCTTCATTTTAAGCTTGACATAAATGATTTGGTAAACTGTCAGGGAAGATACTGAATAACTCTGAAATGTCCTTCAGAAGGGTAATCATGATGAAACCAAAAACCCATGGAAACCTTGCTAAGAAGGAAGAACAAACAAGCTCCTATGGAACTAGATAGGGGGTTAATCATGCTCCAGACTTGATTGGCCTAGGAGCTGGGTTGCTCCAGCTGCAAATCTTCCTCAGCAGGAGTCTGTCCTTCTCCCCATAAATGCAAAAAGAGCCCAGGCTCTCGCTGGTTACGTGCCAATCTGATGTTCCTAAAGCTTTCCAGTGGCTGGTCAGCGACTCAAGTCCTGCTGGATCAATTTAACAGAGCAAGTATGTTAAATTCAAAAACTGTAGTAAATAAAAACAACATAAAGAGAAAGTAAATAAAATGGAAAATAGAAGATACTATCTAGATTGTTGAGGAATGCATTAGGTGGACGCATAATGTAAAATTACGAGATTAATAAGTTAACCATCATAAAACCAATGGCATCTGACTTAGGAAGAGGCACTCAATAAGCCATCTGTTCCTCCTTCCAAGCAGACTGTGGAAGCAGGAGCTAGGTAGGGGCGAGGTGGACTTTGCCTGCCTGCTCATGGCCCACAGGCTTGGGCTAAGCTCCGGTGCCAGCCTACTGCCCAAACTGCAGGGCTGCCTGGGCACGCCAAGAACTGTCTGAGAGAAAAGAGATTTGTGTTTTATTTTATTTCAGATGTGTTAGCAATCTCCGCCCCAGAGGATCTCTGCTCCCAGGTGGTTGCTCCCCACCTAGTGACCTGCAGCAAAATTACAGGAGGTTCTGCTTTTTTCCTGGAGGATGTGCATGAGCCCTACCAACCTAGACCCTGTCTTTTGTTTAGGCACTTATTTTGCACCTATAAATATAGTGAATAGGTGAACAACATAAGCCCTGAATTAATTAATCTATGAAAAAACTTTATCAAGGAAGAAACAGATCTGAAGAAATAGCCTAAAGAGACATCTTGTACACTCCTGCTTATCCTCTGCTTACGCTGTCTACTAAAATGTAACATAGGTTTCTTCTACACCAAGTGTAACACTGAATAGTTACAGTTCCTATTGAATGGACCCTGACCTTTTGCTGTAATGGATCATAAAGAAGATATCGATCAAATTTCCGACTAGACTGCGACTCATTCTTCATTTCTGTGAAACCATCTGTGCAGTGGAAAACAATTTGTTTTGAAGACATGATTAACTAATAAATTTGAGGCATGATGGCAAACTGGGTTTTCAAATGCCTAACTTCTACATTCATATAAAATGCTGTTCATGGGTAGGTCTGCTGGTGTAGCTGTCTAAGTGTGCAAGTCGCTTATACTTAAATGGAAGTTGTGCTTGAAAGCCTGAACCTCCATTTGGCATTTACTACTTCATAAAATAGTTCAACGTGCCTTATATATCTGCTTTGCTGCTTTCAAGGTATAATAAGTATTATTTTTCAGCCCATTAACATCCTGTGGACCTAGAAGAATATGCTTTAAGTATTTTGATGGCTTACATAAGGCTTACTTATGTTTTAGTTGTTTAAATTCAACTTACTCGTTTAGCTTAGTTTAACACTAGTTATTCCCTACTCATGTACACAGAGAGATTTTTATTACTTCTGTTCTGCTTTCTCAAGTCAAATATCCACGCAAAGTTAAAGATATTCTGAAGGAGTTAGTGATAAATCTACATATCACAAATATGTGCTGTAGAAAGATTATGCTATTCCTTGCCTTTTGGATGTTTAATATTGGATATTCCAGAAGGCAAAGCTATGTGGCTCAAGGACTTAAAGTCATGAAGGGTCCATGAAGGCTGTATGTCTGCTGAGTACCCATTTTTTGTAGGATTGGCTAAGGATGGCCTTTGGCGCTACACTGGGGAGCTGCTCAGATCCAGTTTGTGAGCCTTAACTACTTCATCTGTATCCCAAGATCCATCAAAAGCAGCAATATTTTTAGGTATGAAGTGTCCTTAGTGTTCAGAATGTTTTTGATACAGAAAAGAAAAAGAAAAAGAAAGAGACAAAGAAAGAGACAAAGAAAAAGAAAAAGGAAAAGAAAAAGAAAAAGAAAAAGAAAAAGAAGAAGGAAGGAGGCTTTCCAGTCAGTGTGCTTTCATTTCTGATGTAACAGTAGGAGCAAAGGGTCCTTTCCGGGGTTAGATTTACACACCTTTTAAGTGAAATGGCAGTTTCCTTAAGAGCGTGAAAACTAAATTCACACATTGAAGATTCTTATTATAAATTTTTCTGTCTCTGTGGTTTCCCAGACTTGGTAAATGAGAGCAGAAAACATCAGAAATGATCAAACCTAAGCCTACAAAAAAAAATCTCACATGCTTAGAAAATGTGGGTTAAAAACATAGTCCAACTCATAACAGCAGCAAAGTTATAAAATTTGACTTTTGTTAGGGTCAAGGGTTCAGGATTTTATCTGCCCTGTAGTGAAGGTATTTGAAATGAAATCATTAGGATGTTAAATATGTTGGCAAATGACCCCATCAAATACAATGCAATTTAAACTTCAGCACCCTTAAACTAAGCCAGACAAAGCCTAACTTCTCTGTTTTTTCAAGGGCAATTGTTTTTTAGATGCTGTCTATTCAAAATTGCTCAGGGTAGGTGACTTTTAGACTGATGTCAGTTTGACATCTGGACCCTTTGCTAGCATTTATCAAGCATGACCTCAGCATGCCAGTGAATGAGGACTCACTCATCTGATGTATCCGTTGCCACTAATTTGCCCCACTTGCTTTCTAGCTTTGAGTTAAGGCTCCAAGCAACTAATTAGTTATGAGGCAACATAAGCGCCTGCATAGGTTTGCTAAATATTAAGGACGAAAATAGATATCTGAAGAGATCTGTGAGCTACATATCAGCTGAATAGACAGACTTGAAAATGCTGGTATTTTATTAGATGTTTAACTGAGTATACAGAATTATGCTCAAGTACTTAAAGAGATGGGCCTTTGAAGCTGGGGTCTAGCCAAGTTCCTTGTAGAAAAAATTGAGAAGGAAAAAATGTATATGATTTTAAAATACAAGTAAAAAACTACAGGCCACTGATGTCAGAGATACAGGGGGGCAGATTGATGCTTCCTATCATTGACCTGCCAGGGAATTTAGGGGCCGGTATGGGCTCTAACAAAACATCCCTGATAAAACAGAAAACATTTTCACTTGCTTTCTAAGACACACATATTTCAGTTACAATAATGCTACTTATGTAACAGGACATATTTACAATGTTAATGATATGTCAAAGTAATCTTTGAATATTCAAATGTATCCAATAATGCATATAATACATATTTTTCAAGGTATGTCTATCGTTTTGTTCATTAATGTTTATTTTTTTACACTCAGAAAAATATATTATTTTCTTCATGCAAGAAAGATGTTTAAAACATAGAAATATACCCAGCAATTAAGAAGTGAGGTAGACTGTTGAGAATATTGGTAGAATGGGAACACATTTTTCACATTATATATAAAATAGATATTAATGTCTCTGAAAACCTGAAGCTTTTTTAATTCTACTGTTAAAAGATCCTAGAATAGATAATATAATAAAAGACCCCAGAATAGAAACTACATAACAGAGGCTGGAATACCATTTTGTAAAATGTAGGACTGAATGGTAGAAGGCATTTTGAATATTCAAAGAGTTGCTGTAGATACAAGAACAGGCAACAATTTACTTAGCACTTTAAAAGGTAGACTGCCCTGACTTTGATATAGGATGAAGCAACATTTAGAAACATATAATTAGAAAAGGGGCAGCCACTGTATATTGACAAAGGGGAAATTATAGATAACAAAATCTGTTGGAGTATATTGCTTAACTGGAAGATTAAGTGGAACCAGCTGAAATACTTGGGCTTCTTGGAAGTTTCTAACACTGGAACAAAGAGAAAGATCCTCTACCAGGTCAGTCAGCACAGTCAATAGGACAGGAGTATTACCAAGAGATTAAACACAGAATAGCTGCAAACTGCCAGTACAAAGACGGAGGAGAGCAAGTCTGCTGTGTAATGTTCAGTTGTGTGCAAGCTTGAAGAAGCTCTGCTTTCAAAATTCTGAATTCAATAAACATGGGCAATGTAATTTCAGTCAGTGGGGCTTCTAAGTGAATACATGATTTATGTAATTGTATGAAAGTGGGAAATAGAAAGTACAAAGCCTAGGAATCAAAAAAAAAAGGAACGGTGTTACAGTGAGATTGAAATGCAATACAAAATGTCAGTGACAACTGGAATGTGTTACTTCATTTTGTTTTCTACTTTGGTGACAAAAATATGTTGAAAGAAAAAAAACCTCTGTTATAAAGAGAGGTGACATCTAGTAATACTGTAAGTATACATTGATAGTTTGATGAAATACATTGCTCATTGGGTACGTTATGTGAACAAAGAAATTATAGTACATCTAGTTTAGTATTCATGTTAGATAAAATTATAAAGAATGTATAAAACTACAAGCATGTTCAGTAATGATGACAAAGATCTGTTATCAACTTGTCATGTAAATTAAAAAAAGGCAGGTGAAACCGACAGTTTTAGATGATAAACTACAGTCTTTCACAGAGTGACAGATACCATTTCTTCTGGCTAAATTAGAAACAATACTTGAATGTCCTAAGAATGTGAGTATGACCATTTTTGTCCCTTCATTCTTCTTTCATCAGTTTAAGTAAAAATGGAGAAAATTGTTGCATTTAAAACTTCTTCTGAGTTAATCAGTATAGTCTACAGAGATTTCAATCAAGTCTTAGTTCAACATTTCTCTTCTGAAACATTTCTCTCTTTCTTTTCTGTTTAATTTCTATCATAACCAGTAAGAGATCTTTTAAGGATTTCATGTCCTGTCACCTTTCTATTTTTAGAAAGATGAAATTGTCTTTTTCAGCCCTTGGTATTTACACAGAATCACAGAAAGGTTGAGGTTGGAAGAAACTTCTGAAGGTCATCTTGTCCAGCCTCCTATCTTATCTCAAGTAGGGCCATCCAGAGCCATTTGCCCAGGACCAGATCCAGATGGCTTGTGAATATCTGTCTCCAAGGATGGAGGCTCCACAACCTCTCTGGGCAACCTGCTCCAGCATTCAGTCAACCTCACAGTGAAAAAGTCTTTCCTGATGCTCACAGGGAACCTCCTATGTTTCAGTGTGTGCCCATTGCCTCTGGTTCTGTCATAAGCACCATTGGAAACTGTCTTCTCTATGTCTTCTTTACACCCTTCAGGTATTTATATACACTGGTAAGATCCCCCCTGAGCCTTCTCTTCTCCTGGCTGAAGGTCCCAGCTCTCTCAGCTTTTCCTCACACGAGACATGCTCTATTCCCTTCATCCCAGTTACCATCAAAGGCCTTCCTTGCAGCCACCCCCACTGGCAAAACCTTGCCACAGACATGCTGTACACTTTCCCTGGTCTTATGTAGCTGCTGTGTCAATGTTGTCCTCTCTAATTCTCTGCCCTCCAGTACCATGCCTGATGTATAATGGGGATAGCTCCTCCTGCTGATGTCCCAAAGTCAGGGTACCCAGCCCGAGATGGAAAGCTTTCTCTGAGTACTTGCTGGCTCCCATTCCTAGCAACTGAATTTAGCCACTTAAGTACTTTCTGAGGGTTTGGCTCTAGGTAATTTCTGGAAACTTAACCCTTACTAAGAAATTAAAAATTATACCTTCTAATGAGCTTTGGTTCACTCATGCCGAGGGAGGTCTCCTTTTCATTTTAATAGGGGTTTGCCCAAGTACAAGGAGGAACCTCCATATACGACCCTGTGCTTCTGTTCTTTCAAAATTCCCGGTGAAATGTCCTCATAGTAACTCTAGCAAAGGATATTATTGTCCCTCTGTTGTTAAACTGAGAGGAGAAGCTTGAGAAGTGCCTTTCATTTACTTACCCATCTCAGTTGCAGAGAATAGTGAAGACTTGGATGACTCAGACTAGTATTAAGTTAAACATCTTTGATCTTCTTTGTTTCCTCTTCTTTTATTTCTTGCATTTAAAAAATAAAAAGACAAACTGAACCAATGAGAAAACCCATCTATTGCTGAGTCTTATGGACAAAGGATTTGAGAATAAAGTGGAAATATAATCAGAATTACTTAAAATGTCATGGACTTCAAAATAAATAATACTAGGATAATTCCCACTCCGGATCAAAGGTCAAAACAAAGTTGTTTTTCCGTGGATCCCACTGTGATACTATGACTGCTCTTTATAGGACTGAAAGGTATAGCAAAGAATTATTTCATCGCACCTTTGTTATGTATAACCTCTTTTTTTTCCTTTTTGCCTTTTTCTTCCTTTGATTGATTCTACAGCACCAAGGGTAAGAGACATGATTCAGAAATCCTGAAATTCTAAGTGTTGGAGGGGTTATTCCTGTTGCATTAACACAATAACTGTGGAGCTCATAGTGTGGAAGTAGAGCATAAGGAACAACCAGGGGTAAAGTCCCAGAAGTACGTGATAATGAAAGTGCACTACAGTGTAGGGCACTGCAGCATCAAAGAGAAGAATCAGAGGCCCTGAATTAGGTGCCTGTAGCCTTGTGATTAAGGCAGGCTTCTAGAGCACAGCAAGCATGGAGCTTAATCTCTTGTATTTGGTGGGGAAATTTATCCCAAGTCTCCCACCTGCTGAGAGAGCATTTTATATAAAATCAGTTGTTTTTTATGCTCATTTCTTTATAAGAAGTGTTCCTGGCTTCCAGATAGACAGAAGTGCCTGCATGATGCCACAAGAGAGATGTCAAAAGTCTAGGGAAAGGAGAGGAAAGGGATGCTGTGAAGCCTGCTTTCCTGAAGGTTTTTTGGTTGCCTATTTCTAGGTGGTTGCCTGCTCAGTCTCAGTATTTAAAGATTGTTATCGTAACACACCTGTCTCTCCCATTACATTGCACTGGGATCTATGGCTCTGGCATCTGCATGAGTAACCAGGAGGGAGAGGGCAACTGTGGGAGGAGAAGGAATAGGGAATACAGGTACCTAAAAGCTCTCTGCTGCAACTCCAACATTTGCATGCCCATCCTTTTCAGTAAATCTAGTTCTTAGCCGCATTCTCCCAAAACTGAAGGAGAAGGTCAGCCTTATGTCTGAAAAATGGCCAAAGAAAGGGATCTGAACCATTCCTGGGAGAATGCCACCACCGCATCCATTCACAGAAGAGGGATCACTCATCTCCCTCTTGTTGGCTCTGTCCCATGTTTCATAAAATGCTCACCACGCTGAGAACAGGGATCAAAATGAGTGATGTCTCCCTAGCACAGCAACTGCAGGGAGGGACCCGATTCCCTATATCCTGCTCCCATAATCATATTATTGTTTTATCCCACTGCCATTTCATGTAAAATGCACACAAAATCCATATTCAGAAAGCAGAGGCTGGACTATACTTTGGTCACCATTTCAAAAACATTGCTCTCCCCCTCATATTCCCCACTCCCCTTATATTCCATGAAATGTGGCTTTGTTTCCATAGAAGGAAACAAGAACTTTTCCCCCTAATCTTCCATCTGCCTTTCCCTTGGAAATAGCTTTTTTGCTTGGGCACTTTTCTGGGAAATGGGAGATGTGATTTAAAGCACCTCTGAAACTTGGAGATAAATCCTCTAAGAGTTACTTCAGAGCCATAAAAGGTGGTGCTGTAACCTCCTCCAGCAACTGCTGATGCACAGAGCTGTGCCTATCAGAACAGATCCTAAGAGAAAGCAGTAAGGGGAGCACTTTGTGGCCTCCAGTGTAAGATAGGTCACCTAACCATGAAAAGACTATGGATACTTCAGATATATGAAGAATCAAAAAGACATGACAGGGACATTCACATTAAAAATATGGGTGTCTACAGGCACTGGATGCCTCAAAAGATAGATGGCAGATTTTGTCATGATTTTGAGAACTGAAATTTTGGATTTAGGCATATAGACCCTACTAAAGTCCCACCTTAAGCTTCTAAATCCTTTGGGGTCTGGAACAAAGGACATGAATTATGCAAACCTTGTAGCTGACATTTGACTTAGTGGTAAGTGCAGAGAAAAGCATAAGAGAATGAAAGCGTGAAATAATGCCAGTTACCTGCTTTGAACATTAAGGTGAAGGAAATGCAAGCTTCACTGTTTTATCTTTTATATTATACTTAAAAGTTTCATTCTATCATCTTTTTTAAATGTGGCAGTGAAAACAGTGTATGTAGGAATAAAAAAAAAAAAGGGGGAAAAAATTAAACATCTATGCCCAGAGTCTAAATCAGAGGTGCCTAGTTACTACTGTCTACAACTTGTAGACTTGTGTGTATAAAAGGTAGCTAGATGTACAACTACATTGAACTAAAAGTGTTTATAAGAGATATAAATACAGATGCCTTTGCCAGAATTTGCACTTTGAATTTCTTAACTACAAACTGTTACTTCATTTACTTTTGTTTGTTTAGCTATGAGCCAGGACTGTTTGCTCTACATGTTGTATTACTTGTCAACAACTGTCATTATGAAGCTCTGAATGGGGGAAGAGTCCATAGAATATTATAAAGAAAAAGTAATAATTAACACAGAAGTTTAACGTAAGCAGTACCGCTGCCCTGGCAGCTAAGCAGCAGCATGTTCATTAAGTCTCTGGGTTATATGTTTTCTGCTCCATCAAAGTAAATGCAGTAATTACCAGACATGTATTTCTGCCCTAGCCATACCCCAGCCACAGCTAAAACATAAGGTTCAAGTGACACACATTCACTTCACAAAATCCATTTCTGGATCACACAGGTGGCATCCCCCCAGTCCACATGCAGTGGTGATCAGAGGACTACCCTGGTACAAACCATTTATGCAGGGCATTGCTAGAAGAAATCAAGAACCTAGAGAAAACCAGCACACTGTCATAGTGAATAGGTAGTATGGTGACAAATGTCAGTCTCACCAAATCAAAACAATGACGAAAGAGGGAAGCATGGCTAAATGTAATGGAGTTGAAAATAATACTACAGGTATAATAATGCCTTTGTGCTCAGGTGGAATATTGTGTCCAGTTCTGGACAATAACAGCATGACAGGTTCATGGGCAGGAAAACGAAATGCTGAGAGAAGGAAGATTTTTCTGTAAGAAGTCATTTTAGAAAAGAGAGTCATTTGAGGTAAGGGATGAATAACATGGGTACATTGTGAATAGGACTGAGGTGCTTGTTTTTCTTTATCCTACCTGGAGAGCAGCTCTGGAATTATCCACATTGTCTGAAGGCACTGTGTTGAGAGGAAATACTTGTTTTCACACGATGAGTAACCTACTCCTTGCAGAAAAACAGCATTATGCCCAAGAGATTTGTAAGAGTCAGACTACATGTTGATATGGTTAATGAGAAACACCATTGTTGCTGAACATAGCTTCACAAAAAAAAAAAAAAAAAAGAATAAAAACCTTCATGCTCCAGTGCAGAAGACAAAGACTAACAAGCAGAAGCCAGAGAGGAACTTTCCTTAAGCTATAAGGACAGAAAGTAGAATATGAATTTTTACAACTCTGAGAGAGAGAGGTTATTAACCTGTACGGAGCAGTGCTCTAAGTTCCTACATAAAGATGATGATGGTTATGAAGGGCTTCCTATTTAAAGAAAGTACATAAGTGGATGATTAGCCTTCAACATATCAGGGTACCCCTTAAACTCCTGGATCTGATGCATGATTAAGGTTCAGCAGTGCTTGAGCAATGGCTTTACCCCATCGAAAAGGAGGAAAGAGCTCTGGTGCTGAAACAAGGAAATGATGTTCTGATCAGCTGGTTTTGCATTGCCAGCATTTGTGTTGGCTCCAAGTCAAGAGTTTTTGCAGTGAAAGATATATCTAAAAGAAGTTTATAAATAGCTGGAAAGGGTTGGTTTTTTTTAAATATTGCTGTCATGTTTCATCAGATCTGCCAAGCCTCAGCTAGAGGAATTAACTAGGCAATTTGGCATAAGGAAGGAAGTGGATCAGGATGTGTCTAAGAAGAAGACACAGTCTTGATATCTTTCAAAAGTCACTAAGCCAGCATTGTTTGTCCTAATAAAACGTTCATATTTCAAATGCTCAATAGCCATAAAAAGCATAAAGGCAAATGAGATCTGGTAGACAAAATGTGATTTTTTTTTTATAACAAAAGCTTCTACTGTCTCTATTTTTATTGGTTTTTTTTTCACTTTTGTCTATTGTCTTCTTAAAATGTAAGTCATATATCAAAGATTTTTAATTATGGTTATTTTGAAACAAAAATGCTAAATTACTTTTCTGAGCACCTAAAAACTAACAAACTCTTTAGTAATAATTCAAGCTTCAAATTGAAGTAATTTTAGCAGTGTAATACATGTTCTGCTCTTTATATAGAGAAGAAATTTTCAATACAAAATAATATTCTATATTACAGAGTTTAGAGTATTTCAAGACTGGAGTTTAAGCTAGAAATCTCATTACCAGGGGCTGCCATCTCGTCACTATTCATTTTTCTTTCACATTCTCAGAAAAACCATCCCTAAAAGATATCCAAACAATGGACAATAACATCCCTTCATGCAGTCCTAGAACAGTCCTTAATGACAACTCTGACTTCATTCTCATGACACTGGTTGTCGTCTCCTGGGCAATGTATTCAGACAGTCCCAAACCCATGCACATAATTATGTTCCTAGTATAGGCAGAATTTACTTGACCATCAGACTGGTCTTTTCTACATACAGTCTCATTTACTACTGTGGAGTAAAGGTCCTTGTACATAGCCCTGTAGTTTTGGAGTGAACCTCTCATCAGTTTTCTCCTGAACAAGACAATGAGCAGTCCTGATACCAAAGGAACATCTTTTTAAAAGAATAGGTCTTTGGAGTAACTTAAAATGAATAATTATCACAGTAAAAATTACTGATGCTTTCTCTCTTATTTCTTCTACTCCCCCCTCTCCTTAGTTTTTGTTATCATTGAGAAGAACTGAGTTAGTTATGAAGTTATCCCTTTTGAAACCTTAGGGTTTTCTTTTGCTATCTAAAATTTTTATCACTTAATAACTCCTTGTGCTTCCTTTATAGTTACCTTCAAAGATTTCTTAGCAGGATTGAGCTGAATATAAGGTTTGGGACATGCCAGTATTTTCTTTCTGCATGAAGGATGTGATTGTAAAGCAATTCCATTTGTTGTCATTTGCTGGTTACACGTTTTTCTCTGTTGCAACCTTTTCTCAATTCTCTGTGTGTCTGCAGAAAGAAACGTATACTTGTTTTATAGTCATTCTATGTTTGGACATTTTTTTCTTTTCACTTTTTTTAAAATAGGTTCCACAAATCAATTTTCTTCAACCTTTTCTCAACATGTGAATGAGCGTGAAACTCTAAATTGCTTTTCATTGCTTTATATTAACATCTTCTTTCTCTCTCAGCGAGTGTGCTTCAGTCTCAGAAACTAAACTCTTGGATCTTTATTTTCTTCACACTTCATTCCATATACTGTTCTGGTCACCTCTGCATTGTTTTGGAAAAAGCCAAAAGTTTCTTACAACAGTATAAATCACAGGAAGATTTCCCTTGCTTTCTGAAGGATGATTATCAGAACATGGTCAGTGACCTGCATGTCAGGCTCATAAGACCTTTACTTGCTCATTTTAAGGACACAGTAAACCAGGAATTTCTCTAGCAGCTGCTTTTTAAATGGCAGATACATCCTTCAAATTAGACATTTCTCTTTCAATGAGAATATAGATTTCTGACATGACTATCCAGAGTGTCTTTTCTGAGCTGGGGACTGTTTTTTCATAGTTATTTTTCCATTTCTTTATTATATGGTGATGACATGAGGATAATTTCTGCTACTTCCCTTGAAAGTGGGAAACAGAAAGTTTTTCTGTATTTTTTTCTTTTCATCATTCCTCATTTAATTTATCATTTTAAACAAGTAAGTGAATGCATTCACTTTTATAGCTAATCAAAATTTTAAATCAGTACGCTATTTACTGCTACGTAGTCACACATATCTAAGGAATGTGGAAAGATAGGAATAGAAAAATTTGTTTGGATGAACAGTTCTTCCAGCCCAGCATCCCGCCTCTCACAGCACACAGGCTTTTAGGAATATTTTTTTTAAATAAATGAAGTGCAGGAATATTCACAGTGGACAATTATGAAAAACTTTGCCCACAATGAAAAGTTCGGCTTCATTAGTTAATAAATTACTTTGTGACTGGAGACACAGTGATTTTGTAAGTTACTTACCATTTTTACTGCAATGAATATGATATTGCTGATGTCTACATTACATGCTTTCAAACTGCTGTGCTTAAGCTCCAGGATGGAGCATTATCAGTTTATATCCAAACCTTCCATCTTTGTATGCTAAACCTATCTTAATAGTGAGTGATAACCATTTACTTCCCTTCCTTCTCCCTGTCTTTGCAAGAAAGTTTCCTGCCTGGCTCTCATTTGAACCAAGCACAGCATGTCACTCGGGAGTCACATCTCATATCTGGCCAGCACTGCCAGAGATAATGGGGATGGGGCTATGGGAGGACCCGCTGCCCCAAGGACACAGATGAGGTCCCAGGCTCCAGGTGCTGTGCCCCATGGGAGTGGGACCAAAGGCATTCGGGTCCTCTCTGCAGTCTGATGGCTGCCTAAACCATCACAGAAATGGTGCCTGTTCTCCTTACCTCTGTAAGTACTTATATGGTTCCAACGAAGAGCTAAACCTTAAAGGTCCATGGCAGTGAGATCTACTACTACGTTTTGCATATTTTCCCCCCCTCAGGGTTACGTTGATTGACTTTCAGTTTCACTGAAGATTTGCTTTCTGGAGAAATGTAACTTTAAAGAAAAATACCTGCATTTTTTTTTCATATACCATTCAGTATTTTATGTAGTCTTGTGATATCCTTTTAAATTCGTCTTTTTCCAAAGCTAGACAATCTCAGTCTTGGCAATTTCTCATCATAGAAATTGTGCCATGCTCTTAGCAATTTTCATCACCTATTTCTACATCTCCTTTATCTCTTTTTCAAATAGATTGACCAGGATTGTGCACATACTGTAGCTGAGGGCACATCACTGACATTATAATACTTTCAGAAAGACAATCTGTCCCATCCTTTTACACGATAATATCTTATTTGTTGCTTTGGGTTTTTTTGACCACTGCTGTACAGATCTTCATTCCACAGCATTCACTGTAAATTAGGAAAGCAGAACCCATCTGACTTGTTCAAATAGCTGCTTACGATCTGCAGTATCACCTTTAGACAATACAGTATTTCATCTGTCATCATATTGCTCATTTGACTCTCTGGCATTCCCTGTCCTTTCATTTATCTTAGGTTTTATCTTATTTTACAAAATGTTATTTTGTTCTTTTCCTCCATTTAAGAAGCATGCTCCACACTATTAATACAAAAACCACCCTGGCTTCCAGACTGTTTGTTAAAGGAGATGGTCAACATGAACAGAGTTACTACAGGAATTTGTGGTTCAACATTGCCCATCATAAACTTATTTTGAGTTTTATTTGAGCAGTTCAGGTGTGAAAATCTGATGCCATCCAGACACCTAGCAGCTTGCCAGACCCTGTCAGCCTAGTAAAGCACTTGTATGCCCAGAAGGATAGCCTGGAGATGTGTGAAGATACAGGTGACAGTGCCAGATAGAGCATCTGCTTTTCATGTCACTGTGAGAAGGTATTCCTGGCTCACTGATAACCCAGGCAGGACTACATGCAATTTTTTTTTTCTATTCAGTGTCTGATACAGTATATCCTCTTTGATTCATACGTTGCAAGTTTGCAAAGCTGCTATCAGGCTGATTCTGATTCTGTCTCTTCAAACACTTTTTGACTCTCATTTCTTTCTCAGAAACAATCGTTAATAAAAATTCTCCTCTTCTCATAAGAAAACAAAATAAAAGAAACAAAATATATCTCTTCCTTTACTTCTTAAAAGAAAAAAAAATTGTCTGTCTGTATGCGTGGTGCATTTGTGTGTATAAAATTTTTGGTCTTCATCTTGATTTTTGTTTCAAAGAAATAAAATTGCTTTTTTTTTGGTAGGGACAGTTAGCATTAGGGTTTTAGCTATACAGCATTGAATGCTGATAAAAAAATCTGACAATGTTCTGAGTTTCTAGGAAATCTATTGTCATCTTCGTGGTTGAACGTTTGAGACTAGGTATTTTCTACATATTGCTATTATCCATCCTAAGGTTAGTTCTGTTGTTGGCTTTGACATCTCACCCTTCTAAGTGCAATTTTGAATCAATGGGTCTCAATATCTTACCCATGTTGTGGGATGTTTTGACATACTTGATGCCATACTTGCAGCCAAACCCAAACGTTAGCACTTCAAATAAGCATCTAGTTTTGACATCCATATTTGTGAAAGGAGAAAACACTCTGTGTTTTCCTCATGAAACCAAAAGTTTATGCTAAGTCTGCCTTTGCACTGAGTGGATTTCATTTAGATATAGTGTTTGTCATGCAGTAAATTTAGAATTCTAAATTCCTTAAAGGGAGTAGGAAATTTTATATAGGAGATTGAAGGAAAAAAAAAAACAAAACAAAACAAAACACCTCTATATTGATAAAAAATCCTAATTGGCTTTCTATTGCGACCTTCAAGCAACAAGGTTAAAAAAGACTGTCATAGGAATGGTCTAGACCATTTAGGCAGCTTTTGGACTCCTTTAATTCCTAAGACATGCATTGACTTTGCTAAGGTTGAGATTGGTGCAGATTGTCCAGTCTTGGACATTTAAGACTTGGACATCCAGACTTGCTGATAAAACCCTGATTTCCCCTATAAGGCTATAGGCTGCTTAAAGGTAATCAGTCAAAAAATCCATAGCTTCTATACTGCTTCCAAGATTCCCTTTTTTCAAGATTTCCCTTTTTTCATCTGGCAATGTTTCATGATCAAAATAAAAGCAACTTTTAAAATGTACAAGTAATGGTGCTGCAATACGTCTTGGATTGCGGAAAAACTGGCATTTAGAAGAGAAAAATCAAAACTTGTGGTTGAATCAATGGAAGTTTTTTAATTGTCTTTCCTTTCGAGAACCACTGAAAAGAGAACAAAACAAGGCCCAAAGAATAGACAAGAGTGAATGATGGATACCAGAACTTTTAATCCCTTCTTCTCTGTAAGTTTTAGTTGGGAGAAATGTTTTAAGTGCTGGGAACAGGGAGGAGCGTCAGTCTTGTACTTTTATGATGACATTTCAGAATCCTTTCAACGGGTGCTCTTCCATTTCATTTTGTTGCAAGTTTTACCAGCAACCAGAGAAGCATTGCTGGTGCTCCATCCTCTCTGACAATATGGAGATCAAATTATAAGTATCCTTTGATTGAGTCTCTTAATAAAATACAGCTATAAACCAGATATTAAGAATAAAAGCTCTTTTTCTCTGAGTTTCATGGATAGCCAAGTGTTAAATGTAAAAACTCTTTTGATATATTTTTTCAGTCAGGATTAAAATTCAAGTGAAAGAATTAACCTATCTGCCTCTATGCTCCACAGGGATTTTTATTATTCAGATTTATTCATTAGAAGACTTGCTATTCATGTTTGCTCTATTTGCTTTCATTAAATGTTTGGCATTAAATGTCTTCCTATTGCATTGCTAACTAAAAAATAAAATAAAAAAGTCTGAGTACTGTGATATAAAATTCATATATCCTGACCAATATAAATGATGTATTCTTTTAATAGAAAACAGTAGGGAGTAAACAATAGCAGGCAAATACAAGGTTTTTTTTACAAAAACAAACTCTATACTGAAGATGTTTATGGTCACCAAAGTGTAAATTTCTTCGTATGGATACACATATGCTGCACCTGCATCATGATTTGTATTTTGAAATACTGCAATTCTACTGTTTTTCATTCTTTAATTGCATTTACAAGAACCACAGTTAATTCAAGAGATATAAATGCATTCTTCTTCTTTCACAGGCAACAGAATAAATGTGGCTCCAAGTATGGTGTCATACCAACCTACTCAATGATTCTATGAACTGATTAAAAAAATAATGGAAAACAGTTGTCAGTGAAAAAAAATCCTCCAGCTGTTGTTCCCTCAGCGTGAAACTAGTTCTATAAAAGTCACTTGAAATTTTGTTGTTCTTTTCATTTGGACTAATTCCCGCCTGGCAGGGCAGCTCTCCTGTACCAAGGTCACTGGCTTCTCTTGGGCTGGCTGTGGTGGTCTGTCAAACCACGTGCTCAGGTGACCCCTCTTTCAGCTGAGGTTAATCCTTAAGAAAACACTTGGGCTCAAACCTTCTAGGCTTGGGTCTGGCTGCCGGATGGCATAGACCGCAAGGCAGGCTCCACGTCTCCTTTCTGCCAGGGTGGCCTGTATGCTGGTCTGAGTGAACTGTCTGCTGTCCCAGTGGAAAGTCTTGGGTAACTCTGAATTTTCAAATCTCTTTTACCTGCCCCTTAGGCTGTCCCCAGCACAGACACCTTCATCATAAGAGCCCCTTTTTTTCCTAGAGCAAGAGGACTTGCTGGCAGCAATATAGACACTGAGCTCCAGATCCCAGGACCAACCTGTGCTACCAGCCATTTCTGTGGTCACTTGGCAGCAGTCACAGTTGCGGCCTCTGTCTTATCTTGCCTCATCTTGGACTGCATGCAGCAGAGCCACTGTCACGAAGTAATAAATTACAATAATCTTATTTCTGTGACAGTGATGTCTCTGGTGATATCTGAATCCCCCAGCCCAGGAAGTCCAGTGATTTCAGTAGTTATCTGACCCTGCATCACCACACCATTCTCCCCTCAGACTTTTCTCCTATCATCCACAGCCTCATAGTGCCATGCTGTCAGCATAATTAGATGTCCTCAGTCAAGCACAGACGATGCTTGAACTCCAGTGGCCAGTCAGTGCAGTTGAATAACAACTCCTGGTAAGCGAATACATGTGGGGTGAAGTTTAAAGTGCTATTCAGGGAGAAGAGACATATTGAGGTGAAGCTGCTTAACCCCCATTAACTCCCCAGCAATCTCCAGGTCAAGTTTGTTCTCATAAAACATAGGTCAAACCATTTCTAAGCATCTTTGTAAAAACAAAGGCTGTGTGTGTGGAGCAGCCAGCCCTTGGGTGCAGCCCTGCTGGCGCTGTGGCAGGGGTACTGGCTCATTGGGGCAGGGCTGTCTGAGTTAGCGCTAACCCTCCACCTCATCTGAATACACTTGGGTTTAAACAGCACTAAACTGGATGGGCTGTGTTATCTGTCATTGGAGCTCATATTTCCCTGACCTTTTGCCCTGGTGCTTTCTTATGTTTACTTGCTCACCAGTGAGATATATGTAAGGGCAGTGCTGTCCAAAGACTTTAAATTGCTTTTCCAGGACAAAGAAGGCAGTAATGAATCAAGCAGCATTAATGAAGGGCAGTGAAATGGCGTTCAACCACTCTCCCCTCCCAGTGCTATAGTAGTCATTAATGTTAATAGAAGTCTCCTCCATGCCCCTCTCCTCCACGTGCAGAGAGCTCATGGTACGGGAAGCATCAGGACAGTGCTCTTCAGGGCACCTGTGGTCAACTTCAGCCCGTCCAACATATTCCCAGCAGATCAAAGGTTAGTGCAAATAGAAAATCTCTATTAGTTACTTCTTAAGCATATATTCACAACATTTATTGCTACCTATTTTGGTTTGGTAGCATGAACCCAGCAAGGCCAGCTAATATGAGGACCTTCTGTTAAAAAAAAAAAAGAGAGAGAGAAAGAAAAGCAAAAGAATTTTAAAAACAACAATGATAACAGCCTATGTCCTCAAAATAAAATTGCTAGTGTTTTCATACAATTAAATGAAAAGAAACAATCCCTGGATTCTCTAAGTATTTGTGTAAGAGAGGTCAGATGTTTTGGTCACTTCATTACTTCATTTGTGTTATTTTGTCACCCTCTTTTTTTTTTTTCTACTTTAAACAGGATTGAGGGAAGCTCCTATACTAGTGATTACAGAAATGGGAGTCTATTAGTCAAGAGTCAATTATTCTGGTCAGGTGTTGAGCTATTATTTTCTAGGAAATTTTACACATGAAAATATGAGGTTGCTTAAATGCCAGGGCAACCTCAGTTACTGTCTGTTGCTGTTCTTCTGAATTATTGCCAGCTTTTGAACAAGAAAAAAACATAAAGCAAAGTCCAGACCAAGAAAGAAACCCATGTACAGGCCAAGGCAATTTTCCAGTGAAGATGATGCGATCCAGAACCCGATGCAGCTCCCAGGAGGAGCAAAGTGAACCTCTGACCCAGAGCAGCCTATGGTGCTGACGTTTCAGATCAGGAGCCAGGTGAAGGTTTCACTGCTTGATCCTTTGCCAAACATGAACATCAATTCCTGAAAAGCACAAATATTTGCTTTTAACTTATCAATCAGAGGTCAGCAGAGACATTAATGCAGATCCCAAGGACTTGTATTTTATCTCAAGTTCAGTCTTATGTCAATATTAATTTAATTGTTGCCTTTTTATTTTGATAGTTGTACTAGCATTCTTGGCAAACTGAAATTATTTATATTTATGTGTGCTTCATAAGATAAATTATATAATTTTTGAGAAAATCACAGTGATTTGGAACAGTATATGCATTAGTAGAATTCAAATTTGCCTGACAGACCACATCTGTAAATTGGATAGCAGAAGGTGTCCCTGCCCATGGCAAGGTGGTTGGAACTAGACGATATTTAAGATCCCTTCTTTATTCCAACCATCCTATGATTCCATGATTCTATGATACTTCCCACCTTATTACAGTGTTTCTTCAAATACCATCTAAAGGTTTTATATGAGGGAAGAAGGTTATTACTTCCCAACAAAGGAGATACATTAGACCTGCCAAGATATTCACAAAGAATCTATATATATTAATACTGTATGTATGCATGGTCTGTGTTTTTTAAAGGAGATAATCAGGAAGAAAGTGGTGGAGTGAATAAGAATAAGGTTCGCAAAGGGTCAGGAAGGAGGAAGAGAAAGGACTCTTGGTAGTAAGTGCAAAATGCAAATTGTGACTAGGAAACACAAAGTAGAAGCAAAGAATGAGAAAATTAGATACCAATGCCTGATGTGAGGAAAAGGAAAAGATGCCTTAGAGACTTGCAGGTGGCATAACAGAAAAACAGAAAACGTGATACCACAACTCAGAAGTGTACAGGAGGGCAGGTATCGAAGCAGAGGAAGCTTAGAGGAGAGGAAGGAAAACAAAATAAAAAGTTGAACAGGCAGATGGAGGTTGAGGACCAAAAAAAAAAAAAAAAGTTTAAAAAAGTGTGGGAATCATAGGGTAGGAGGAGGAAAGTAAAAATAACAGTGACAAATGGGCAATCATTATGAGCAGAATCATGAATCACAGGAGCTGCAGACAGGTGCAGTACCAAATCTGTCAGGTGATTGCACAATCAGTAGGCATCTCAATAAAAGTACCGGCAGGAGATCAGTATGCCAGAGGAGCCAGGCTCATCTTTTACATGACTCAAGTGAACTCTCTAGATTCGTACTCGGAATGAAATGTGCCCCAGGAGAGATCGGCTGCTCAGGAGATTTCAGATCAATAAGCGCCAGGGTGAATAATTGATATGGCAGTTAATAAATGGGGATTTTATGGTAATAACAATGATCTCTAAGTAATGAAATCATCTGTATGGCAGCAAATCAACAGCAGCAGATGACTGTAGCAAACCACAATGGATTATCTGAGAATGAAATATAAGAAAATCATATTCCTTTCAAATTCTATTAGCCACAAACAATTAAAATGACCCCAGATAGAAACTGGACACAGATGTTTAAAACAAATTAAATGGCAGGGTAATTAAAAGCAAGTGGATGTAGCATTTGCCAGGTTATCAAAAGTGACAGACCGGACAAATGGTGTAATATGAAGCTTGAGCGGATCACAACAAGGGAGAGGTCAGAAGAGAAAGGGATGTGGCACAGCACATCCTGAAGAAGAGCAGAGCTCACAGCACAGCATATCCAGCATGGGCCCTGCAGGCTCATGTGCTGAGGGCTGTGGGAAAAGGATAACTTTGTTGCCCTGCAAACTGACAAAAATCAGGTTGGACCAGTTTTTTCACATCATGTGTATTATGGTGGAGACTGCTGGCTGTTTCCAAGTCAGTGTGTTGGATGCCAGGGGTTGTACAAAGGTAAGGGGTTTTGGTGACTCCCTGGCAGGGATGATGCAGTATTTTGCCCAGAAGGATTGCCAGGGTGCGTGATGAGGCTGGCAAGGGCCTGGGGACCTTCTGCATCTCCCCCTGCAATGCCACCATTCAGCTGGGTGATGGGTGCCACAGGGCGCCATCAACAGCAAGCCTAAAATAATTTCTGGAAATGTGGGAAAACCACTTATCTCCTCCCTATCCTCCTTCCCTTTGTCACTGAATAAAGCTACTACTAGGGCAGCTTTAACAACCTGTTATTCTGACTTAATGATTTTACTGAGAATATTTTCTGAGATCCTTGTGGTCTACTTCCTCAGCACAGCTAACAGTTAAAACACGTGAATATATTCTTACGTAAAAGCTTGCCTGTCCCCATGCAGTGCAGTTCCCATGCACTGGTTTGCAGGCTGCAGGCTGCCACAGGGAGGCACAGAGTGCTCCGAGGGCATGCATGAGAGTGGATGCTCTCAGCACCAGCCCTGGCTCCACACTGAAGCTGCCCACATTCATCCTCAGTTGCAGCAGAAGCAACCATCCTGTGGTGCCCTCCTCTCTAAAACAGAGTCAGGGTGTCACTTCCAGCTTCCTATAAACACGCTCAGGTTCCTGACAACTGTGACAGACACTTTCATTGCTCTAGTTAGTACCATTCCTGCGTGGGATGGAGAGCCACTCCTAATCCTCTTCTTCATCCCAGTGATTGGCAAAGGACATGAAAATGCTGTCAGCAGCAGATGACAGTGTTAAAATACTTCAGGGTAAAGAGAATTATTTGAGATTCGGACAATAAAAGTTACTTTTGCCTCATTCAGAGCAGAGGTTTGCTGAGAGTTTTACTACCATTTCAATCAAGGAAGTACCCTCACCACATGTGCAAGGGTAGGTATTGAACCTGTATTTCCAACGTTCCCAGAGAAACTCAAATCACAAAGGGACTGGGTAAAAGCGGGAGAGCTATTCCTTTTCTCCTGGCTAATACATGAACTGAATTGTAACTGATTCATAAAATAAAATAAATGATTTAAAGCTACCTGCAATGCTTTGTATTGAATTATATGCTCATATGATTCCTTTTTGAGATGACAGAGAGGGAAGGGTCAAGGCCTGGGGGGCAGAAGATGGGAGGAGGAGGAAAACAACCACATATATCTACTGTTGGTTTAATCCAAATAATGTTTTGAGATAGCAGGCAAACTGAAACATTTCTTTGCGTTTTCCTGTGTGTAAGTTTTTCTTCCATAACACAGGTTGAAACTGATAACCATGTTGATACAATATGTAATAATATTTTTATAAAATGGAGGGCCTAGCATTTTTCATGAAAAATAGAAACATCTCTAACACTGGACATTTTTCAAGTCACATTTTTTGTCTCACTCTAGTACTTCCCAAGGAACACTTGTGTATTTCTTTCAGCCTTTTCATCATTTGAACCCAGAAGTAAGCTCCCACCGGATAAGAAACCACAGACCACCTTGCATTCATGCTGCAGGGCTTCCCGAGTCTGATGTGCTCCTGTTGCAGACCCTGCAGGTCACCACCGGCTGCCTCTGCTGCTGCCCATGTGTGTGCCGTGCATGTGTTCTGCCCCAGCTGTGGGGTATTTCTGGCTGCAGGCAGTCAGGTGTTTATCATGGTGCAGAGCCATGATCCACCCGGGATTCAGACTGGGACTGAAAAACAGGAAAAGAGGGGAGCCAGATGGTGGATGCCGGGGTCTGCTCCCAGCTCAGAGTGTGGTCCAGCTGCCCAACGGTCCTGCTTGTGGGAGCTGGTTGATGCCTCCTGATCTAAGGGGTTTAGACATAGACTGTGAGCAATAGGATATACTAATAAAGATCATAGAATCATAGAATGGTTAGAGTTGGAAGGGACCTTAAAGATCATCGAGTTCCAACCCCCCTGGCATGGGCAGGGACACCTCTCACTAGACAAGGTTGCTCAAAGCTCCATCCAGCCTGGTCTTGAACACTGCCAGGGATGGGGCATCCACAACTTCTCTGGGCAACCTGTTCAAGTGTCTCACCACCCTCACAGTAAAGAATTTATTCCTAAAATCTAATCTAAATTTACCCTCTTTCAATTTAAAACCATTATCCCTCGTCCTATCGCTACACTCCCCAATAAAGAGTCCCTCTCCATCCCCAAGATAACTTTTTTAAAGCATTTTCTCCACAGTCCCTGTATTTCAGTCTTTTTCTGCTAACTATTCATGCAATACAGTCCTGTCATGGGCATGTCTCACTGCTGCTCTCACACCTCCATTACCTGCTCCACAGAAAACTTCCTGGACTCCTAATCCCCCAGTTTAACTGTGCATTGCCTGTATGGAGCGTTGTTGCCTTGATGGAAGGCAATATACAAGCAGCACTGTCTGGAAGAAATAAAGGCAACTAAACTGCTCACAGGAGCAATGAAGGAACCTTTTACTCAAATCTGAGGGAAACTCCAGCAAAGGATGGGTCTGTCCTTGCCATAATAGCACACTATATTTCACAAAGACAGTAAAGAAACAAAGCTGACAGGCTAAATATTTCTCTGGTATCTCTAGTAGCTCCAAGCCTGATGGCACGTTTTGATTTCAGATCCCTAGAACACACATAGTCTCCCTGCCAATTGATTTTTGGAATGATAAAGGGAGAAGAATCAGGCAGTTTAGGTGCTTGCAATTAAGTGAATATCAGATCTACTAGAACAAAAAATCAAAAGTGTTAGTCTAGTAGAACCCTCTGATAGATTTAGTTTAAGAATCAAACCTGGAAAGACAATTTTTGAAACTTCTAATATTCAGATGTGACCTTCAAACTTGCCCAGTGACAGCTGGACTTTGCTCCCACTGGTCAGTACAAATAATCTTGTATAAGGCAATTCTGGAAAATTGCAACCCCCTTGCTGCTTTCCCAATAAAAACATGCACATTTCAAGTAAGTTTTAAAAATTGTTCCCATTTAATTTAATAGGAAAGGATGACCTTTTTGGAAACAACCTAAAGAATCCACAGTAGAAGCACAATTCTACAGGGCTTCCTGTAAAATTTCATAAGCAAGACTGTCATTGTTTTTATTTAATTAAATCTTACTACACTCTTCTATACAGACATAAAGCACTACAAGAATCCCCAGACTCCACAGCTGAGAATAATTTAATTTCCTCAGAAAAAGCCTGTATTTCCTGGATTTCTTTTGAAAGCTTGAGAATCACAGACACCATTAATGCTGAAAGAAGCCTGTTGACACTCTCAGATAGGAATTCACATAAATCCAGTGCTGAGTGTAGTCATACGAGTCTCCAAATCACACAGCTTTTCCTTCCTTACGCGACAGACATCTCACACCAGGAAATGTTAATGGGAAAGTGAAAGAAGGATTAAAACCTCGTTTGGTCCTCCTTTGCTATTAAATCCCTTACTGTAGCTCCCATTGAATTTACAAGTATTTGAATATTGCATAATGGAGAGTCCTAATAGTTTCAGCTCCACTTGTTCAATTGGTGTTCTGTTTCTAGGACTGATGGGTACAACAAAGGAGGGAATAAAACTTATTATTAATAAAAGGGCTCTAATTGTCTGGTCTAGTGGAGTCCATTTACTGAATCTGATTATTTTGAAAATGCTAAGTGCAGTTTTTGCATGTGAAGTGATAAAAGGAATATTTTATAAACCTGGTATGAGAAGAAAAGTAAAAATACAATACTAGAAACATACAGAAAACTACAGTATTTTCTAATTATTATTTGTTTGCATTACACTTGCACCTGGTAGATTCAGCCAAGTTCAAGGTCACATTGTATGCTTTTCAAAAGCATGGACACTAAATCAAGCCCATCAGGTCTTAGTAGAGAAGATGGCTAAATACACGCTGTGTAAATGCAGAAACTTAATCAACTATGTCTATAATCCCATAGCAGATTACTAGTATTGCGAGGAACAGACCACAGGTTTTCTGAGTTTTAGTTCCAGGGTCTTCCCAGACTACTTGACTTCCATTTTCACTCTAATACTCTAATGTGCCCCTTTGTTGTTGGGATTTCCACCCCCTCCATATCATCTCTCCAGTCTCAAATGATGCCTTTGCTTTTTTCCTCATGTGTATACCTGCTTCTGCCTCCTATACTGTTATAGGTTTTACACCTTTTTTTCAAGGGAGGCTTGCTTTCACACCTCAGTGAAACACAGAAGACTTCTCTTTGTGTTCTGTTTTTAAGCATGAATATTTGGCTTGAATATAACAGCTTCCTAAATTATATATGAGTGAATAGCAAGAAAATTCCTCAACTAAAACCTGAAGACGTGAATGAAGGAGCAGTACCTGGCAGACATAAAGGGTTTAAGATGGAGACCCAGTAAATTCCCTACACACACGCACGCTAATAATAATAGTAATAACAGCAACAACATCTTGGCTGAACATACAATTTTCTCATTTATGATTCAGAACTCAGTCATTGAATGAGTGATTCAGATGTAAAAAGGCAAATCTCAGAGGACAGATCTTCATGGGACTTACAGCCATGCTTACAGGCTGTGCATCCATGGTACACCAGAGGATTTAAAGCTTCATAAAAATATTTGTGAGACTGAGGTCTTATTATGCAAGTTTGCAATTACCAAGATATTTAGAGATGTTAAAAAGTCAGAGTTTAGCAATTTGGTATACTATTTCTGTCCATAATTAACAATTATTATTTTTTTTTTGCAAAGTTACTTAATGTTTTAATGTGGCTTTAAATCCTTGTAGAAACATCACAATACCATGTGCTATTCCTTGTAGAATTCAAGCTGATTCTAAATATCCAGTCAATTGGTGGGACTATTCCAGGGACAAATTTCACACCATCTTTCTTTTCTGAAAAATTAGGCTCAAAATGCTCCACTTTCAGAGAAGTACTGTGGAAAACCCTCTTACTGATTAACTATTCACATAGTTTTCCTGAGAAGCATGGACTAGCTGAATTTCCACTGTTCCTTACAATTATACTTTACAGTGAAATATTTCAGATTTTACAATGTTAATTCTGACTCGCCTCTTTTTTTTTTCTTTCTTTTTCCCCCTTTGGTCTGACTTCCTAGTGAAATGAGGCTCACGTGACCATGCTCCCTGTTTGCCCATCTACCCATCTTTGAATTCCTCCCTTATCAATGACTTTCTCAACTCAGTTGACCACTTCAAAATAGATTCATTGGAATAGATTGGAAAGAGGAGAAAAAATCAGTATCTGTACAGGAGACAAAGTAAGAAATCAGTACCTGGACAGGCAGGACTCAGCTGCTGGTTGCTCCACACGGCAATGCCTTGCTATCCAGTTACTTGGGTTTACTGGTCAACCAGTTACCATGCACATTGCTCCAGGGCAGCTCTGGCATGGCCCTCCTGCCTGGTGATGGCACCACAAAGAAGAGGGAGATGGGAGAGAACCAGGGAAGCCAAGCCACTGCAGGGTGAAGGATAAAATATCAGCAGGTCATGCCCAAGCACCCAGGTTTCAGGGCTTCACACCATTCTTCCCAACCAAAAGCCCCCAAATTCTCTGATATGGCCCAAGGGGCTGGTGCCAGGCTCCCTGCCTGCTGAAGAGGCAGATGCTTGGGGCAATGAACAGGCTGGCATGGGAAGGTTGAAACACTGTGAGCAGTGCAGAAAATGGCAAAAGATTTCCATTCTCTGGCACACTTGAGTAAATAACTGTCGTCCAGCTGGTAAGAAATGCATTTGTGATTAGAAAGAGTGGGACCTTTGCAGAAAATTACTAATTCTATTTCTCAGAATTCAAACGTATTAGTGGAGCCAGATTCCTGTTTTTGTGACAATGATGAGAATATTGAATCTCTGCTAAGGGAGATAAAAGAAACAACCAAGTCTAACAACAGAATGACACAGGAAAACCACTACATGCATAGAAACAGGCCAATTATTATAGCAGAAATTTGTTTGAAGAAGCACTGTCTCAGCAGCTTAAATAATCACTTTGGAACAACTAGCTTTACGGTATGTTAAGAGGTAAATCTTCTCTCAGTCTACAATGACACAGAGACATTGATTCAAAAAGCACTTACAGCTGAAATCAAGAGTTTGCTTGAATTTGGGTGCAAAAAAGAATAAGGTAAACTATCTCACTGGGTGTAATTCTAGTCCTGGACACAGGAAGGCAAAAAGGGAGGAAAATAGTTGTAACAGACAAAATACAAACTAGCATTTAACTATGTTCTTGAGACTTAGTGTGGGAATTGCATAAGCAGAAAAGTCTAGATTTAGGGAAGATGCATATCCAGTATCTTGAGAAAAGCATAGGAAAAGCTGAAAAGATTAAAAACCTTTCAGAAAGCCTGGAAAAACTAGGCTCAGGATTGAAACTTGGTTATATCAATTTAGAAATCCAGACTAGGAAGGGTCATAAAGAACTGTAAACAGTAGTAAAGTGTAACAGAAAAGCATGAAAGGTAGGAAGGAATTTGTAGAGAAGAGACTGAAACTGATGAAACAATTACAAAATAATTTAATGTATGAGAAGTTGATAGCCTGAGGGAGAGTAGGTGAGTCTTATGAACTAGTCAAGAGTAACAGCTGTGGTGGAGAGGGTGAGGGCATAACAAATAAACTAATTATTTTTTTGCATCAATCTTTACCTCGTATTATGTGGAGAAATGTCTTCCATTAACTCCTTTTCTTAGGAAATGAGGTTAAAGTGTTACTACAGTTTTAGGCATCAATAGAAAAGGTGCCAAAACAAACTTAATCTAGAGAACATGTCACCGCACCATATAATATATGCTCCACAATTTTTAAACAAGTTTTAATTTAGCAGTTCATCTACAAGTAAAATTTGCCAGACAACCATTTGAATCATCTACGTTAGTTTACTTGAATCAAATTGCAATATGTAATTTGCATATCGATCTCCTTAGAAACTTATAAAGCTCTGTGAAATTTTACAAACAAACTAAAATCCCTGTATATCTTCACACACTTTATGCAAAAAATAATTTACTTTTTTACATGCTCTAATTAGACTAAAATATATAGCCAGGGTTGCTCAGAAAACAGAATTTCCATGAGAAACATTTTAAAGAAAAAGTAGTATTTTGTGGAATTTCATTGTGCACATCTTCAAGGTCTTTCCCACACAACTTGGGAAGGATGATTTTTTTTAGTAGAAATAAAAAGTTTTCAGCAAACTCTGTAGGATACTCCATTTCTACATCCCCCTGAATAATCTTGTATTCTGCCAAAAAGCAACTTCTAATTAAAAAAACCCCACAATTAAACATTTCTACTATATTTCCTATTTCCTTGTCAATATAAAATAACTGACGCATTTTTAATGTGCAATATAGTTCTGTAAATATAGAAAGTTAAACGGGTGTTGGTCATGAGTATCAGCTCATAGAGCTCCTTAACAACCAAATTAAATTCGTGAAAGTACTCCAATTGATCTTAATTCACGCTGAAACACGGCTTACGAATAGGTGTTAAAAACAGATTCCTTTTTAAGCTTTTCCATTCCCATGATAGGGCTAAAAGTGTGATTCTGCATTTCCTAATTGAGGGCTCTCATGCACAAACTTGAGCACTAAATATGCTGGGGCTAGGATGTTCTGAAAGGAAGTCACACGAAGTCGCTGTTGTAGACAGTGTATAAAAGAATTAAAAAACCCTGAGTCACAGTTAGAAAGCAGATTAACCTATAAAATATCAATATATTTTAAAGTGTGCATAATTTTAAACAATAATAAATTGTCCATAATTTTGAGTTTTCCTTTATCATAGGATCCTCCATGAAGCCTATCCTACAACAGAAAATATATCTGGGTTCTATTATATGAAACTGATTCCTGTATTAAATCACTAAGAAAAAGTACTAAATCTTTATAGTAGGCCAGTGTTTCTAACATGCAATTTACTGCAATGGAGTGATAACACCAAATTTAGGTTTAGCAGAAAACTAGCTATAATGGTGAGACAATCCTTCACATGGTAAGTAAAATTATCAGTTTCTTTTAAAAACCTTGGATCTTTACAATTAAATCTATATATCACTCTGCAAAAAAGTGTTCTTTCAGTTTGATATCAAAAGCTATATGATCACAATGGAATGAAAATATTTCCATTTTCTTACGAACCCAAATACTTGAAGAAAATGGGGGTTTAGATTGAATTAAACATGTTTTGAAACTCAAAATCAAAAGTTTCAGTGTAAGAATATTTTTTACCTTATGAGTTTAAATTCAGGCAAATTTAGTCTTAAAATCAGAAATGAAAAATCAGAACATTTCACTTTTAAAACGTAGAAACAAAGTTCCATACTAGGTCATACAAGTATTTCTTAATTTGCATAGTTCTGTTTGACTTAAAATACACTTTCAGGTGAGCAGACCATTGAAATAAAAAAGTTCACCGAGAATTACTACTGCAGTGATGAAAACTTTTACATAGACTAGTTTCTTAATAAATGTTTGTGAAGCTGGTCAAGTGTTTCCACATACTAATTAAGGGTTGACACACACGGATATTTTCCCAATGCAGGAATTTCAGTGTTTTTTCCAGCTCAAAAGTTATAACTTATTTTAAAACAACTGAAGTATTACTGCACTAAACAAACTTCATGCAAATGCTTGCATGCAATTTTTTTCAAACAAATGGAGTGTAATGACTATAATTAAATTCAATGCAGAGTAAATTGGAGATAAAAATCAATAAGCAAGTCCGAAATCTCATCACTTATTGATTCATGAGCCATTCATCTCCTTCTGTATTCCACATCAAAAGCAATTAGCAGTTAATGAAATCACACAGATGCAAATCAGAAACAGGAAGAATTATTAACAGTGCCCCAAAACTGCTGCAAATATAGATTTCTTTACAATCTACACACATTATCTTAGCCAGGAAAAATGTGATTTTGTTGTGACTAGCTCCGGTTAGGAATTTTTTTATTAAATATTTGGAGGGGTTTTTTCCTGTTTTTTTTTTGTTTGTTTGTTTGTTTGTTTCTTTAAAGTTAACTTGCTCAAGCAAAGTTTCCTTTGTCAGAATAGAGAGACTTCAATTAACTACTCTTTAAGACAGACCCCTCTACTCCATCATAATGTACAATGTATTTCATTTATGAACATAGAGTCAATATTATTTACCTAGTTATGATTCTGTTTCAAAACGTGTCTTCTGCAGACAGAAAAACATTAAGGCAAGCAATCAAATGCATATTCAACCAAAATTAATTTAATGATAACATTTACATATATTTTCTAGGATTTATGGCATCTAATAATAAATTGTTAGTACAATTACAAAAAAAAAAAAAAGAAAAAAACAGAAAACTTTCAACATGATAAGCTTTTAAGCCTCCTGAAACTTGGAAGGAAAGCATTTTTTGTGTATTGGTCCATACGTCCTGAACCAGAAAGAGGGAAGTTAACCCTGACTTTTACAATATAGCGTTCAGATATTCCAGGTATATGCATGACAAGAATAAGAAAAGAGAAAAAAAAACCTCACCAAAGTATTGATCTTCATTCTGTGTCAGTGTTTGCCTCTTGTCTAAACATATACACATCATGTCCATATCATGTCCATTTTTGTTTCACATTTAAATCCCACGTGGTTACTTTTTTGAAAAAAACAAACCAAAACCCACTGTGTAACTAGTCAGGTTTAGATAGTGTCAGTTATATGACAGCATGAATTATTATTATTAGTATAGATCAATAAAAATATTAGTCTAAATTTTAATCAATTTGAAAATCACAGCTTTAGAATTAATATTTGAAATCTGGCTGTATATGCCACAGAAACTGTGATATAGTTTTAACCTGCATCAAAAGCTAACATTGCACATCACTGGCAGGTGTGTATGGCAAGTATCATTTTGTGGTGAAGTCAAGAACAATAAAAAGAGAATCTTTGGGTGGGAGACTGAAATTGGAGGGCCTATGTCTAGCAATGGCCCTGAAGTAAGAAGTATAACTAGAGCTATTTGCTCTGGCCTAATTTAAAGATACGAGGTTACCTCTGCAAAAGCCTCCACACAGGTGGCACTTCTGAAAAATAGATGCGTCATATAAATATCTACTTGTGTACATCCAGCTTGGCATGTACTCCTCTGGCCTTGGCTTCACAGCTGTTTATAGCACAGGACAGCAGCATCATGCAGAAAAAGGAGCTCACAAAAAGGGCATGCGGTGCATGAAGCGAGTTAGTAGGAAACAGGTATGGAAATGCTCACTGAAAACATTTGCAAATGGTTGTAGAGGCTGGAAAACAGTATTCCAAGGCCATCTACACTAGGAAGGTCCCACCTTTCACCTATGTAAGTGTCTGTTTCTGTAACATTTTATGACACTATGCTCTGGAGATTGTGTTTATCTAAAGCATAAGAGAGGATGCCACAGGTACCAAAGCATGAAAAAAGTACATCTGCATGATGGAGAAATATGGCCATCAGTATAAGAATTTTGTAGATTCAGTGCTTGTATATACCAGCTTTCAGGAAACACAAAAATTCAGTTGATGGAGAGAGAGTCCATTTTGTGCCTGAGAAGCAAAGAGAAAGCGTGAGTGTATCTCCTCAGGACAACTCCACAGCATTTCCAGTTGCAGCTTGCTACATTTAAAGGAAGGAAAATGGCAGATTATGTAGATGAGCTTCAATATCAGCTCCAGGACAAAGCTGGTCAATCTATCCTAGCTATGGGATCCTGTCCTGGGTCTGGCGGGGACAGGGTTAATTCTCCGCAGGATCTAGCAGGGACACAGTCATTCCACCAGCGTGAACCATGCCCAGGGGTAACCGAAGCCAGCCGGGGAGGGGGGGGGACAGGACGTCGGGGGGGGGGGGGAAGCAGGAAGTCCCCCCGGGAGAGCAGGGCGGTCTGGGACCATCGGGGTCCGGTCGGCAAGCGGTGGTGTTGTATATTCCTCTGTCGGTGTTACTGTTGTTGTTACTTGTTCCCTTTGCCGCTCTGTTAAATTGGCTTTGTCTCAACCCACGAGTTTTGCCTTTTCTGCCGATTCTCCCCTCCCGGCCGCGGCGGCGGTGGGTGCCCCGGTGGCGGTGGGTGCCCCGGTCTGCGCCAGCGGCTGCCACCTGGTTCTTTGTTGCCGTCTGAGGCCAAACCGCGACGGATCCTTAGTTCTAAATCCAGGCAGTAACACACATGGAATTTGAGAGTGTTCAACACATTACCCAGGGTGGGAATAAACAATAGGCAAAAATGTTACATTTGTGTTAATCTGGAGTAACTCCAGTGGAATTGACAGAGAATCAGCCAATTATTTAGTGCCCCATGCATCTCAATAAGGCCAGGTATTACGTGCAATTGTATTTCTGCATGTGGCATTTTCAAAACAAGGTGATTGCTGTTACCATCTCTGCTTCCAGACAAAAAGAATAAATACATAATTCTGTCAGGTGTCCAGAACAAAATGATAGGCAAACATGAAGGATCAATGAGGCTTTTGTTCAACTGAATTTTGTTTTGGTTTTTGGTTTGGTTTTTTTTGTGCCTTCCAAAAAAGTCATGGTCCTTAGAGAAAAAAAAGCCAGAGAAACCCAAGGTGACTGGATGGGAGTGGACAAGTGAGGCAAGGCTCTGAGGGGCCCAGACTTCTAGACCTGGGGTTGTACTTCATGTTGGTGTTGCGTAGACCCCCTACTAATGTACACGGGAGCACCCAGGCCCAGTCTGACCCTTTGGAGGACACCTGGGATTAGGGTTTCTTTCAGGAGCTTGTGAAGGATTGTCTGCCAAAATGCTTAAAAAGAGTCTCAAGAGAAGCAAGACTTTGAGGGCCCTGTTACCTGCTTTGGTAAGAGGAGTGGAAGTGAGGAATCTCGCATTGTCTCCCTCTGTCTCCCCTTAACGCCTTACCTGAACTGTTTCCAATTACAAAACCCTTAAGTGTGTCAAGTCCTTCTTTTAAAACCCGAGTTTAGCTGAATAACAAGGTTAGAATCATTCTTTTCAGATGGGTAATGTGTAGAAAGCTGTAAAAGAGAAAATTATTCTCTATTCAGACTTAAAACAATAAACTTCTTTCAGGTTTCACCTACTCTGCCACCATTCACAAACACTTCACTGTCAGCCAGACCTATGACAAAAGTAATTCCATGTGTTTGGGAAAGTACCTCAATATAGTTTAAAAAAAATGTCCATTTATCCATTTTGCCAGGCATGAAATGCTGTTATCACCAACAGGGTTTAGGGGACAGCGAAATATTTTGTTATTGGAGCATTGAAACCTTCTGACCTGACTATGTGCTGAACTGACAGATTCAAGCATTTCTATAAAACCTCATAGTTTCAGAGCATGGAAACTCCCTTCCTCCTACTGCACATGCAAGTGTGTGGTGTTTTTTTTTCACTGTTGGCATTTGATAAGTAAGGATATAAGAGAAAGTAAATCAAGCTCTTTTTTTACTATTATGCTTTGGTATTATAAAAATCAAAAAACAGTAAAAATCTAGCACATAAAAGTATGTAACACAAGAAGTATCTGCTTAGTTTCTTGAGCTCATGCCAATAATATCTCATTAAGGTCTGTATATGTATAGTTGTCCATCCTACAGACTTTAACACTTTCTTGTGAAACATCTGGCATTGGCCAGACCTAGGCAGAGGCTACTGGGCCAAACACATCGCTGATCTGATCTGGTCTGGCAATTCCTCTGTTACTATACTATCTTTTTGATACAAACTGACTGGTAAGAATTTCACAATATTTGGTCTCCAAGGCAAAAGATATCTCCAGCAGAGGAAGCAGCTGCCCCTCCCCTTGGTTCCTTTTCCCTTTTCCACACATCCTGAGCCAACAGCTTATCCAGAAAGAGAGGTGTTAGATTTAACTGACAAGCCAGCAGGGACAGGAGTACATTTCTTGTGAAACTCGGAAGTTTTTGCTCAGAGTTTCTGATATTTTTTAAATCCTTCTCTGTACACATCAGTGTCTAATGTAAATTCGTTTTTGCCATCTACATGCTGCAAATTGTGGCATCTGTAAATTTTCCTGTTTCTCGGTGTCCTTATTGCAGATTTCATATTTAAAAAGAAATAATTCAGAGAACATGTTTGATTACAAAATTACAGAAATAGGTTGATTAAATGTTGCACACTTTATTAATCCTTAGGAACATTTGCTCTACATTATGATCCATTTGAATAGTACTCAGAAATTAATGCTTTGGGATTGACAGTTAATTAATGCAAGGAGTAGGATTCTTGTTACCTAACTTTAGTACAACTTAATCCAGGCTAGTCATCCAGGATTTCACGCTAAGGCACTCATTGCTTTTTATTGACTGTAGAAGCAACCTAGAAAATTATCTTAGATCAAGCTAACTCTTGGGTTGCAAGAGTAAAGAGAGATGAACTGCTGTGAAAGAGAATTACATGCGTAACATTAGTTACAAAATGGAGACCCAAAGAAACAATCCTGTATTGCTGTTAGTTGCAAAAATCAAGGTTATCAACAAAGACCATTGGTCAGAATCGTCAGTGGGGCTCTGATGATTTATGGCACTATTTGCCTTGCATGTATTGCAGTTAAATCTTGATTTATGGCATTATTTGCCTTGCATGTATTGCAGTTAAATCTTGATTCAGCAAGGGGCTTAGACCTGCGCCTGAGCTTAGTCATGAAAGCAGCTTAGGGCAAGGTTCCTGAGTCTCTGAAGTTAGTACTGTGCTTAAGTGGAACAATATGCAGACTTACACATGATGAAATAGTTTGTTTCCACTGGATTTAAAGAAATGGAAATGAACAGGACAGGCAGGTTCAGTGATCAAATAGTTGATTAAAAAGTTTTACCATTTGAAACAGTGAGTATGCCATAACTCCTAAATGAAAAAGCAGGGACTTTCTTCAGATGAGAAGATGGAATTTATGACTCTCTCTGCAAAAAAAACCAAACCTAGGGAAATGGCTGAAATTGTCTTAACTGAGGATGAGGCAATCAAGATAAAATAGGTAAGGAGACACAAAAATCAACCCCAGCAGAAACCTGTCTGGGGAAGGACCGGGGAGAAAAGCCTATAGCCACCAGCAATTTAAAGAAAGTTACAGTCACATTAAAAGCATTTAAGAGAAAGAATTGAAGAGGTAGATGATGAATCGTTGACTGTTTCAAATTCATTTCCTGGCAAGTTATTGTGTGCCGAGCCATTTCTCTTACTCACAATTTATGACACTATATTGAGAAGAGAGATGAAGCTAAACAGGGGAATGTGCTGCAAATACATTACTAATTGCTTAGATTTGCTCTAGGCTCAGTGTTTCTAGATGGAGTGAGTGCAGAATTTGCCATTGTGTCAGTATGGTATTTTACTTTTTCAAAAAAGATGAATACTTAACCATTTCAAAAGCCAGTACTTACAAAAATATTTACATACGTGTTCATAACCTACCACACAGAACTGTAAATAGAAACTGGCAATCTGCCACTCTGATGATTAATGCAAGAAACAAATTAATAGTTGTTCCAGAGCACCCAGCAACTATGCTTTTCTTCTATTCTTGTTTTTGCCTTTTTATATGTTGTGGGTAGCTTTAGACCTATTCAACTGTCCAAAGTCCTTTTCCCATCTAATTCTTCAAAAAACATGAAAAAGTAAACTAGACTTAATAAGAGAGTTCACACAGGTGCTTCTATTAAAAATGTTGAGCATAAAATGAAAAAAAAAATTTCAGAATATATTTAAAACAAGCTTATTATTATCTAGACTTATCAGTTTGTAAAAAATAGAGAATATAAAATGACATGGTTACAATTAAAAAGCATGGGGCCTCTCCTCTCCTCTCCTCTCCTCTCCTCTCCATAAATTGTAGGGGACAGGAAATAGGAAAGATTATAATTTCATCTGTTCCATCTGTATGTTACAGACTTTCACTCTACAACTAACCTTCAAGTGTGTTACAATTTCTGATTTTAATCCTACACTAATAAGAGATAACTCTAGCCAAAACTCTGAATCAGAACAACTTCAAGAGTTGTGAGGTATGGAAAATAATTGTCAAGTTTGGCCTCTTGTGTTATATAATGAGAGCAATCAAACTCCCCAAGCTCATGGAAAGTACAGAATTTAGATGAAGTTCTTGTAACATGAACGCAATCTCTTATATAATTACTAACCCCAACCAAGCTACTATAAGTATCCCCATTTAGAAAGTAAAATACCAGCCCTTAACTTTTAGAGGCTTCCCTCCTCACCTTCCTAATGGTAGGATATTCTCCTATTGGATAATTTTCTATTGAACATATGCAAAAATAACATTTTGTAGCACTGAGTTCCTCTCCTTTATAACCAACTTTCCTCAGAATAATCCTCCAGTTACAGAGAGGTTTCAAAAAAGAATATATTAAAACTGAAGAAAACAGTAACTAAAATATAATTTGATTAAACTCAAAGTAGACTCTAATTTTTCCCTCTATCCTTAACAAAAAGTGAACTCTTTAGTATCAGAAGCCCTGTTAAAAGGCATTCAAGGTATGCCATATGAGAATGCAGTTAATGTTAAAAAATAACTAGAACAACTTAATTACCTTTAGCATATCAGCTGTCAGAACTGTTGTTGCTATGCCTAACCCTTAATTAGTAATGAGTTATGATTGATTAATGGACCCAAAAGAGGTTTAATCTCGGTCTATGTAAAGTGTATTAAAAAAATGAAAGGGGCCTGTACGTTCACAGACTAGTTAAGCTTTCAGAGATACACCTTTCATCTTGACGTCCTCAGAGGTCAAAAGACATCCCAGCCGCTTTTACAGCAGAGCTCTTCATTTAGACAGCCAACAAGAAGAAAAGATTAATGAAAAGTTTTATGAGAACCTAGTAATTAACAAACCCTACATATGTGCATTCTTATTAGACTGAAAATTAACGTGTTGCTGAGTCATGTTGCCATAATTAACATTAGATAAAATTTCAAATACTTCTAGGTTTTTGCCTTTTTTCCCTGCTCTTTCCTTTCTGAAGTATGCATTTTTTTTCATAGGTTCAGAAGTATAAATTACAAGGTTCCCATATAAAGCTAAATTTGATCATTAAGCTGCTGTCATTAGTAGGTTGTGCTGCCAAGCCATTTGCCTCAGTCTGGTGGTACTTGCTCTTTAAGACGAGAAGAGGATTCAGGAGGATAGTGTCAGAGGTGTTCAGTCTATCTCAAAAAGATGGTGGCAGCCACAAAAAAGGGTATATAAGTAAGTAACAGAAATGAAGAGAGGCGCTAATATAGTTTTTGTTTGAGCAGAAAATGCCTAGGCTTTTCAGCAAGATACCAATGGCCTGATAGTGTCAATTAAACTGAGTCTGCTAGATTCAGTTTAAGGATTTACAGACAATTTCATAAGCAACTTTTCACATATGAATCGAGGATACCATCTTTTTTGGATGTTCTAAAGCAAAATGGGGATTTTCTATACTTGCAAGATCTTCTGATCATTACCTGTAAGTGGAAGGGATCTACCTGTAAAGTAGAAGAGATGGGGGAATACTTAGGATTTACCAATGTTTTTTCCTAAGGTCATAATCTTCGCTGCTGGCTGAGGCTACCTTTTGTTGCTTTCACTATTGCTGACTCTCAGTGGCAAACAGATCATACAACCAATTTTAAAATCATCATGTAAATAAAAGTAGAAAAACCCAAACATTCAGCAAGCTAGCTTGGTTGGGTAAATAGGTTGTTCTCAGTATTTGCAACATCATACAAATATTATGTCATAAAACATATTGCAACTGCAATAGAAGTGAAAAGTCAGACCAGTGAAAATACGGCGCATGACTTTGAATATTCATTCTTTCGGGCTTCTTACAATCCCGAAGTCTATCTGCTTAAAAATCTTAGCAGAATAAAAGAGTCCCTGTGTAAACTAATGTTAAAAAAATAAGAAGAGTCAAATTCATGTAATTATATATTGGTCCACCTTTATTCATCCGTCAATCTTTTCACTGTCTCACCATCACTTAAGGTAACAAAGCATTCAGTATCTCTATATGATTTCATCACTCTTTTTCTTGGTTTCCTGAAGCTTGGTGCTTTTCATCTTTCATCAGTGACTTGACATTGTCCCTCAGTTTTAGTTACAGTTGCTAGTTTCCATGGGAGCCCTAAATATGAGGCAGCATGATTAGCATTTTGTTCTTCAACTGGGAATTTTTTTAAAGGCCCACATGGCGGAAACATATTCATTTCCTGCCGTAAATATACTTTAATATATAAATTTAAGACAAGAGTGAAAATTGTGGAAGGTGTCTCTGGGCAGTACCATCACTCACACTGTTACCACAGAATCTACCTCATTTGCATTGGTGTTTTGTCAAAACTAACTCATTTCCAGACCATTTTTTGACCATTGATGGATTAATATTATTCATTGGCAAAATTTTTTATGACAGTATTTCTGTGAGTTATTTCAAAGTCATTTAGGCTTTGAGAATACCTCCACTAGAACCTAAGATAACTATTTTCATGTGTCCAAGGGACTTAGGCAAGTTTGCAAAACTGCTTTTGTCTACTAATGTGGGAAATTTTGCACTAGATTTTCTTTTCCATTCTGATTCAGGTAAGGAAGAGAGTTATGAAGAAAATTGTTCTGTCAGTGATTTTCTGTGTATGCTAGAAATGGGGAAAGAGACAGTTATTAAATGCACAAAACTCCTGAAATATGCCCACTCCCAGAAGAGAAATGTTAAAGTACAAGAGTTTTGGTTTTATTTTGCTGTGGTTGTAAAGGAAGATTCCAAATGCTTTAACAAACATACCACCAAACAAAGTAAACAAAGCAAACAAAGCTATGTGGTTTCTTTAATGAGGAAATAAGACTGCATAAGGGGATATTATATTGATTTATAAGATGATAATACATTGATTTGTATTTTTATATATTGATTTAAAATAAATTACATTGATTTTATTATATTTCTATAAAGAAATAGAGCCATTGTCTTTTACCTTGCATTTGGCTAGAGAGTGGTTGCGTTTACACGACATTCAACAAAGATGGGCACTAACTTTGTAGTGTGTGAGAGAGAAAACTTAGGCTGGTTGACTTCTCACCGTTACAGAAAAGCTTAATGAACTCCAGCTTCTGTCCCGCAGAACTGTCATTTATCCATTTTGAAGATGAAGAGTAGAAATAAGGAGGCTGAACAACAGCTTCCAAGCCATATAGCCAAATTAGCATTTTTATAGGAAAGCAAAAGCTTTAATTTCTGTTTTAATCCTGGTTTTCACAGAGTTCTAGGCTATAACTGTAGACATATGTGGAAAATAAATATGGCCAAATTCTGATCTCAGTTACACTTGTACAGTCCCATTAAACTTAATAGTTCTCTATGGGTGTAAGTGATGGCAGGGTCTAGATTGTAACCGGAATCCTTGTCAGAGCTGCTCAGCTGAAGGGGACTAAATTATGGAATGTCTTGATGTTAGAATTTCCTGTGCTCGGTGAAAATTTTATGGAACAATGCATGTCTGGAAAAACAAATCCCACAGATCATTTACAATCCATACTTCGCACATGCTTAAGCATGTCATTCTCTTCGCCTCCATCCCCGGCCCTGTGGAGCTGAGGAGGAGTGTCCTGGGACCACTGCTAGTTCCACGTCGGTGCTCAGGCATAGCTGCTATTTGTGAAGTATCTTAAAATTATATTTTCAAAAGCAATTGTTTCCCTTTGTCACAGCAGTTTCCACTGAGCAAATTACATCCCTATGAAGCACATCAAGCTGTGGATATCCTGTGGGATTTGGGAGTGTTTCTCAAATCTAAGGTCTGGATAGTCATTTTTTTCAGTGTGGAAGGAGACATGGGTATTCATGTCAACTCCCACCACTTGCTGAGTTCTATGGACAGAAACTCCACATATATAAGCACAGCATACTCCAGCAGGCCTTTTCCCAATTGTTTAGAAGGAGTGCAAGAAAAAGCAAGGCTGCCCCACAGATGAGGCATAGACTAGGCTGAATTGCTGTTATAAATATGAAAACTTTCCAACAAATAATTGTGCAGGATTGGTGTCAAGGGCTCTCACTTGCAAGTTTTTTTCATCTACACCTGTATTTCATTTTAGCAGTGCAGCTATTACAGCATATAGCTGTACAGGCAGAAAGCTACTCCTGCCCTCAAGCAATTAGTCATGTACATTTGGGTGAGATACTCCTAGAGCAACAGCTTTGCCTGATGTTTCCTTTATAAGCTTATTGGCTTGCTTATCTTTGGTGAAGTCTGTGCAGCTGTATCGGTTCCGGTTTCTGGTTGGTAATTCTGGATGACATCTGATCCAGCTGGAGTCAGTCCTCCCTGTCAGCTTGAAAAATGACAAGAGAGGGTGGAGGCTCTCCACTGTCATTCAAGGAAAAACATGGCATCTGCTCTTGTTTATATTCCCATTTCAGTTTGGTATTTGTACATACTTTGTTTTCTGCAAAATGTTGATGTTGTATCATTTAGTACAATTCTGGTACTGATCTCCCATTCCATATCTGACCTCATAATATGCATATTTTTAGCAGACATGGTTATACATTTGACATACCTGGCATGATGTACCGCCTATGCATGATATAGGTGCAAAGAGGGGTTGAGGTGGCGCAGCTATATCTTAACAGTTATATCTTAACTAACCCTTTCAATTTGGTTAAGGATAATTAGTTAATGCTCTCCATCAAAGTTGAATTCAAGCAAAACTGAAAATACAAATACCAAATTTGGAAATATCCGAGATTTGTCCTGCTCCAAAAAGCGTGGTAGGTATTCAAAATCTTGTCTCCCAGAAGCTCAGCGGGGTATATCTCCCTGGCATTTTGAGTACGGCAGCTGAAAAATTAAGCCTTTGTTTACTCAGAAACTTGTATATATTTGCTTTGTTATCTGCTACTCTACTATATATATACATTTCTTCTCATACTGTCATTCAATTTTTATTTTTATTTCTCTTTTCAGAAACAAAATATTCAAGCATATTTGACGTATCCACAAGAAGAAAAGTACTTTCTCTGAAACTTTTTCAAATCCAGACTTTTCTATGGATGACCTTTCTGTCTCGGTAAGCCGCTTAATTTTTCAGTTCTTTGCATGTAAATAAAGCTGACATATCTTTCCTTCTTTCACACTGTATCTTGTTTATTTAAAATCTCAGGATCAATGAGTACATTTTATTAGGGATTTGTATAGTCCATAGTGCAAGGGGATATGACATTGGCTATGACCTCTAGGCAGTCTTATAATATAGTACTTAGTAATAAATAAAATTTATACTAGTTGTTATAAACTACTCTAGGTTTTCATTACTGTACAGCTCAGGAGGCCAATACGAAAACTGGAGAAAGCTGCAAAGCAACATACCAGAGGAAAAAGACATTCCAGAAAAGCTGGTACGCTGTTGAGAGAGGAATCTCTGAGGGTGTAAGGATGGCACTCTCAGTAGCGTCATTATTGTTACCATACCCATTTGAAACCAAAAGACATTGCAATGACTGCATATCTAAGAATATACATATATAATTGTATTTAGTGCCCTAAACTAAATTTAAAGAGGATTATTTTTATGTCAAGTTACTCCCAAGTCCCTTTGCATGTCTGTAGGGCTAATGTGGACAGACCATCCAGTGGTTGGATCAGGCTGCTGATTTTGATACTTTGTTCCGTGAAGTCTCACTGTCAAAGGGATGGAATTCACTCCATCTTCTGTTTCTTTTTTCGGGGGCAGGGGGTGGGGGAGTGATAATTTGTGCATGCATGTATGTGTGCATGCATCTGTGTGATAAATTGTATGCTGTGCTGAAAAGCCGCCCACTCAGAGACTGGGTACATATATATATTTTTATATATATATATATACATATATATATATAATGGGAACATCAGGGAAAAGAGATATGTAACACAGAGATACCTAATTGGAAGTAGGATGAATAATGATAACAAGAAAGGCAAGTAGTGCATATGTGGAATACAGCCATAAAACTCATCTGAAAAGGTGAGGAGAAACAACAAATCAAGCGATAAGATGTATTTGAGCCTCAAGAGTTCATGTACACTTAGCTACTGGGGATCCTGAGCACCAAAAAAGAAGTAGGAGTAATATGGAGGAAAGTATTCAGCAGCTATTTACCTCTCCAGCTGTCTTAGGAAATGAGATGTCAATACAAAGAGAAATGTGGCAGAGGCACGGAGAGCCCTGCTACTCCATCTTCCCCCAGAAATCACAGGACAGATTCTGCAGCTGCAGGGGCAGGAGGCAGCAGAACTGCAAGGGCTCACTCTTATCCAGCAAAAGAAAGTGATATAGAGCAATGCAAAGATGGTAGTAAAAATGCTATTTACAGCTATTTAACAAACTGCTCCCCAAATGATATTCCTCTCATACAGATGTAAATAAAATGCTGACTTTTATTATGCTGCACTGAAGAAGGCAACGTGAACAATCCCATCTAATAGCTAACTGTAAGTTGAAACACTCTCTACCATAAATTCTGTCCATTTTTACTGCAGTTTTGGGTGTGCTGATGCTGACCGCAACATTTTCCAGGGTTCTGTTTTTGTTAAGGATCCCCAATGGATTTCAATGAGTTATGTGGCTAGCACACCTTTGAGAGCACCATTACTTGAATGCTTGGAGGCATCAGTTAATTTTTGAAGGCTGTCATAGGGATAAAATAGACCACTAAATAATCACAAGAAAATTCTATTTGGTTTTAAGAAACTATTTTTTCCCTTCTGTGATACAATCTGCTTGTCTTGTGGTCTTTTGTTGAACAAATAAGTGACTTATCCCAGGTTGATACTCATTAGATTTCTTTAATATTCACTTGTTAAATCTCTGATGCCATACTGCTTCACTGGTCAGCAGTTCCATGATTTCAAATAGCCAGGCCTCTGGGTACCAGCGCTGAGGAAACTTTTCCCAGCAGTCCTGGGATGTGCCGGGTTGATCCTGCAGAGCTCTGAGCATCCTCAGCTCCTGGGGGCACCCATGGGCCTCACAGAAGGTTCCTGCTGCATCTACCCCTCTAGATTCAGGATCTTATTCTGCAGAACACACTGAAGTCAGTGTGAGCTATTTGCAGCCACGCTGAAAGCCTGTTTCTTCACTTAATTACCAGATAACAAATTGCAAGGTACCACACTAAAGTCTGTGAGTTACATGAACTTAAAACTAGTCTAAGTGGGTAGAAGTGTGATTCCTGGCACCATTACCAAGAATAATCATTCTTTTCAAAATCAGACCCAGTATTTATGTCCTTATTCAAGGTCAAATGTACAATCATGAAAGAAAAGTAAGTTCTGTGACTATGGAAAAAACACTCTGAAGTGTTGTATCTTCCTTCTTCTGTATGTTTGATAAGAGTGTAAGTTTTTTTATTATTTTTTTTTGCTTCCAGTACTGCGTATAGCTACATTAAAACATGTCTCTCATTTGGCAATGATGTGTGAAATCGTTCACAATGATTAACCTCTGCAGGGACTTCAGCGAACAGAACTACTGCAACTTACAGGATTCTTTTGAATTCCCATGGAAATTTACTGCCTGCAAAGAAGTTTTGCTGAGGTATATTGCCTGATGAAAGATGTATCTTGTAGAATATGCTCACACCCCAAACAAACATCTTTTTCAGTATAACAATGGAAGACAAAACTTTCTGTACATACTGTAATCACTGTAATTTATTTATGGCACAAAATAATGCTGTTTTCTAGATGTTGAGTATCTGACATTTTTCTTTGTACAAATATTGTGGAGTTTCAATTAACTTTAATAACTTTCTAATTGCTTCCCCTGTTTCATTTTCTTTGTCATCTTTCTTCTTGCTTTTCTCCTGTGGAAAACAAACAAACACCTCAACAAACTAAAACTGTTCTTGTTGTATATGGAACATAGACTTCTGTGTCACAGAGCTCTGACACATCCAATAGCTGTTCTCCAGTAGCTGTTTATGTCCTCAAAGTTCCCTTCATAAGAGAACATCTGCAGAAGTGGTTTTTTACACTTCACATAAGTGTGTATTTTTACAGAATAATGTAGAACAGCATTTACATTAAAATAGAAGACATAAAGTAAAAAAACAAATAACATCACAGACTTATACTAGATGAGGATACTGTTATCAGATATATTGAAGTGTAATCAAGGCTACTGCCATGGCAAGATTTTAGTGTGTTTATTAACATCTCTGCATCTTTCCATATATGAATTTTCTCACAAGTAAATATTTCTTATTTCCTCCTGCAAACCATTTACCCCTTTCCACTGTCAGCACCTGTAGCAGAACAAAAGGATACTTTCAAAATGCAATCTAACATTCTAATAAAATACCAGTATTTCTTAAGAGCATACCTGAAGTCTATAAATAACTATGCTGAGTAGTATAAAAAACCAACAGCCTTAGAACAACAGCACTGCCATTACAGTTAGTGCCATAGCAACTGCCTTTTAATAATTTCCCAAAGAGTAAGTTTGAGGTAGATAATTGGATAAGCAACTTTTTAATGTTTCTGGAAGCAGGACATAAGGAAATGCCTCCGTATGAGTATCCACCAACTGCCCCCTCCCCACATAATATCTCTGGCAATGGAAACAAAAAGGTTATTTTTTTAGATGCTCTCCCTATGGGTAGACCTCATGACTCAAAACTTCAATGTTTCACTATCTTGTGTTTGTTCAAATGCCAAGCAGATCTTTGGAGTAGTTCCCTGACATCTTACTGGCTTTTTAGGAGAATGAACTTGAACCGTGTAGTAGTACCTTCCACATCCATGACTTTGTGAAAGACTGAACAGAAAATTACTAATAGAAAGTCTGATGGTCAGCAGCACACCATAGCATCCATATTTCCATCAATATCAGTATTTCTAAGCCATCGGTAGGCTTCTTAAAAAAAGTGCAGGTCCACTTTGGCAACCAAACTAATTGTACAAGAACGCTGATGAATGTAAATTGGAGGTGAAAATGAAGGCAGATATCTTCATTTCTCTACAAATGGAGATAAAGCAACTTCCAACATCTTGTCTTCAGTGCACTTCACTCTCTCACCCTCCCAGTCAACGACAGAACAGAATGTATGCTTGCACCAAAGGCATGAAAGGATTTTTAAGGCATCCCCAAAACCATTTGTTGGCTCAGTAATGACAACACTGATTCACAATCTGTCATTCCATTTCAAAACTCTTGTAAGCATGAGCTGAATCATCTACACCAGGAAAAGAACTCTGCTTCTCTTCACTTTCTCCAAATCTACAATGGAGTCACAGGTTCAATTAACTGGTCCTATTTCCAAGTTCACCAATTAGATTCAGAATCCCACTAAACAGAGCCAGAAGCAAAGACCTTACAGCACCAACTAAACTCATAAAAGGAAACAGCTGTGTCCAAATCAAAGGTAATTTGCTCCACAGTGTAGATGAAAAATTCTTAACAGGATGACAGCAGCTATAACAAATAGGGCAATCTGGATTTATTAGGCGATTGATTTAATTTGCTGGAAAAGCGTTTTGCAGCACTCATAAAATGCAATATTAAAGCCTATTTCCTTGAAGAATGTATCAGAATTTCAGATATATGAAATTACTATTTTACTGGATAATTGAAGTGATTTAAGGCTAAACATTAACGGTGAACAAATTAATGGAGAAAAAATTTTTAAGAATTAGGCAAAGAAATGATTATATGACAAATATTTCCCCTACTTTATATACAGAAAGAGAAGACAAACATGGCCTTAAATGCTCAGATTTATATATGAACTCGAAGTTAATAATACTTTAAGGTCTTTGATGGAGTTTTTCAGAGGTGGGACAGCACATATTTCATCACAATTTCCTATCTTGTATTCATCTGAGCCTAAGCTTGGTTTAGATAGTTTCAGCATTTGCTTGTATTTACCATATACAGATTCTGCTTAATTGGATAACAGTGTCCCTGTAGGCTGCTAGTTGGATACACACCTGAAGATACTTGCAAAAAATGGCTGTGAGCTAGTGACAGAAAGCAATGCATCTTGAAGTGATGGAAAATACAGGCAAGACTTGTATATCATATGTTCCCAATAGAAAAAATCACTAGTGAGTTAACAGATTTTCTATAAGGATATTTTTCTTTACTTGAAAATATTGTATTGTCACAATTCTCTCATTAAATGTTTCATTTTAATGGTATTGATATGAAATTAATTTAGCAGAGATTTTTGTGTTGCTAAAGAATCTCCAAATGTTCTATCTTTTTGTTTAGAAAAACTTTTTGTTCTGAAATTTGACTTTTCACTGAATGGTTTTTAAATAGCACTGAAATTAGTGTTTTAAAAGTATTCAAAGTGCATCATTTGCGCACATATATACATTCTTATCATATTCACAAATGTATGAAATTATTAGTTGTATATAATGAAGCATTTTTGTGTTTCATCCTTGGGTTAGGTAAAAATAAAACTAAATTACTTAAAAATCTAATGGGATCAGAAAATAGAAATGATACCAAGAGGTGTATGTAAATAAATGAAGGACATAATAGGAATTTTTTTCTTTCTATGAGGAGAAGGTGAATATAATAGTCTTAATGGAGAAAATTACTGAAGATATGCTTCATTTAATTGCTTTTAATATTGATAGAAATGTTTGATTGGAAAGCTTCTTCAAAAGAAAAAAGCCATCTGAAAGAAGATTGTGTAGAAAATTTTTAAGAAAAACGAAACATTCTTTTTTAAAGATTGTGAAAAACAGCAACACTTACGTTCTTCATGTTTTGCTGAAGTCTGTTTTCAAGGAGCTTGAAAGCTAAAATATTGCTCTAAAAATGAAAAATATTTCTATTCGTTCAAAGATTTTATTTTGGTCAGTTTATTTTTTTTTGCTGAATTTTTCCTTTCGTATGTACAAAAGTAGTATGAAGATCATATAAAAAGCTAGAAAATTAAAACAGAAAGCATAAAAAATATTTTCTTAGGTATTTTGAATTGCAAGAAATGCCTATAGAAGACATGAGTGTTACTACAAGAAAGAGAGCATTGTTTTGCCGTGTCTGCTTCTTTTATGTTATCAGAGGGCCTATGCCCCTGAAATTTGTATTATCTGCAACATTTGTACATTATCAGTCATGTCCAGAAAGTGCTTGAGTACAGAATTGAGAAAGATAATCTTCTATTGTTTTTAATGCATCCTAGCGCAATAACCTGTTACTTGTTATAATTCCATCGGACCAAATCCTTCATCTGTTATTGATGCCAGTATAATTCTTACCCTTTTGTACATTTCTTTGTCCTTCCTTAGAATTTGAAAAAATATTTGCCTAGCTTGCAATGCTACAATCAGACTATTAGGTAATATTAACTAGGGAATACTAGTGCTGCCAGAATGCTCTGGTTGAAGATATAGAAATAGAAACTGACACAGTTAAAAATCAGAAAAATAAATTTACTACTACTACCAAAAATTTATAATAATCCATCTGAAAAAAAATGTTAATGAGATGGAGTTTTAAACATATACCTTAATCTATTTTTATTGGAGTTCTTGAAGTAAGTCTGTGATCTCTTGTAGGCACTATTGCATAGTTTGCCCAGCAATAAAAACAGATATTAACTATATTTTTTGCAGGGAAAAAAAAAAACATAAACCAACTTTTACCAAAAATCTAATTGACTACACAAAGTTTTCCTCTTTATTTTACTTGTCAATTGCCTTGTATTTAAAAACATATCTATCAATTAATATTTTTTTTTAATCCTATTTGTGGAAATGTTAGAGTAACTCATCTATACATATACAAATACTTTAAAATGCTACTATGTCAAATTCATTTCCTTCCTTCATCTCTTTTGAGACTACGTATCATGAAAAAGATGTTTTTCTAAGAAAGATATTACACTTCTAGGGTGCTAGGATAACTTTGTGACCATAATCTGCCCAGGTCATATATACAGTTGCTAATGGTGACAAGAGGAATGCCTGGTGGAACAGTGTATGGTTCCATTATTAGAAAAAAAAAGTAGGGAAAACTGTTCTCTGCAGGAAGGTAGTTTGCTTTATTCCCTGCATTATATTACAAATATATGAAACCCTCATCATAGAGGATTCCTCCTCACAGGTGATTTCACTCTACCCTTTGTGCAGAGAAATTGAAAGTACCTTTCTACATATCACAGGACAAATACTTAAATTTCTCAGTCAGCTTTTGTTCAGTTCTTGGTCAGGCATATCTCCCATTTAAATTGATTTTGTTGAGTGAGTGACTAGAATTGACTAAAGAACTTAAGATAGTTCTATCACAGAGCAGCTTTCAGTTTGGAATGCTGTTAAATTAAACTGATTAAATGACATCATAGAGTATGTGATTTCAACACCATTGGTGCAAAATGAATGAAAGAATGCATGGATATGAGGTGATGGTTGTAAAATAAAAGGCAGTTCCATGTGGCTGAGATGGAAATATTCTTTTTTCACCAAAGGGAAAGTAGTGTGGATCAACATAAACAACAATATATGATCCTCCACTTGCCTGCTGCTACTGAGTGAAGGTCAGCACCCAATGAATCTGCCTCTCCTTTTACATTTCCATGCTTAACGTAATGCCAGGTGAAGGCTAAGACTAAACAAATCTAGGTACTGATGAAATAAGATATAGAATTTCTACCAAAATGACAGGGAAAAAATAATTAAAAAAACCCCACCCAAAACTGTGATCATTTTCTTTGTTTATTTTAGTGATGTTCTGTGACTATTTATGGTGATGTCATAAAAGTTCATCATTTTGCAGCCTGTTAATGCCATGTGCTAGAATCTTAATCTCTCTAACTGCAATTTTTGCAGAGGATTCAGAGGATGGAGAATGAATGTACAAAATGAATGATTATAAAATAATAGCCTTGATAGTCTCACATTAACAGACTTTAGTATCAGAACAGCTGTCATTGAGGACTCTCTTCCTAACTTACCATTTCAGGTCCTGTTTAACCCTCAAACCATTCAAGACACTGACATCAAAATACAGTATGAGTTGCTCCTGCGAATACAACTTCAAAGAATCTAGCAACAGTGTTAAAAACAACTGGTATGAATAGAAATTGCAAACTTAATGCTTAAAGAAGAAACTAATATGGTGCATTTGATCAAACTATTAAAACTCTGGAAAAGTTTCATTTCACAGTAGCACTTTGAGATAGAACTGATACTTCAGAAGTTTCTATCCAGATCAAAACTTTCTAAACCAAGCAGGATTTTTTTCTCAATTGGAGAAAGACTGTACTTGTGTTTTACAGGTGTGTTTCATATGTTATTACCGCATGATACAGTTTTTTTTTACATCAAACATTACCTTAAATATTGCAGATTGCCTAAAGTATTGATATTAAATGGATTTTTTTGATCCAACAATTCTATTTTGTTGAAAAAAATTTTTTCAGGAAAAAACTATAACATTAATTTCTTTGATGAGAACACACTATGTCAGCTTATACATAAGTTCTAAAGTTGGTCTATTTAAAGCTCTGGATATGGACTGAGATACAGCAGTTGTATTTTGCAAAAGAGATAGGCCTACCCACTTCTTTAGGTTTACTTGTAGATGATTTATTTTTTAGCAATCTGAGATGTTCAGCCTTTGATTTAACTGAAAAAAAAAATGCAAAAGAAATACGTTTGGCTCTGCATAATGCACAGCTAACCTGTACTGACCTCAGAGAAGATAATATTCCAAAATCAAACATTCATGTTTAGACTAGCAATAGGTGTGCCCAAAATAACATTGTTAAGGAGAAGGTAGCGTGAATCTGACTCCAAGGAAATATCTTACAATTACAGAGAATTTACCCAAATGTATTTAGTGATAAACTAAAACCATAATTCTCAGGTTGCTCTTATAAAAGCCCAGTGTAACTGCTCTGTGCTTGTACCTTCAAGGAACAAATGAGAATTAATCCAATATTCAGTTAGAGAGTATATGAAATGTAGTCAGGAATGTTAAAATTGATTCAGTCAGGTGTAATGAAAGAGAAGAACTACACAAAGTGAAGTGATTGGCCAAATAATCAAGTCTTCTTTGCCAGTTTTTATGATGCAGACTGAATCCAAAATAAATGTCATTCTATTGTGAGAAGGGACAAAAATCTTAAAAAAGGTATGCCACCGGACTAAATATGTGGCATACTGGTGTGTTATCATGAGCTGCAGCTGTCTGAAGCCTGTCAGATTACATTGCGGGAAGGTTTGCAGGTGCATGTCTGTATGTAAAAACAGCTTCTATTTGCCTTTTCCGTATCATGCAGCATTAAATAAGCAATGTTCAGGATTGGTCTACTCAATTGCCCCATTTGAAATGCAAAATAACAATTGAAACAAATTTTTCCTATTGTTTTTAACATCTGCTTGCTGCTTAATAAAAGTTTCAGGTGAAAAAAAAATACCCAAGGAAAAAAATGCTTCTATGCTTTTATTCATGTTACATACATGACTGCTGAAGTTAACACCATAAATGTATTAATATTTCACCTATTACAATTGAAAACACCACTTGTGCTTTGGAAGTAGTTACTTCTCCTGGGTATATTAGCAAAGCTATACAAGACTGAAAGGCTTAATGTTGGCTTGTCAGGGATATATTAATTTTTCTTAGAGTTTTATATGTTTGTGGAGGGGGAGGGGAAAAAAAAAAACCAACAAGAAATTCCAGAAAGCTTTTACTGAGTCAGCAGAAATATTCCTACTGGCTTTAAACCGGACTATATACTTCAAACTCTACAGGGTGTCTAAGGCAGACTTGGTCCATGACTCATATTTGATTGAAGACTAGGAAGCAATTCGGAACTGGCTACTGAACTAAGTAAAGAAGTTATACATTATGTATCTAGGACTCAAAATGGGAGCAAGAAGCTGCTAGACATCAAAGGGGAAAAAGAGTCCAGTTATCTAATCATCTAAAAGATGAATCTGTGTCTTGCATGTCAAGCATATCACTGAGAGATGTCACTGAAGTAGCTCAGAAGTGAATTTTTGGTTTATTTTTATGTGACATTGCCTGAAATATTAGTGAAGTGTGAAATATTAATGAAGTTACCTTCATGATGTCCATTCTGGACAAGAGTCCAAGAGACGGATAGAATGCATTACCCTAGTGTTTCTAATCTGGAATTTTAGAGCAGTTGCAGTATAATGTCCTGTGTGGGTTTTTTCAGTTTTTTGGCTCGAGAAGAGTCCGTGGTAAATTGTTTGTTACCCACAAGCAGAAGGAGTAGCCTGAAGACAGTCAAAGGCTGCGATATATCTGTGTGTATTCTGCAAGGCAGAAGAAAGAAGACTCTGTCCCTGTTCATCTGTACAAACCCCTAGCAGATTGGATTCCTTTGCAACAAGGGCATGTGTGTGGCCATTTCCTCTGTCTGTGCTGGTGTTCATGGCTGGGAGAGACTTAAGATAGAGACATGGGGACAGGCTAACATGAATGCCTGGGGAGAGAAATCATCACAGACTTTACCTTCTTTAAAGCAAATCATCTGGCTCTGTGTCTTGGTATACCTGGAAAACCCTATTTTTTAAGACTCTATACTGAGTCTAACGTACGGATGTTGAAAAAAATGTTTTCACGGTTCTTAAAACTTATCTAAGCTTAATTAAAGTTCTAAAACATCCAAATAGACTTGGCACCCAGACTCCTGTAGAGCATGTAGAAATCTAGCCTGATACTCTTCTGCCCGTTTTCTGTAGTTTCAAAACACTTTTTTTCTTCAGTCTGCTTCTCCCCCATGCCCAGTGAAAAAGCACCTAAAATGCCTTAGCATAAGAGTCTTATGTATTCCCTCCATTTAAATATTCCTCAGAATACTTACCTCCATGTAAGTATTCCTCAGAAATTACAGTAGGTATCACTCTAATTATCTTTCCCTAACTTTCATTGCAGTCAGTTTTCCAAAGCACCATTTTGTATATTGTAAATTGGAGGGTCCCAGTAGATTTTCAGGTCTTTCAGCCAATAACCTACCCATCCCTGGATGGGGACTTTTTTGTACATCTAACTCTTTCACTTTAGTTCTGAAGAATGGGCCTCTCTTGCTTGAATCTGTGCAGTTCTCTGCAAGCAATAATATTGTACAAATTCGTGAAATTTTAGGTTTAAGACCTGCAGAGGAAATAAGACTAACAGAGAGTGAAGCCAAGATAAAAGCCCCACAGGGTAGCAACTTGGAAAGACTGCTGAATGGCCTCATTATCTCCCATAGCTCTAGCTAACCAGACAATTAGAAACAGCCTCCATGGTGGCTTAAAACCAAGAAAAAGGGTCGGCTGGTAAAGAGGATGGAGAATATTGCAGAGCAATTTCAGACCTATAGAAGCAGTAATGTTGCTGGTCATCAGAAAGCAGCTTGTGGCACCCATAAAGAAATGTATTCTGAAAATAGGATGAAGTGAGCCGAGACCTCTTTTTCTTCTCCAAAGGGAGAGATGGATACAAAAGACCTGACAGGGAAGAATCCCAGCCCAAAGCAGTCCACTGGCCTGCTCAGTGCAGAGAATTTGAGTTTCTACCTCTGATGGGAGCCAACTGCATGAAAAGAGAGATTAAGCTTCCTTAAAAGCACCTTTTCACCAAAAGTACTCAAGGGTCAGAGAAAAGCAGCAGAGAGCCTGGCTGAGCTCCTTTGGCAGAGTAGCAGTCAGGACAGGGTCCTCCTGAAGGAGTTTGCTGCAAGGAAAGATGTGGAATGAACTCATGGCAGTGTAAATACATGAAGATGAAAAGTTCTGCATTAATATGTCTCATGTCCTTCAGTGGTCTGTTATCAGATTTTTTTTCTCCAATTTCAGGACATCCGTGGGTTGAGAATAAGCCACCTGTTCTGCACAGGGCAGATCCGATTTTCTCACTGGGACAATTGTAAGAACTTGGAACTATAATTTCTGCTTAACTTCTACCTCCCAGAGGTTTCTACTTTAAATTTGCTGCTTTTTTTTTTCTTTTTTCTTTTTCTCTTTCTTTTTTCTTTTTTTTTCTTTTTTTTCCCCAGCGCGCATTGTAACATTTCCTGCTTTCTGAAATCCAATGCTCTGATCATCCAGGTCTATTTAGTAAGGAGAGCTACTGCCAACAGATGGATCACAAAAGCTTATGTGCTTTCTAATGAAACCAATCTTTCTAATTTACTTTTCCCTGCAGAATGTTTTTATGCTTTCCTTATTTCCTTAGAGTGCAACTCTCAAAATCATCTGTTTGACCATGTTCCCAGGGTGGTATTTGTGATATAATAAAATATAAACATAAAAGAAGATAGCCATGTTTAGTTTAAAAGTCAGACAGGCTTCACAGGTGTTGCTGAAGAGGCTTTAATTACTTAGAAGTGACACAATATCATCACAATTATGGTTACCTTGAATGAATATTCATGAATGGATTAGATATTGTAGTAACGCTGAATGAACTTCAAAAGGCTTAGAGCTAAGTTCTGATACAGAGAAGTATTCAAAGGTTTGGATGCTTATCTGAAACAGCTAACTTGCCCCAAGTTATGACTGTCAGGCATGAATTTGAGAGGTTTGAAATCAGTGCAAGTTAGACTTCTGACGCAAAGATCTAGGGCTAAGTCACTGACTTAACTCATGAAAATAAATTGTCTGTAAAGCATAGGTCCCCCAAGATAAGAAATCGCTGTGAGACACACTACACCAATTTTCAACCCTTCACCGTACTATTATTCAAAGACATATCTATGCCCTTCAAGTTGAATGAAGTTTCCCACCATGAAGGTGATAGAGCTTTCTGGACCTCCTGTCTCCTGTCTGTTCTCAAGAAATTGTGGGTATGTTCCCTCCCTGCTTTCTTGAAGAGACAAGGCAATAACCTACATTTCGTCATCTACACACAGCATTGAGTTACTTGTCTGGACTTTATGGAACTGAAGATCTGTTTTACCCAGAAAAATCAGTTCATGAAAATACCTGCAACAGGATGACTAGAAAAAAATTAATTCAAATTCCACCTGTTCGATGCAACTTAATTGCAATGGCAAAGGCCAGCTTTTATTGGTCTTTGAAGCAACAGCAATAGAGATGTAATCCCCTTTAAATGTCCTCATCTCAGACTTGCCTGGGAAGTATTTCAGATTGAGTCCTCGTTCTGGTCAGTACATCTGAATATCAATGTGGTCAAGGAGGATGTTATATCCCTCTTCAATGCAAGCCGTCTCCAGCACAAACAGGAAAGAAACTGTGCTTCCACTGAAAGCACATCACTCTTCACGTTTCACAATAGGAAGCTCTAGGGATACCATAGCTCAGTAGAGCTAAGTCCTTGCTGATGTTTCCTGTATTAATCAACCTTGTGTAGTGATTTTCTGGGCCATGCCAGACTGTCTTGAAACTATTTAATTAATTCAGTAAAGTATGGTGACTGAACATTAGCCAAAGGTTTTTATCTCCGTTCTTGGATTGCAGTTTTATTTCTTTAATTGTGCCTAGAATTTTTCCAAAAGTTGTTGGATCTTCTTTGTTTACCATGGATAGATATTAAAGAGGCACCAACCTCTTCTAATACTGGTTTTTTTCCTAAAGAAAAAACACATTTCTTTTGTCAGGCGGGACTTCATTACTAATGTTTCCATTTTATCCCTTGAAAGAAGACAACAGTGGAATTTACCATACTTGATTGAGACTGTTGGTGTTGGTATCATGTTTCTGAGGGTGGCCAGGAACTGATTCTTCAAAAAGCTGTGGAACAAAAAAAAAATTGTGATGATCTCAGCTTTGCAGCTTAGGAAAGGAGGAAGTTCAGAGTTATTTCCTATCTTTAAGTAATTGACTAATATCCTAAAAAATTACTTAGAATTTTAGTCTCAAAAGTACCAGCTGACTTCTTCTCTACTGGCTATATGTAGTATTAGACATGTAAAGAGGACTCCACTGTTAAAAGGAGTACCTTAGACTTTCCAAAAACACAGTGAAGGTGTGGGGAACTGATCAGTGCTTTTTTTTTTGCTATGTGAATCCTCAACTGCATGCACTCAACAACAAGAAAAGTATCAAATTACCACTGTTGTGGCAATAATATCTTCTCAGTCTTTTATCTATTAAAAAAGAAATTAAGGGTAAAATAAAAGGTCAGGCTTTTGTTCATGCACAGACAGGCAAACAAAAACTCTGTGCAAACTGTGACGATAGTCTGAATTTCTTTCCAGTAGCACAGTGTCACAGGCTTCACCGCAGACAAAAGAACAGCACTGAACTGACATGCAGGGAAAGCAAGATCAGGATATCACCCGTGATGATTGATACATATTCAACCTGGAGAGCTGCAGTATAAATGGACAGCAGTTTTCCCAGATGAAGATAGATAAACTCATTGAACCTTCTGGCAAGGCTCCACTGTTTCATCAGTTACGCAAATCATTATTTTGTTCATTGGAAAACAATGAGACACTCCAAAATGAAAAAAATTCCAGGTCCCCAATGAAAATTTAATACGCTACACATGTATTCATAAGCAGTAGAATCATTATGAGGTTTTAAGTTTCTTTTCAATGGCTTTTGCTGTTTTGATGAGGTGCTAGACTGACACAAACTGTCTGAAGTTTATGCATCACAAGTCCAGTGAGGAATTTGAGCCTTATGTCCTCATGAGTTCCCAGATTCCTTGTGAGAATCCCTCAGCTAAGTAGAGGCTGCATGTGTGACTCTCTTATGCATCTTGTCCCTAAGGAATTTTCTTATAATTTCCAGCCTGCATAACACTCTTTCCACTGAATCAGCCCTTCAAAAAAGAGACTTGACTTTTTCATGCCCTACCCTAACTTCTTTTTTTAGCTATATGCTTTCATCTGAATGCTCCATTTTACAGTTCCTTGGACACAGCGACACTGGTTTCTACACACTTCCGGTGTCATACTTTTTTTTACCACTGGGAATAAGTACGTCTCTCCTATTCAACATTTTCATTGCAGTCTCTCTCAAGCTGAGCCACTGTTTCCTACTGTTCTTTACATTTCACTGTCTTTCCACACCCTGTCTTGGGCAATGTATGTGTGGCACGGCACTGCTGCAGTGCCTGGTAAATTCAAATATTCTCCTGCGGGCTATGTGAAAGGGCCCCTCTCTTCCAGGGTTGAGGGAAAAGCCTCACAGCTCACGTTGCATTCCCTGGAGTCCCCATGACAGGTCTCAGTTTGAAAACTATTGACACTTCAGAAGATAGTGAAGTCTCCCTGTACGCTCTCAGGTAAGACAGCAGAGAAGTAGCACCTGCAGACTAATATTTTTCTTCCTTATGTGCATTCAGTTTGAAGAGGGATGTGAAAAAGATTTGTGATGTGCAGACCATTCCAGGTAGAGGTAGAGGAAAAAGAGAATGTTAATGGTTTCATTTGAAAAGAAAATAACTGGAAGCTAAAACTGAAATGACAATACCATCTCAGTGAGAGAATATGATAGAAAATACTTTGCATGTAATCTTTAAGCACTAAGGTTGTGTTTGGTTTACAGCCACGATTTTCATTTGTAAACCATTTTCTTTGGCTCCAAGAGGTTCATGAGCTACTTCTAAGAAACAATGAAGTAAAAAGAGCCCAAGTCAGTGAGCTTAAATTTACTATAGAGAAGTCTGCAATTTCACTGGAAATTTTTTTTTTGAGGGAAACTGAAGATTGAAAATCGCTAGTTCAGTGACACCTTTTTGACTGCCAAAACTATGGCATCATGGTGGTTTAGTACTACAACACTACCTTGAGGAGCAGCTGTGTAAATTGTGCCATTTCAAGTGTCTTATAAGGTTGTACATCTCAGTCCCCACCCTGAACACTCTGCATCTCCTGGAGAAGAGTGCAAATGAAGAGTCCCTTTGGTCTTCATCCAGTAAGTATAGCAAAGATTGAGACCTTTAGGTCTTCTGAGTTACATGCAAATTACTCATATAGCTCCAGATGAAGATACTATGGAGCACTGAAATGTTATTAGATGACAAAGAGCAGACTTAGAATAGAGCTGTACATGCATGCAGTGATTCTGCAGAAAGAATACTAACTGTTTGCAGGGCTGGTTTGGGCAGGTTTTTTTGGTGGTTTTTTTTCTGTTTATTTTTTCTCCTTTGAGAAGGAACAGGAATCAAGACAACTCTTTGTCTTCCTATCAAAAGATACACTGATAGGGAAGACAGGGGAATAGGAAGAGAGTGGTCCCACACCTAGATCTCCACAAGCTCTGTTTTCTTTCCCATCCAAAGTAAAATAGGAGCCTTCAAAATCATACATCCAAACAAAACTAAGCCCAAACCCAAGGTACTAGAGCCAGAGAGTAGCCAACTACTGTTTTGAGCTGTGTGATGACTAGGAGACAGAAAATGAATATGACTTTCCTACAATGTCACCATTTCTAAGCTATTGGTGAGAGTGCTGTGCCTGTCTTCTCTCCCTCCAGGAACTCTGCTGTGATCTCAGGAACTTATTTGATGAAAATCCTATTTAAAAAAAATAAAATACCCATTTCAATGCTACACAAAAGATTTAAATGGGAAAAAGCTGATTTCTTTTGAAATAGTCCCAAAGACTACTGTGCTAACAAATCCACAAAACCCACTCAATCTCAGAACAGAGGTAATAGTAGGAAACTGTCTGGAAATACAGCATTTAGTGCAGTATTTCCAAAGTAGTTATTTAGGTTTCTAAGTCATATCTTTTCATATTCAACAGAGAACACAAAATGTGACAACGCAGTTGTGTTTGGACATATACAAATTTGGTTTCTGGTTTCTGAAGAAGAGGAAGGGATGTAACACCAAGGACATAGCTCAGCCTGACTCCAAAGACAAGTCAAGGCATTTTTTTCTTTCACTTTAGGAATCAGCTCTTCAAATCACAGCTTTGGGGTGAGCTCATGTCATCAACCACCACCCCACACTTCAGAGTGCTTGATTCTAACAAGGGACTGAAAAGAAAATTTTCCAGAGCACCTAAATTCATTAGTTCTCATAGTCCTTTTGAAAAGAAATGAAAGAGAGACTTTTGAGTTACTTAAGACTGTTTTAAACCCCAACTTTATGCCTAATTCTCTTTAAGTACACAAACGTGATATATTTGTACACATATAGACGTGTGCTTATATATACTTTAATGAAGAGCAATGAAAAAAGGGGTATCGAGTAATAATGAGCCTTCAACCTTGAGGTTAAATATTCATTTTCTGCTCAAGAGAGAGAAGAACAAATATGGGCTTTCATATTTGAATATTGTATTCTGTATCATCAGCCTGGCACTGTTATGAAATGCTTATGCAAGTACATTAAATTTTAATGGTAATTAAACACTATTTTTCCTTGGTTACATGTTTTAAGTAAATATGTAATTCCACTGGAGGCTAAGAAAGTCTGTCTCTTCGTGTACCTTGGTGCACCCAGGCTGAGGGGTAGGGCACACTAAACAGTAGCTGGGACAAATTTTCAGGAACAGAATCTAGTCTCTTAATCAGAGTCCATTACAGGTGCAATACAATTTAATTCTTAGTAATAAATATCACCATTCTCACAGAATTAAATCAGGAAAGAAACTGTTTTTTGGAGAATAATGTATATGTTTTCTGTATTTAGGTTCTTTTTAAAATTTCCATTTTCAAACACACTACTATGTTTTTATATGTGTTACTCCTGTCTTAGGAAGCATAAACATCACTATAAATTCCTGAAAGAGAAATGCCAGAATAAGCCCTAGCAGACTCAGGCATCAGGGTAGGGAAGGGGATGTGAGGGCGAAAAATGGCTGGTTCTGGGGGCTTATGCAAGGCTTGGAATCAGGGACCAGGAAAACATCGGTGAAGAAGGGGCTCTTGGGAGCACTTCCACCCGGGTGAAGCTCACTTACAGAACCTCATTAATACTTCATATTTCCTCTGTTTGTTTGCACGCAATAACCATGCGTTACACATACCAAAACATGGTTTATTTTGGCACATATACTTGGCAAAACCTTCAATAAAAATGTTGCTTAGATCATCCAGACAGATCGCAGCAGTTGTCTTTATGGGTTCTGGTGGGAGGGAAGATGGTAACTAAGGTTGCAGCAGAGTTAAGGATACTCTTATCTGCACTAAGTACAGTACTGTACTTAGTATCTGTACTAAGGATACAGATATTTCTAACATTAATATCTGCTGATTTCTCAAATCATCTTTAAATTCTGAATATCTCCTAGGCCTGGTTTCCTTTTTCTCAGAGCAGAAGGGAAAATAAATATATGCTTTAAATTTAGCGATATTTTGTTGGCATAAATCAAAATATTTGTGATAGGTGAATGAAGTCCCTTTTCATCAGGTCCCTTATCATTTGCAACCTCTTTTCTTCAGATATACATATATCTGGAAACATAACATCTATATTTATAAACAAATTGACATCTGTTTTGATGCTGATTAAACACCCTATTGCTAATTTTTGAGGGCAAGCACTGCCAAATAGGGTGGTTCAATTGCATTGTCACTTCTTCTATAGGGATAAGGAATCCTCTTAACAGATGGGACAGAGTTCAGTTTGTCAGGGACTTGATTACATACAATTTAACAGTTTAACAGCTGTGTAGGGGCTTATGTTAATTATTTGCATGAACAGTTTATCAACAAGGTAGCCTACAAGCTTTACTGAAACTTCCTACAGTAATGTTTAAGAAAGTTTTTGCATTATTAATTTCAACAGTTATTAATTAATAATGTTTACTTTTGCTACAATTTTCTGACACAAGCAACACTTTGGACTGTAATTATGTCACATATTTATCCAGCTATTCTTTAACAGCATCTTCACAAAGAAAAATTGGCACGAGAAAGAGAAATCTGTCTTTCTTTCAGGCTGCTCTATGGAAGAGTACCCCTGTGAGGAGCCAGTTCAGGAATGTTGGGATGGAAACCCAGCAGGCAACTAAGCCCCACACACTTGCTCGGTCACTGCCCTCAGAGTGGGATGGGGCAGAGAATCAGAAGAGTAAAAGTTAGAAAACTCATGGGTTGAGACAAAGACAGTTTAATAGGTAAAGCAAGAGCCATGTGTGCAAGCAAAGCAAAACAAAGAATTCATTCACTGCTTCTTGTCAGCAGGAAAATATTCAGCCATCTCCAGGAGAGCAGGGTCCCACCACGCATAACGGTTACTTGGGAAGACAAACGTCACCACTCCAAACATCTCCCCTTCTGTCTCCTTTCCCCAGCTTTATATGCTGAGCATGATGTCATACGGTATGGAATATCCCTTTGGTCTCTTGGGGTCAGCTGTCTTGGCAGTGTCTTCTCCCAGCTTCTTGTGCCCTCCCAGCCTGCTCACTGGAGGGGCAGTATGAGAAGTAGAAAAGGCCTTAAGTCTGTGTAAGCACTGCTCAGCAATAGAAAATTAACTATCCCAGCCAAAACTAGCACAAGGAAGCTACTTCTGGTTTGCTGGCAAGAAGCACCTCGGGATACAAGAGATGAAATCCTTGCTCCATTGAAATAAATCATAATATTTCCATTGATACCAGTGCTTTCATAATTTCACTCAAAACACTTTCTCATGCATACAAAAATGTGGTAGGTTTGCTAGTGTTTTCTAGAGAAATGGAAGTGCTTAGGTGTACAGGGGACCAGACTGTTGTCTTTCAGATAGTATTTCTCATAAATATGGGTGGATGCTTTGTTCTTGTTGGCCTTCTGTTACAACTCTTGCAACACACTGAAGAGTACAGTTCAATAGCAGTAATTGGTGAAAATCTGAGGATGGTATCCCACTTTTCACTGTAAGTCTGCAGTTTGTTTTTTGTTTTTTACTTTTTATTTAGGCAGTTGAGACTACAGCAACAAAATTCAGCTTTTATACTAAAGTGTCATTTTTAAATACTAAGAAGCCTTTGCAGCCATAGCAAAGGGGAATGTGTCACAATTTGGTACAGTAAATATATTCCACAAGAACTAATCTTTTTCTTGTCTTAAAAGAAACACTTTATGAAAACTAGGTAGAACAAATCTTCCAGATGACATGACATTAATTCCTGAGCTCGTTCAGACACAATACCATCTTACTTTTATAGAGTGAAATACAAAACAAATCTGAAAAAATCAAATTATGAACCTTACCATGAGGCTGTGCTATTGGGAGTATTCTGTAAATTACTCAAAACCAGCAACTTCTCACAGTGATGTGGGAAAATGCAAAAGGAATACTAATGCTGCACAGTCCCTCCCCACACTCAACAACCTACCACAGTCTCACACACCCTTCACAAGTAGTGTGGCAATGTATGCTAAAAACCATATATTACTGTTTCTTTAAAGCCAAAGAAAATAAGAGACCTCCTCCCAAGCCATTCTGAGGTCTTACTCAGGAACTGAACTCTGTTGGTTCATGATTCATGGCACCAGAGCTCCTCTCTGTTCTCACTGAATGGAAGTACCCAGAATCATAGAATTGTCTTGGTTGGAAGGGATTTTTAAGATCATCGAGTTCAGCCATTGACCTAACACTGCCAAAACCATCACTAAATCATGTCCTTAAGCACCACATCTACCTGTCTTTTAAGTACCCCTCAGGGATGGTGATTCCACCACTTTCCTGGGCAGCCTGTTCCAATGCTTGAAAACCATTTCAGTGAAGAAATTTTTACTACCTAAACCTCCCTTGGCACAACCTGAGGCTGTTTCCTCTTGTCCTATCAGCAATTACTTGGGAAAAGAGACCAACTCCCACCTTGCTACAACTGCCTTTTAGGTAGTTGTAGAGAGTGATAAGGTCTCCCCTCGGCCTCCTTTTCTCCAGGCTAAACAACCCCAGTTCCCTCAGCCACTCCTCATAAGACTTGTTCTCCAGACCTCTCAGCAGCTTTTTTGCCCTTCTCTGAACACGCTCCAGTACCTTAATGTGTTTCTTATAGTGAGGGGCCTAAAACTTAACACGGTATTTGAGGTGCAGCCTCACCAGTGCTGAGTACAGGGGGACAACCATTCCCCTAGTCCTGCTTGCTGCACTATTTCTGGTACAAGCCAGGATGTTGTTGGTCTTCTTGGCCACCTGGGCACACTGCTGGCTCATATTCAGCTGTCTGTCAGCCAGCATACACAGGTCCTTTTATGCTGGGAGGCTTTCCAGCCACTCTTTGCCAAGCCTGCATGGGGTTGTTATGACCCAAGTGCAGGACCCAGCACTTAGCCTCAGGGGAAATTGATAACACCTTCCTAGAAGATCAAGGTCATCACAGTCTGGTGGAGATTTATGGCACAATACATGGTGCAGTCACCATTGTCGAAGTGTCTGGGTGCTATATGGCTACCTTATCCACAACTGGACTTTCAGGCCTGTAAGTGAAGCTGCCCATTTCTTCCAAGCGCTTCTCCAGCCAGGGACTCAGGGTAAACTATGTCTAGCAATGTCTTTAGCAATACAGTTAAAAATCCAGTGCAATCTCACCTGGATTAAGCTGTGGTTTACTTTTTTTCTGCCTCACCTTTCCACAAAGATTCTTCGACTTGACTTTTACTTCTGTTTTCCCAGCTGGCTCTTCTTTCCCAGATATGTCCCATCTCATGCCTGCCTGTCCCCCTTTGCCCTGTGCACCCTCCCACCCTCGCTTCTGCCTCTTCATCTACTTCTCTTTCTGTTGAGCTGTTTGGAGAGGGTCACTTGGGGTTAGGAAACCTCCCTTGTCTCAGACAACCTGCAACAATCTTAGAAGTCTCCCATACCCTGCTCTGAATGGCGGAAACTCTCACCAAAAGAAGAAATGGGAACAGGAGACAATTTCTGGAAATAAGCCCCCATAGCCTTCTCACAGAGGTTTTCCAGATGGGCAAAACCAGGGATGTCCAGCCCTTTACTCCTGCCTCCCCGTGCACCATGCCAGTGTGGTTAACGAGCTAGGTCTGAGGTAACCAATGGCAGACTTCAGTCTATTGTTTTTCAAATATTGAACATAATGAACTGTGTTTCCATGTGCTGCATCAGTTTATTTTGTTTCTGCTGACACTCAATATCCATAGATATTAGAGAGCAGAGCTAGGATAATCTCTTGGGTAATTTACGCTATCTGGCTGCACTACTAAAATTTGGTATTCATAGATTCCTACACAATCCCCATTATTTACCCTGATTAGATGCAATGATAGTGATTCGGTACCTTCCTTCATCTGACTTTACTATAATGTATTATTTATAAGACTGCTCCACTATCCGTGGCATGGTATAATCAAAGCAGGGACACAACACTGCCACAAAAAACCCTAACAAATACAGCAGGCACCAGTGGTGCCTCAGTACAGCAGGAGAAACACAAGGTGCTCGAATTCCATGCCAGTTTGAGCCCACTCCTGTCACAAGCTGTGAAGGATACCTGCACACAGCTTTGTGGTTTCAGGTAGCAGTTTGATAAATTAGCCGGACTTCATTGTATTATTTTTTTTTCCCATCTGCCTGATTTCACCTCCCAAAACTCTCTTTTAATCTGGGTTCAAACACAGCCCATAGCTGAAAAGCAGTTGACTACTGACAGTCCAAATCACAGGTGCACACAAGGCTGAAGACTACATAAAGATGGCTGGCGACAGAAATTCCCCTGAAATACTGAGTTGGGAATCCCCCATCAGATCCAAATCTATCTGTCTCCACAGAGGCATTTTGAAGCCCAGCCTCCTCCCCTCCTCAGATCTTGTGTGTCAGGCTGGGCCTCAGCCTAGAGGTGGCTCAAATTTGGGCCAGGTGCCTCTCCAGAGCAGGGATCCTGTTTCTGATACCAAGCCAAGTGTATGTTTTGTACAGATGTGTTATATAGCTGATTGATTCCTAGGTGACAAGAGCAAAATTCAGGGAATTCCCCTCTTACCAAATCATCTGAATTCCCCTACATATATCACTGTCACATTTTTCCACCCATTGTCTCCATGAAAGGAAGGTTAAAATTCCTTTCTTCAGCTCTTACATAGCAGTAATAAGTCTTATCACAGTGAAAATATTATGAAGGACTGCTGACAAGACCAGAAACATTTTTAACTTTGGAGACTATTTGCTCAGGGATCTGGTTGAGAGACATGTGGAGGCATGCTGAACATGGAAGTTATCTGTTTCCAACTCGAGCAGCCCTAAGGTAGGCTTAGGGTATGCCTGTAGTGGAGAGCAAAGCAATAAGAACAGAAAGGCAACCGTACTTAATAGGAAGTAGGAAAGCGGTAAGGAAAACACAATCCTATACTTGGAACCTGATCTAGAAATGACTTTATCATTGAGGCCAGATTTCAGATTAAGGTCTTCATTCTGCAGAGGAGTTACATTCACTAACTACATCTAAGAATTTGAGCTTTCAGACACTGTGTGCGTTGTGTACTGCTCATGAAGGCAATGTTGATATACTGAGAGTGGCTAAAAATCTCATAGCCATTACAAAACCTGTCTGGATTAACATCAGCAAAATCTTGTTCCTGATTACTTTACAGAATTCCTCATTCTCTTACTGAACCAGTAATCTCAAATATAACATTAATTACCTTTTCCCCATGGTTTTTAACAGATGAAATATAAAAGTAATAAGATTAGATGATGATTCCTTGTTTCTGACACCTCCCTCTGGCATTTCTTACCTCTTTCTAAGTGCTTTCCTGGTGTAACCAGTAATTATTCTAAATGCTTGAGTTTTTAAATGCCTGGGCTCAGCATTCCCTCAATTTATTTGCTCATCCAGACCTCACAAGCTGTATATTTTATAAGCATTTAAATAATTAAAGTTTGAACCTGCAGGGCTTTCCTTACTGAATTTTGAAAAGGGGGAGAATTTAATGGGAAATCAACTTTAATTGCATTATCTTAAATGGAAAAATGATTTGTCAATGTGCATTACCAGATTTTATTTGGCAACACAAATTCTTTCAGTGAAAAGATTGTGTTGACTGATTTAACTAGGCATACTGCAGCAAACATTAATAACTTCAGAAACAGATAACGTAATCATCTTGCATTATTGACACAACAGTTTTTCATGCTTTGTTGAGACTAAAGAGGCAAACATAAATCTAGCACTCTCAACTATCATTAATTTGTAAAATTTTTGTCAGACAGAATCACACTGGTTTTTTGTTATCACCTATATCAACCTAGCAATCCAGGTAATTAGACTTCTAATGTGTTTTCACTGAAATCTCAACTGAAAATCTAATCCTGTGGACTTCTGTAAAAGCATTTTGCATTTTTTAACTTCATTGCTCTGTTTTGCTAATATCATCATACTCATAACAAAATGTAAACTGAATCCTCTGTAGAGTTCATTTTACGAAATGCAGTTTTCAGTCTACCCTATTCCTGAAAGGGAAGAGTTGGACAGGAACTATGTAGCAGACATTAACTCCTGGAAAATTAGTAGCAAAAGAGTTTCCTTATGTCTCTGTCATTGCACCAAACGAGAAACCCAGTATTGCCACTCTGTGATGTAAGGCAATATAAAAACAGAAAAAGATGCAATTCTGTAAATGCATATGCTGGGGATTAAAGGAGGACACACAAAAAAAAAATCCAGAAAACAGATCAAAGCTGGAAGAAAAGAAGAGAATATCAAGGCAATTTGTTTAAAGCCACGACGGGCACAATCATGTTAATTCCTCATATAGATCATATATAGGAAATTTCCACAAGCTACTCTCCATTGTTATTTTCTATCAGTGAGAACTGTGAGAACTGATTAAAAAAAAAAAAAAAAAAAAAAAAGAAAGAAATCAGCAAATCTACAGAGATGGCATTGGATACACTCTGATTTGTGTCAGCCAAAAACAAGACCATGTTTGTAACTAAGTGACTACGTTTGTAACTCTTACCAGCTCCTGCTGGTTTGAAGTACTTCATTGCCTTTAACAAAATTACCCAACCTAAGTGTCTGGAATATCTTTTACACTATTGTAACCTTCAAAGTAAAACCAGTATTTAGAATTGATAGAAGAACCAATATTTAGAAAACAGGCACAGATAGTTTTACAAAGAATTCATTCCCCATCTGAAAAATTAAATTTCAGTCTTAATGAAGGCAGGATCGGTTTTACACTGACACAGAAGCAGCAGAGATTTCACCAATTTAATTTAGCAGGGACCATCATATTGATGAAACATCTATTTTTTCATTTAATTTTCAAGAGAAATAAACAAGGAAGAGGAAATTCATGAAGATAAAAGTCAAGAAATCTGTGCTTTTAAGTTGCAATCTGTCCCAGAAGAATACTTTTGTATCATAGTGGGATTCCAGTTATATATAAAAAAAAGCTTTTTCTGTACTAATGTTTTTGATCTTCTACTTTGCAGTAAATCACATCTGCTGGCATAGAGTCTGTTTTTAACTGCACATAAATGATTCACTCAAGTGCTTATGCTAGAAGATAACTTTCCTTAAGTTTGCAAATTGCCTGAAAGCTATATTATGAGGTGTTTTTTGTTGGCATAGATAGTTAGAAAATGTGTAGCTATAAAATATACTGGCATACGTGATTCTGTATGAACATTTTATACAAAATCACATCTGGCACAAATCAGATTTCAATCACATCAGAAGGGCACTTGTGCCCTGTCGATGATACAGACACAACAGGACAGAGGCATAGAGGATGGCCGTTCTTAGTTCACTTTGTGGTAGGACAAGGTGGTTAGGGAAATTTATAGAAAGCATTTACTCTTGCCAGTGCTGTTGAAAATATTGGAAATGTAAACACAAAGTGAGGGGACTTAGACCATCACTAAAGTGCTAACGTGTGGCTGTGGAGGTACTTTTACCAAAACCTGATTGAGTTCCTTTTATATAATCAAACATTTTTCTATCTGGAAGGGAAGATCTTAGAAGAGAGTCAAGAGCTCTGATTAATTTTCCCTTCCAAAAGAGGCAAAAAGTTTGGAACAAATGTGATACATTTTGCCATGTCCAAGAAAGTGATACAAGAAGCTGACCTGCTAACGCTGTGTAATCCTTAATGCCTGAAAAGTGGCATGAGAGTTTTCTAGGCACCTAGGTGTAGCTATTCATGTAGACTCAATCATACAATGCCCATGGCATGTAGGCCCTAAATTCAAGCCAAGCTTTGATGTGATCCAGAGCTCAGGTAGCCCTATGTCTAAATTCTTTGCGGGTCCCAAGCTGGGTCCTATGCTATGTCTGTTTATTCCCAAAGTATAACACAGTGGTAATTTCATACTCTCTCATGTGCATGCAAGCAAAGGATGGGTACAAGATGGCTGGCTGCTCAGCACATGAAGTTCTTGGTTTACCTTTCAGTGCGGCCCTACTCTATCTGCTAAATGCACTGGGAATCCAAGTGATCAGCTCAGGCAGTCCAGATTGGCCATGTGAGATCCGGCACCTGTATTTTAGACCTTGTTGCACCTAAACAGAGAGCCACTGATATATTTTTTTCTCTGAAATATTTGCTGCTTACATTACAAAATTGGATGAAGGGTTAGAATGAACTTCTCTTTTGAAATTAATGTTAATTTACAGTTTAAAACCCCCACATAATAATTTTTAGGATCCAATAAGAAAAAATTTTAGAATGAAGAAGAAAAGATGCCTTGTTTACTAATGCATCTTAGAAGAGAAACTGTGAAGTTGAATTATTAATCCCACACGTTTCACTGTTTCCCATGCATTTGTATACACACTAGGAAGAACAAGACTTTATTGAACCCAGTATCAGCTTATTAACTCTTATTTAACACCAGCAGATGCTCAGATGCATAGTACAAGTGCCATTTCCCAAGTGCTTTTGAGGCACTGGGACAAAATTCCAGGACAACAGATTACACTGGATGTGCTTCTTATTTTAGAGCAATCTCCTTCACTCTGCATGAAACACCCTAAAACTAGAAGATGCTAAACAACTCACAATATAAAACTAATGGGGAAAAGAATCAAACTAAATCATTCACTCCAGCTATTCAGTTTCCTCTGGCCCTGGGCAGTGTTTCAAACATCTATTTGGGTTTCAGGCATGTACTTAAGAATCTGTGTTTGTCCTAAAGATTTGAGGAGCCAAACCAGGACAAAAACTTATACTGACCGATGAAAAGCCCATTAAAGAAAATTCAGAATTATTTTTATTTTTCTTTCAAGGAAAGAACAATAATATGGCTTTAAAGATGTTATTACCATGCTGGTTAGATGCATCCAATCAGCAAATTCAGTCCTCCACTTGTTCATTTAAACATATTAATAGCTTTGATTCAGTCTGTATTTCTGTGGTTTGGCCCTGAAATGATTTCAAATTCAGTATAAATTGCAAATGTTAAATACTTTAGGCAAGACAGAACATATACAAGAAGCTAATTTGAAAAAGGACACACTATCTGCATTGTTTAATCTACATCTTCTGGCTCATTTGTTAAGCTCTTTCATTTTAATCTTCAACACATATTTTTCCATTGCCTTGATGTTTACCTTCAGAATCCAGATGGCAATGAGGAAGACACAAGAATTTTATAAATATTGGATTTTCAGCTGGTATGTTTTCTGGAAATATCTCTATCTTGTGGAAATTCACACTTCAGGAATTCATAAAACACTTCTGCTATCTTCCTGCACCTCTTTGGGAAGTTCAAGTAAAAAATCCAGGTGACCTGGTATGGTTCTCTCTTTTCTTTCCCTGCCAAACTCATTGTTACGCTGTACCAATTTTTTTATACTTTTAGTGGAATAAAACATTAATTCCATATAGGTTTACAAAATAAGCAAAGAAAGGCAGAGTTATCCTTATATCAAAATCATAATAATAATCATGACTTTTCTTTCTGCCTCTGACTTCATCTGCCACCGATGCAAGAGCATTTGATGTGGCACTGCAAAGGACAAAAGGGTCTCTTGAAGGAAGGAGCTTGTGTGCATCTCTTGCAGCTGCCTCACTGGCTCTGAAGTGGAGTTTGGGATTCTGTGTAGGGGCATAATGAACTTGAGAAGTTTGTGCTGAGAGTTCACACGATCAGCCATGCTTGGTTCTCAGCGATGCCCCATTGAAACCTGCTGAGGCTCACAAGTGCTATCTACTTCAGATTTAAACAGTGACCTCATAGCAGCACTGAAGGTTACATAGTACTTGAAATAATTCTGCTGCTGAGCAGTGACAGTAGAAGAAGAATGGATAATGAACATTATCTTGACAACTCTGCCAATACTTAGGCCAAAGTATTGTTGATTGTGCCTCTACAAGGCTCCTTCTGAGTTGTGAGGACGAAATCTTGTTCTCATTTACACCTCTGCAGCTTCCCTGAAGATAGCAACCTGAAACTGCGTTTACTCAATATTTAATCACAACCTCCCAGCAGTGGCAAGGGCTATACTCTCCTTGGTTGCAAATGAGCTGGTCTGCTGTGGAGTGACAGGAGCAGAAGACTGCAGAGTAGCGCCTTGACACCCCTCAATATGGGGCTAAACAAGAGTCGACAGCTTTTCTCCCAAAGATGTCTTTTGTTTTTCAGGGCCAAATTCTGCCCTCGCATATACCTCTTCACCCAGTGAAGGTAAATAGAGCAGAATTTAGTCCTTAATATACAGAGCAAGTGACTCAAATGGGAGTTGTCAACTCTGTTTTACCAAATGGAGTTAAAACTATTCAGCCAACAGAGTTATCAGCTGGCTCTGCTGAGAAGCAAAGGAGAAGGCGTCTGAGTGCGAATGAAGCACAATAGTCATTCAGAGCACATCAGGAAATGGCAGCACGTTAGGCTGGTGCTGATTGAGAGGAACCATGAGCCCCAGGCAGCACATTTTCCAACTGGAGATAGAAGTAATAAGTATTAAATTGCTACAACAGAATTATAAGGTAGTTAAGACACACAGTTATCATTAAAGTAGTCCTTTTGTCTTTTGCCTTTAGAAAAATTGTAAGATAAGGTGTCTAGGGAAGATACGTACATCTGTGTTAAGGGCTCAGTTTTATCCCTTGTGGTTTAAAACACTTCAAGTGAAATCATCTATAATCTTGCATCAGTAGAGATGTAGAGATAGAAGGAGGAGTTTACATTTTTAAGGTAAGTAGCACATATTTAACTAAGCTGTTTTAAACAGATTCCTTTATCTACTAAAGTAATAGTCACTCCCCTGAGTTTTGTGGATAATTTCTTCTGAATGTATCCCACAGATTTAAAGTGGCTGAATTACCACAGCAGCCAAAGTCTTTCTGTAGCAATATATACCTGAACAAATGCTAGTGAGAACAGGCCACTTTTCAAATCAAATTATATAAGCAAGTAGACCTTGAAAGAGCAAGCAAATGTACTCTTGTGAATAAAAGAACAAGTTTAAACCAAAATTTTATATATGTATATCATGTCCTGGCCTTATCTACTTTCTGAGATTTGTATATTGTGGTAATATGTTTATTATTAAAAATTAGTAACTTCACCTTTAAGTATCAATTAGTAGTCAATTAAACTTCATATAAGGCAGAGTAGACCTCAGTGTGTTCAAGAAATTAAGTTTAATCCCTTTTAGTTAAATTAATTTTTATTTTATTTTTTCCATATTGATTTCATTAAAAAGTGGGAGGGTCTAATCTAAAGGAAAACAGAAAGATGTATTTTGGAAAATACACTGACAAACCCTTTGAATTGTAAGGTTAAAACTCAGGACCCCTTGTCCAAATGATTCTATGGGTTTTGGTTGGTTTTGTGTGTGTGTGTGTGTGTTTTCATATTATTATTATTATTTTTATTTTTCCTTGTAGATATTTGAACAGAGGTAAAGATTGGATTTTTTCTAACTATAAAAATAAGCATCTCAAATTATTTTGTAGCACCCATTCTATGAATTTCCTGATCCTGATTGTCAAGAAAGGACAAAATCTCATCAATAATTGTTTAAAGAAGCATCAATAAATAATGCATAAGTGTAAAGCACGTTTACATCAGCAGACTTTCCCAAACAGCTCACAGAGATATTATCTGTGGTGCAATTCATACCAAATGCTCAGTGAGACTGTAACTCAGGGAATCCCTGTAAACACTGAACAGAAGAGTGTGCATAGGACTTATTCTTAGAAAGGAACACCCATTATCCTTTGAGATAAGTGAGTGTTTTTGTTTTCCCATTGCTTAGTGGCTTGTTTGGTTGTAGCTTGAAGGTGCGTGGTTTGGCAGTAGCTTACAAAGCTTGCCTTTGTGTTTTCTGAGTAGCCCAAGAACTTCACAGCTAAAAGTATGACAAAATTTTCCTGTCTCTAATCACAGCAAATGGATAATTGCTAAATCATAAAGAGGATGGGACTTACAGAGGCAAAAGCCTTAGAAAGCTGAGCAGTACAAGAAACAGAGAACAATAAACAAGGCGGTTGTAAGAGAAGTGCGTAAAGACATCTACATAGCCTAAATTGGGCTATTTGGTTTATTTTGTTAGCAAGATGAAGGATGAGAGAAGATCTAATTGCATTATATGAAAAATCAGGGGGAGAGGAATGATTCAAGCTAAAGGTTGCTGTTCAACAAATGTACACAAATGACCCATGAATACATTTAGGCTAGAAACTAAGGCAAAGACCCTGTGTAAATATTGCAGCATTCCTTAATGCTCTCAGCTGCCATGGAGTAGCTTTTCCATGTGCATTGAGAACAAGAGAATAACTGTAATTTTTAGATGAAGTTTGCGCAGGTTTTGAAATAAATTATTTAGTTTGGTTGCATGTAATAGCAAGATGCTGAACCGCATGGCAAAGAGGGTCCTTTCTGATTACAGGTTTCTATCGAGAAGACCACCATATCTGTATGTTTTATGCACACATGTACATCAGCCAGAGATTCTAAGAGCGACATGCAGATTAATTTATTCACAGCACTGCTTCACAGTCCTATGTATTCTCTGTTACTGGAGAATATTAAAATAGTGTATCTCTCTTTCTATGGCATATCTAAATTACTCATTCTGCCCTTTACCCATTCTCTTGCTTATGGAGCTAAAGACATCGATGTATTTTTCTCTTAATGTTGTTAAAATGTTTTGTTTGGCTTGTCAACTACAGAGCAACTCACTAGTGACTATTTGTCTCTGCTACCTGGAAAGATATTTTAATTTTAAATGGGTAGTCCATCCCATTCAAAAGCAAGTAAATCACATACTTAATGCATTTCATTTCTTCTCCACATTATCATGCTACCCAAAAGATGCCTGTACTCTTACATAGTTCACAATAGGTTGCACTGTCAGCTGCTGAAAACACCTTACATTTGTAATTAAAGTGCAGTTACTTGTTCTTTGCCATTTTTGTATGTTCTATTTTGCTCTTCCAAAAGAGGCTGGCAATTTTTTCTGTGTTGCACAACCCAGTACAATCCCCCTGTTCAGGAAGTGCAATATTAACAGGAGAGTGATCAGTGTGACCCCGTGGATTGTCCCGTTTATACTGAAGATCAGTTCCTCCAAATCAACAATCTCTCCTGTTTCCTTGAAGGGGATTACAGGGTAATCTTCCTGCAAATGCTCACTGAAATTCTACCCATCCATCTCGGGACAAAATTATGGTACGATTAATGCAAAAAGGAGTTTTGCCATAGAGTTCAGTGGAGCAGGGCTTTCTAACTTCTTCGCGCCTACTCACAGTACTGCCAGTAAATCTCATGATTAATTTTAAAGATGGATTACATTAAACTGTGAGGATAAGTGGCACAATCTGACTTTTTGGTGCATGAGTTTTATGCTGGAAACATCTACGGACAGACATTCTGTAAGGAAGAATAGACAAATACTCTTGCATGAGAAAGAAAAGTCAAAAAGCTCCACAGATAGCAAAATTTATGAAGACTATTAGGATTTCTCAGTGGCTGTTGCTATTGTGAATTCACCTGTTTAAGGTAATATCAGAGGCTGCTCACATATGTGGCTTCCACTTTGTGCCTTTCCTTGGGTAGCATTTTCCACAAACTTATGAGCAGTTTTAGGGTCTAGCTACTATGTCAAATTTGGTTAACCCTGGCTAATAGCTTCCAAAGCTTTTTTTTTTTTTTTTCACACACAAAGAAATTATCATGTAGGATTTACTCCTTTATGAAACCAAACTTTGTAACTACAAGATTCTTGAAAAAGATTCATTTTAATTCTAATTTATCTAGTTAAAACTGTAGGACTTCAGAAAAACATTGAGGCGAGAAAGGTAAACAAGGCACTTCAATAGATAAAAAAAGAAATAATACTTTAAAGTGCGTAACAGAAAAAACAATATCAATTTATTTCAGTACAGGTTTGAAAATAGTCGATGTTGTACGCTCCCTGTGGTAGGCATAACACAATATTTATAGTGGTTTCAGAGTTCCACAAATAGACAAGGAAACAACAGAGATCAAAATATATTATAGGCCAAGGTCATAATCACCATAAAATTCTCTTTGCCTTTGTAAATTTAATTCAGCTAATCCACTGCCTTGTCCCCAAGTGAATTAGCAACTCCACTGAAATATGAAATATCTTCTGATCAGAGAAGCCCAAGTTCTTATCTTGATCACATAAATAAAACACAACAACTCCAGTTTTTGGGAATAAGGTATCAATGAGACAGTAGATTTGTACTGATGAAAGAGAGAACAGAACTTGATCCTATACTTACTCTGAACAAAAAAGAATCAGGGAAGTATTGCTTTGCTGGCTGTTTTTCTGGTTTTCCTTTTTTATTCCTTTAATATTTGTTTTGAGGATACAATCGATAAGAAGGCTGGTGCATTGCCTGGAGATACTTCGAAAGGAATAATCCCTCTGAAGCTTATGTGATATGCGGGGATTGTGCACATTAACTGTCCTATGACTTTACGGCCTCATCTCTTCCTGACCACAAAATAGTTGGAAAGGAAATCGCAGAGTGTATGGGCGGCAATTATACCAGTTCTTTGTAAAGAGTAAAGCTCATCATCTCCTTCATGCCAAACTGCACACCAGCTTAAGATCCAGGCAGGAAATAGCCCTTAGAAGAAATAACATGATCAAATCTCCTGGAACAGAACTTGGGATGAGTACAGGAAAAGGTATTTGGAAAAGGAGGGCCAATTAGGAATCCAAAGGCAAATGTGAATCTAAACTTTACATCTCAGTTGTGACCTGCGTGCCATATCTGGGATCCAACACTGTAACAGACAGCATGTACCTTCCCCATTGGGACACTGCAATTAAGTCCTGGCCTACCTGGAGCTTTAGAGCTGACCCTAAGTAGTAATCCCTATTCCCCTGGTATAAGTTCAGCACCTCTGACTCATCTGTATGTTATTAGGTCTGGTAGTAGCACATCAGAAAATCACTGGTGTTTTGAATGAAGAATGCAAAGAATAATTTCTTTGCGAAATAAAGCTTCTTCCATGTGGAAATACTATGTGGAAAAACTTCAAATACCATTCTTCTGTTACTCCCTACACTTCCATTAAATCAGGGAAGCAAATTTTTTATTTTTTCTTTTTAAGAAACTTCAAAATGACACATTAAAATGGTTGCAAATAGCTCAAGAAGCTTCACAAGACCAGAGACACCCCAGCTGAGCCTCCTGTGGTGCTATCATTCAGCAGGCTTGCATTCCCAGCTGTAGGGGTCCCTGCACCATATCATCCCCTGCAGCTTTAGAAAGGTGGCAAGGGTGTGCTGTTATGAGTGGACACAGTGACAAATGAGTGCTTTGGTTTATTTTACTGTCATTCTTGCTGTTCTCAGGTTTGACAGAAATGAGGACTAAGCAGAAACAACAATGGGACCAAGTGCCAGTGCTCTTTAAAAGACAATCTGCTTTCACAAAATCCACAGCATGTCCAACGTAGTAAGGTAGGTAGCTGTTTGTTTCTTATCAATTCTTTTTCACATATGTTATTAATTTTGTATGGATTATTATTTTCTCGCTCATCAGCTGTATGTCTCTGAAAGTAATTGCCCAAAGGAATGTCCCTGTGGTTCCTGAGTGAGCAGAATCTCAGAGCGTGACACAGAGCAAAGACAAGAACAAAATGAATAAAACCCCCACAGAATAACACAGAAAAATGCATTCCAGTGTACCAATGGGTCCAGTTCTTCTAAATAGTGAATGTCCCCAGTTGCTTAAAGAAGCTATGTTCAGAGGTGCTTCAGGCTTTTATAATGCAGACACTAAGACAGGAGTATATACTGCATTTCTAATAATCTGAAAAATAAGTTGGTACTGAATATTTAAGTATTCAAGAAGCTGGATCTTGTTGCTTGGGTTCTGCATAGTAAAATGCAATATCAGAGAAATTTGCTTTTCCACAACATATGCTTAAGAGAAAAGGAAGGAAAAGAAAGGAAGATAAAGCAGTTAAAGTAAGAGTTGTGTTTCTTATCTGCAAATACTTTTCAGTCTGGGGAAATAATTCTCCTATAGGTATTAGATCAAACTCACACATATGCAAAGAAATAGAAAGAATCTTTGCTGAAAGAATAAATTATAGACCATCAAACATGATTTGTGTTACCTGATGGGAAGACAGGGGTTTTGTTTGTTTATTTGCTGTTCTTTCTTAAATAAAAGAATGTTTTAAACTAAGGGAATATTTTAAAGCAGCAGACTATCCCTTTCCTCTGGGGTACATACATACATTGCTTAGCAACCTTTTATGATTCAAAGACCAAAATATCTTAATATATGACATACCACGATGAAAAATGGTCAGCATGAGAAAAGAGCCAGCAGCCAAGTAGCTGGATGATTTGAATGATTCATTAGATTAAGATTTATTATCTGGCTTTCTTTTTTGAAATCCAACTGCAAAATGAGTAATGAAGCAGAGCAATCACATAGGGATCATATAGGCAAATAAGCAATGACAGTTGTCTCTGAAAAGAGGAGGAATCAGCACTATTATTCTCAGGGGCTTTCTATACATGAGATCAGAAGAAATTGCTGCGTAGCTATTATGTGATGAGGGTGCTAACTGTGGTTGAAACAGCCAGGGCAAGAATTACTGACGGAGGTGAAGCAGAAGCACGAGGGTGCTCACTCTCCTTCATTCTAGCTTTCATCTGTAAGGACCAGAGCCATCTCAATGTCTGGCTGCACAGGGCCAGATACGAATGTGATCAGCTCCACTGGTTGTCGAAAACAGAGCCTTTCCATTTTCATTAACAAGCATCATCTGGAGAACCAAAGAAGATGGAAAAAGGCAAGGAAGGTTAAACTGTGGACTTCTTGCCTGCTGGATTCATACCAAGGAATTAGACAGGTATGGGAATGGAAGAAGCCTCGTTTCTCTTGCCAGCTGAGAGACATTCAGGTCTTAGCCTAGATAACATGACTCATGCTGTGACTTAACACTTGCAGAGATGGATAATTTTTCATCAGGACAATCCAGGTACTTGCACATGTGTAAATGTATCTTTCTTTATATTTTGAAAGGTGCTTCCATTTATGTGTTGAATTCTGCATTCATTTGAGTTATTTTGCTCTGTACAAAGGACATTCATGTTTGTAACCTCCTGGAAGACACTGACCAAACTCCTGAAGCCTAAATGTTAAGATATTGGTGCTCGGGAATATGGTTTAATGTTGGTTTTTGTGTTTGTTTGGTTGGTTGGTTGGTTTGGTTTTTTTTTTATGGTTGGACTAGATGATCTTAAAGGTTCCTTCCAACCTAGGCGATTCTGTGATTCTGTGATATGAGTGAAGGTGCAGATCTAAGTATCCCTCAGTGTGGTAAAAATGTGCCAAACCAAGGAGAGCTTCACCACAAACCAAACACCACAAAAATGCTCTCAGCGGCCTCTGTGAGACACTCGCTATAGGAGTAGATCTGGCATTTTAAGGATCTTATTTGTCTTCTTCTAAAGATGTGCACGCACTTATTTGTCTGCCCACAGAGCTAAGCTGGCTGCCTGGCCTTATACCCTGGAAGTCCATGGGCTTTCTGAAGGGACTTGGATCCTACTCTCCACTCTTCTTAAAATGGCAGGGGGAGCCCTAATGCAATACACAGGGCTGTCTTACAAAACAGTATTGATTTTTTTCATTGGTTTTCTTCACAGGATAAAACAATCAGGGAAATATTTGCCCACAAAACATTCAGATGTTACCATACTACTTTGATTATTTCTTTTCATATGGGAAAAATTATCATCAGAACACCTTAATTTCTAATGAGCACTAAGATTATGGCGACATTGACATTACCCATTAGTGACACTTCTGTCTGACAATGAGACTGGACATTTCTTTGAGAAACTGCCAGATTCATCATATGAAAATTAAATTCTGTATCATTGCCTCAGGACTGCGGCAATGTTTCCAGATTTGTGTTTATGGCTGGAGGATGCGAATCATGAGATAGATGTAAGCAGCACAGTACACACAAAGACTGAAAGCACAGTTAGGGTTTTAATTTACTTTCCGAGTAGCCTCCACTAAAATCACCACTTCATCACCCATGAGGCTAGCCTTCCCAGAGAAGTCACTGCAGGGCGCAGAAGCAAGGCAAGGATTGATTTAAAGGGCTCCTTCATCTTCTTTATTTTCCTTTAAAGACTGTTGAATAGGTAGAATCTGCTGTTGAATTATCAAGAGTATTTAAGACTAGATATGGAAGAGGAGAATGAGGGCATGCTGGGGGGTGTGGGGCGGTGAGTTTTGTGAGTTTTTAAATTCATTTTTAATATCTTTTACCAGAGCTTTTGCTGGTATCAATGAGAGCTAAATCTGCTGGGCATGAAATCTGCCTGGGGATGAGAGCATCATCTTCTGGGACACAATATTGTTAAAGCTGGCATTGTTACAGCCATGGGAGCATAGCTACACAAAGATGGAGACGTCATCTTAGTAGAAAAATAAGCACCAAACTACTCATTTTCATAAGGGAGGTTGTAAGTGGCAGAGATGGCAAAGCTGAGTTGCCTTGTTGCAGGTAGTATTTAATAACATCTAACACCAGAGGGCAACAGTTATGGAGTGGCCTAGAGACCTAGAGATGTTCGCATATTCAATACTTGATCTTTCAGTGTAATAAATAAATAGATAAGTCTTTTTCAATATTTTCACTTAATGCAAATACCACAAATAAAGTGTAGATTTCAGTGTCGCCACTTGAGAATCATGGAGGTGTTAACACGAGTGTGTTTTTGGTTTAGGATTTTGACTTCCAGGGATGTTATGTCAAAAGAGTTGAAAGTGTTGCATTTCATCTATAATAATATGTGAATTAAATTAAAAAGCCTTCTAATATCCTCTAACTGGTGAGTAGCAACTGCACACTAGGAAAATACAGAAATATTTCTGGTATAAATGATTTCTCTTCAGCTTTCATTTCCAAAAAAACAGAGCTGATTCCTTAAGTATTTCTAAACTTCACTGGGGAATGATAATCTTCTCATTGCATTTCTGACGGCTGTTTTGACATTAACACAGATTTGCAGAGCTGCTCGAGTGAAGGTAGAGATGAAGACATTTTTTGGACTACGAGTAGGCAAGGCCAAAGATTGCTAGCTACTTCATATGCTCTCTTCTATAAAGTACAACTACTGTTTGGTAGAGAAGTGCCTGTGTGTACAACAGTTCCTTTCACCTACAGACCCATTCTTTTCTTGCACTATGTTGTCGTCTGAAAACATATACCAACAATTATTCAAGCTGGACAGCTTCATTTTCTCTTTAGATCTTCAGTAACTATTGAGTTCAAGCAGTGAGGAACTGTAATTATTTCATTTCAAGCCTGTCTCTACATTTCACCTGTTGCATTGACTGAATTATCCATGAAGAATCAGATTTTCAAAAAGAAAATCTATTTGATCTTTTATTCCATTCATATATGAACCTGTGTGAAATTATAATTTTTCTATTTTTTTCCAAAAAAACCAAATAGATTAGCTGCTTGCCTATATATAAAAAAATGTTTATGATTGCCCAAGCTGGTTTTGAAGATTAGTCACATACTTAGTTTTCTACATTTCCACATACATTGTTTTATAAGAGAGCCTAAGCTTTGAGTGTCAGAGAACTTAATTCACAGGGGAATTGTGGAAACCACTTAACAGATGTTCCTTTAAATACTCTTGTGCATGTACATATATATATATTTATCCAAACAGTTGGGAAAGTTCACAAGTTTTCTTCTTTCATTTAGTTTTTCTATTCTTTATCTCTTAAGTGAGTGTAGAAGGTATGAAATACCATGTGAGGATATAGAACTAAGTGACCTATTGGCTTCCTCAGAGAGATATACACTTCACAATTTCTTCTCAGAAGACTGTACTGTTAATTTTTACCTTAACTGTCATTTTGTTCTAATGAAAACAACAGTGATCCTTCTGTCAACCTCCACAAGAATCTTATGTAATGAAAAGTAATGCAATAAAATCTGCATTGAAAAGGTAAATAGCAACAGCATAAGAACATACCTGGCTCTGTGATTAGTCATGTAGGACACAGCTACTATGCCTCTATTCTGCCAAAGGTCTTTATATGCTTGCAAACACCTGAAGCATGTGAATCAGAGTATCCATATATTCTGTTCCAGTTAATAAAAAGATGGCACCAGTTGGCTTTACGCTATTCCATATGTGTATGACTTTTTACGGCCTTTGGCTTTTATATCAAGTCACTTACAAATACAGCTGGTTAAAGTTGCCAGGTACTCTTTCTAAGAACTACACGGTCTTGATAAGAAAATAGGTGCATAGTGTAGATAATTGCATCTGAAATCTTTGGCAAATCTATTTTATTTTGCCTCTTTTTTTGTTTAAAGGAAATTGACTCTGAAACACCAGCCTGAGAAAAACCAACAAAAAATTTAAATTTTCTATAATTCCTCTGTCTTGCTTATTTACCAGCTCTCCTTCAGACTGCTAATACCTCATGGGTTTAACAAAGTTGTTTTCTGGGGTCTTGAACCTACTCCCACTGAAGTTAAATTGGAAGGCTTCTGATTCCTTAGTGATGGTTTTGTAAGAGATATATTAATGTAACCAGAATTTTTTTTTTGTGTAACTTACATTACTAGTTATAGCCACAAAGCAAAACCAGCATGAAAACCAAACTTCTAGTACAAGATACTGACTCAGATTTGTCAGTGATCATACCTTTAAGAACAAAAGCTCTTTCAATATCTGTTTACCAAATTTGAATACATTATTTGAAAAACACATAATGTGTCACAGATCAGGAAACAGAAATAGTTTATAAGTAACCAGAGATATTTCTAAAGCCAATGTGAATCAGAAGGAAAAAAATACCAAATGGTCAGGTCTGGCAAATAAGTTATGTTTAAACTTTGATTATAAGTGTAAATGGCAAGCAGTATGAAGAGAACTTAGAGTACCAAGTGTTGTAGTAAGCACACAAATCTAAAAGAACACACTCTCTAAGGCTATCACTCTACAGGTTATTACAACAAGCACTGTGCTAAAAGAAAATTAAAAACCCACAGAGCTAAGGGAAAGCAGGAAAAAGTCAATTATTTCTCATGCATTATGAACACCTGAACAGCAAATTCTCTTTCGTTTGTTTCTGGATTTTTTTTCCCTGCCTTGATGGGATTAAGATTGAACGCCTGAAAAAAAATATTTTAAGCAAGTATGTCTTCTTCCTGGATTTCATAACAAGAGACATTTAATAGGCATCACGAAATTTGTAAACACACTGTATCAGTGCAGGAATGAGTTTTTCTGGTTTTAAAGTGTAGAGTTTTATTGACATAAACTGCAGAAGGAATGTGTAAATACTTGTGAATAGCCTGAAGAAACAAAATCTGATAAGAGTTGCGAGAGTTAAGGAGCAGAGACATACCAACAAGTGTTCACAGATCAGCTTTATACTTTCTTTAGTGTAACTACCTTCATTTTCCTAATTTCAGTCTAGATGAGACATGCCTTATGTACTTAACTGGAGTCAAACCGTGGTATTACACATGGACCATTTCTAACAGGAATCTTTACACTGGCATCCTCTTCATAAACATGGCCCTGATTAAACACAGCTCCTCCCTTCACTCAAACACTCTAAAACAACCAATTCTCCTCTCCCTCCTCAGACTGCTCAACTATCAAAAAGTGTTTAAAATAAATATTCGCCTGTTTTCCATGATAAAGGATCAAATCAGATTATTAGCTGGTCTAAAGAATGCACTCAACTGTAATGAGTGGTAACTCTACCATGAAAAGCAACTAATAAATATTAAATTATTTCTACCTAAAAGCTCAAGGCACAAAGTTACGTACTGTACTTGCTAGGCCTTTAGCAAAGTAGAAAAGGCTGCAGATTAACTTTTAATGTGTGCATAAAATGAAAATTGGTTTTGGCCTTTGTACTGCTTTTATTACAGCCACATGGCAAATCGAGTTATGCTGATACACTTACTAACTAAAGTTTAACTTCTCATAAAAATAGCACTTTTCCCTATAGACACTGAAAACAAGAACAGTTAGCAAGAAAACAGGCATAACTTGCTCACAGCTGATTACTAAGATGCTCATTCCTCAGTATTCAGAACTGGAGTTTTTAACAGTAACTGTAATCATTCTTGCAAATGTCTTTGAAAGTGCCCTCAAGTCTGATAAATTACACAACTGCAGAGATTGAAAAATAAATGAGAAAAGAATCAAAACTAAGTCCTCACTGTGCCATATTAGGCCCCAGATCTTGGAGATCTGTATATTCAGCTCAATTTGAATTGCTTAGTATAGTTTTCCATATACGAATACATTTTTTTCTAATTTTAATTATTCATGAACATATTAATTTGTAACGCCCCATGTTGCAGAAATGAGAGGTAAGCAGACAAAGAACCACTAGTGAGCCATAAAAGCTCTTTCCCGATACTTGAAAAAGCAATTTTCTGTCACTGGAAATTATCCATTTGTTCAAAGGACCAAACTGCACTTCGATTCTTACCGCTTTGATGGTGTGCCGAGTCTCCTCACACACTGTGACTTCCTTGGCATTTGCAAGCACTCGGCTATGAAAGGGTGAAGTGCCACTGGCCCCATTTAGACTAGGTGATTGCTGTAGGTCCCTTCCAAGTGAACTATTCTACTCTACTCTACTCTATTAATCTCTTCCTGTATACACTTGGAAAGCTTTGGCTGAGCTTGCTCATGGTGATGAAGCAGCTGCACTATCCTTCAGACATTTATTTTAGCAACAACTTAAGCTGTAGAATAGCCAGTTAACAGTCATCATTGCCATAGCCATTGAAAGGTAAATGCCTGGCAGAGTTGCACAGGAGCTTACGTGCTTCAGGCTTCTTATTCTTACCCCCTTCCTGTGATGACATTTCCTGCCTACAGACCTGTGGGTCAGCTTGAGTAGTACATCCCTGATTTCCTTCCCAGGGAGGAGAACTAGTGTAGGGAGTAGGCTACTTAGCACCTATTAGGTAGGCAAGTCACATGCCTAGTGCGTATTGGGCCTTCCTCCACCAGGGTAGGAACAGAACAAAGGAAATTCACCATTCCCAGGAGGGCTGTGCAAGATTTATTCCCCTCTGATACCCTGAAAACAGATCAGAACCTGACTGAAAACTCTGCAGAGGTCACTGCACGATGGCAAATGTCACTTTACAGGACTGAGAATTTTTTTCTGGCCCATTAAACAGTGCAATCCTCTGTACTCATTTTCATCAGCAAATCCCGATAAATCTGGTCGTAAGACAGAAATGTTTATTGTATATCAATAAAGTGAAAAGCCTAAGAAGGGAACGTGAAATAATTCTTTCAATATCTCTTCTGGGAAGAAAGCTTTCAGATAACAACCCATAACTGGAATCACAGAAAATGTCGTTTTTGAGCTTCCTGTTTTTCAGACTGAGACAGTAAATATGCTCAACACCATTTTAATCAAATAAAAGCACATTTTTCTTCTTTCCCTTCAGCAATTAATCATATCCTAGCTGAAGGGAAATGTTAAAAAAAAAAAAAAAAAAAAAGCAACCCGAAAAATTCTCCACTGCCTTGAAGCAGTCATGCTAAAGGAAGTAAACTCAGCTTTCAGAATAATCAGCTGCTTTGTTCAGGCTTGTTGCTTGTTTTGCCTTAGTGAAATCTGAAGAAACATGTATTTTCCCCTAGATATGAAATACTTCCTTTACACTTCTTCCTGATTTCATTCATAATGTGGTCCTTATCACCATCTGAGAAAAACAGAAGGATTAGAAAATAACAAAGCCTGCTTCTTTGGGAAAAATCTGCAGACAATAAATATGGGAGTAAGCTCTGTAAGTGATTCTAAATTTCACTGCTATCTGAAGTGGCAGATCAAGGTTTTTCTGCAGGTGAAACTTTTTCATATTGAAAGTGAAATACTGCCTTTCTAGCCCATTCAGATCCCAGCTATGGCCTTCAGGAAAATTCAGTATTCAACTATTACATCTCTTAATATTTTATTTTCTCCTTATCTTTAATAAGATCTCTGCCAAGAGTTTTGGAGAGTCCTACCTGAAATTTTAATTTTCTCTCCACAAAATATTTTCATATCCAGCTGCAGAAATTAGGGTTCCTCTATACTTCTCAATGAGAAACCCACTGTGCACGATTATCCTACTGGATTGCTCCAATATTGCTTTTGTTTGTTTATTTGAAGCATGGTAACATGGAAAGCAGAGTGGTGAGTCTGAGGCTTTAAAGAAGGAGACAGTCGTATATAATATGGTCTGTTACCAAGAACTAAGCCGGGAAATCTAACTTGATGGAAACCCCCCCCCGCTGCTGCAGCACTGACTGGTAGTCACCAGGATAGAATAAAAAGGCTTTCTATTTTTCCAAGTCCAAGATGAGAAGTTACTCAAAAATTAAGAATACTAAAAAGTCTATGCTACGCAAAATTTAGCATAGAGGATTAAGTTTAATGTTTGTTTATGTTCCTGCAGTAAAATAAGCCATGATTAATATGAGATGTGATTTACATACTGGGATATTAATACATTGGACATTACACAGTAAAGCCATGTGGTTCACACTGCTTGGAGCATTCAGATTACCCAAAGCAAGTATAACGCATGCATGACAGACATGATTTATCACTCCACTACTTTTGCATTTAAGTCCATGTATTATACCAAAGTTGCACACAGTAGAAAGCTAGAGTAGCATGGCGATGAGTCAGTACTTATGGGAATTAGACAGTGAGACAGAACAGAAAAAGCTTAAATACCATCAGTGTGAGAGATGAATAACTAAGAGGAATGTTCGGGATGAAATGTATAATGAAGTGAAGCAATGGAGATAAGATTACATGCCTGTACACACTTAGTTAATACATCCCAAAGAACATTCACCCCCATTCAAATCAGACAGCCATGTTGGAAAGAGAGCTTTGAATTAGAAGAAAGACTGTGGGGTCTAAAATACATTTGAGAACAACCCTAAATTTTTACCCATCTATACCTTGAAGAAGTGTATTGTGTCTCTGATCTCCTGTGCCAGCATGATATTGGTGTAGCCACACCGAGGGAAATAGCCCATGCTGTAAAGCTAATGCAATGCAGAGCTGTGCCAACCCAATGGACTTCAGCCATAAACTTGCTAACTGCTTTTTAATTGTTCCTAATGACTGCTGAATGCTGCTATGGTTTGGCATCTAATTTACGTTTATGAAAATGTTAAAAAGGATGATTCATACCAGATTCAGGTCAGGGGAAGGAATACAATGGGATTTTTTTAATGCTCAATCTATTTAAGTAGTTTTGCCTAAAGGCAAAGCTTGTGATATTCACATCTACAAAAGCTTCAACCTCCACACAAAATATGCACTTTTTCATTTGTAAATGTATCAGGACAGCCTCTGAAAACAAGATTTCATGTCCAAATATACCACTGGCCAGGCATTATAGAAAATATTGTGTTGCCTTATATGCTTATAAGGAGTAGTCACAAAGACTTTCATTCCTCCTCCACTTCCCCACAGTTCAAAAGCTTCTCATTCAGAAGTCACATGGTTTTTAAATTGCATTTTCTGCTGGTTTAATGTTCAAAAGTACACTTTGTTTGACTGGAAATGGCTAAAAGGTCATAACTTGTCTGATTATGGATGCAACACAAATTCCTCTCCTTTTTTCAGTGGCTCATACATCTTCCATAAAGCACTCATTAAACACTACCAGACCAAAGGTATTTTATTTACTGATGTTAGATAGCCTTAAGTTGCCAAATTGGAGGAGGTTAAGTTATTAAAGGTTAAAGCTCCTATAAGGGTGTGATAATCTATACAAATATCTGAATAGAAATTTAAGTATCTAGCTTTAGATCCAAGGGTTGTTTTTTTAAATATTATTGCAAAAAAGCTTGTGCACAATAGCTGTTTCTCAGAAACAAATGTAAAAATCACTTTAGTACATGAAGACAAAATGCCTGCCACACTGAAGACACCCACTTGGAGACTCATCTTGACTCTATATTAAAAAAACATCTCCATTTTCTGTTTTTCTGTTTAGTGGCCCTCAATCTCTTCTTCCTTTTGAAGAATACCTGACAAGGTGATAGCATTATTCTCAGAATACTATTCCAGAATACGAGAAGATTTGATTCTTCTATTTCTTACAGCTGAATTCTCTTCAGACAATTTGCCTCATTCTCAGATGTTCCCTGGTGCCGCGGCACACTGTATCTAACATCACATCTAACCGTATCTAATCTGAAAACTTATAAAATGTTTTTCTTCCACATGCAAAATCTTCAACTTCCAGCAAAAGAGACAGACTACTGAGCTAAGCGTTCCTCTGCTCTGTCCCAAACACTGGCATTTCTTCCAGTAATAGGCAAGTCTATAATGAATGTTAAAGATTTAGGAGCATCCTTTTTACAGTGATCACTCCTACAGTTAATACTTAAAGAATTCAGTACCCATAAGAAATCAGGAGTTGTTGAACCCTTTTAGTAATTGGGTTTAGCATTTATCAGCAAAATACTCATGTTATATTTGAAACATGAGGCTGGATGTGTAGACTCTGTTCCTGTCCTCCCAGGGGGTTTCTCTACACGTAGGCTTTTTGCTTCCTTGCTGAATAGTGTGAATAGTACAGACGAACAAAGCACAGTGATGATTTATGGTGACTGCTCGGCCTTCTGCATTGTGCCAAGCCATCAGTAGCTGACCTCTGTCAGCAGCAACTCCTCTTACTTAGAAATCTTAGAATCGCTTAAATGTCTGATAGGGGAACCTATTATAACTGTCTGCTTCTGCATAAACAGCAGACTTGGTGTTTAGAAATAGCCTTCTGTATTGGAAAAACCATGACTGATCATGCACAGATTATGTAACAAAGCTGCTGGAAAGAGTGCAGAAATAAATGAATTCTGGTTAGGATAATCATATTCATAATAATCATGTGTAATTTTAATAATCTTAAAGGGGAAGAGGATCTCCTCGGGTAGCCCCTCAGTAGACTGACCTCAGCCAGGTTTGTGCTATTCTTCTTGCAGGGGAGGACAGCCATTGGTATACAGGACTTCAAGCCCAAAAGCTTATTGTAAAGTACAATTAAATAAAAGAAAGCATGAGTTTGAGTGAATGGTCTGTGAGGAAATCTCAGTTTTTACCTGGAGTTTATGTACTCTACTTTTTCTTTTTTTTTTTTTTTTTTTTTTTTTCAACACACTTCTGGAGAATAAATATCCTTTTTTGCTTTTGTGGATTTATGTCTTTTAAACCAATACAATTATATGATCCTTTGAACAAATTTTCTTTGCAGTCAGTTGGCAAAATGAAAGTTCCCTGCAAGAGATGATATTGTAATGCCTTCCTCATCACAACAGGCTACAGGGAAAATACAGACAAGCAGTTCCCCTGCTGCCTTAGATATACCAGGCTCACCAGAAACACTAAACAATCAACTAAATAATAAGTCAAAAAAATGTGCTGTAACAGTCTCTGTGTGTGTGTGTATAATAGAATCAATAGTGCCTGGAAAATAGTCTTCCGTGTTGGAAAAACAATGACAGTTTATTCACAGATCATGGAACAAAACCACAGGAAGGAGCACGGAGAAAAAATTACTTCCAGTTAAGATAATCATATTGATATAAATTATGTTTCATTTGCTTAGTCTGAAAATAGGAGGGTAAGAAATGAGAGGGGGAGTTTTCCCATTTAATTGCCTTAATGAAGTCCCTGAAGGTATATAAGAAATATAGATTAGACTGTGTAATTCTTTTAAATTAAAGGCTCTACCTCTTATGAAGAGATTATTTACTGTTTGTTATTTGTGTCTCCTTCAAGACAATCACTGTGATGAGAAGACTTTGTCTGTACTGAGGTATGGATTTTCTGAATCTACAGCCTGTTCGTATCCCTCAATTCCAACAACTCGTCAGGCTGTTGGTCAGGCATTTGCAGTTTAGAATGAGAAACTTCAGCTGAAATGCACAAGCAAAATGTATAAAAACATCTGTTGCATAACAAAAGAAAAAAGAGAAAGAGAAAGAAGAAAGAAGAAAAAGCAAAAGCAAAAGAAAAAGAAACTGACTTCAAGTCCACAAGTGTTGGAGAACATAAATAGAAGTTCTCTCATACCTGAGACAAAATGTATGGTATAAAGACGGTCCTCCTTTTTCCTTAGAAACGATGACAAAGTATTTTTCCTGCTTTCCTAAGTCTCAGATTTACTACCAGAACATCCTTTTTTATTTTTTTTTTTCTTGTATGAGATTGTGAGTCCAGAATGAAATGCCTAGATCACTGACACAGGAGTGATTGGTCACTTCTTATGACTTTGAATAGCACACATAATATGAAACTCTGAGGAAAGGCAGTAGCTGATAATCAGACTTCAGGCACAGAGTAAATGTGCAGGAGATAAGAAAATCATCATTTTGGCAGGACCATTTTGCTCTAAACCTTCTAAGAATCTTGCTTCCTTATCATTTGTAGTAACAGGAAAAAAAGAATTTAGTCTTGTCTTGATAATGTATATCCTCCTTCATCCAGTGTTGCTCCAGCAATGTTTTCATTTTCCACCCTGTCAGTTTTCTTAATTTAATTATGGAGTCTGTGATTTTCCTCTTGTTTTGATATTAACTTCAGGGAATTTGCCATAAAGGAAACATGCTTTTGTACTATTGTGTCTCTATATATTTAAATATGTTTAAAAAAATCTGAATTAGATCAAAGAATACTTAATAGATGAGTACCACCCCAAAATAGATCATAGGATTCATTGTTATTATAACAAGAATGGCAATGCATTTAGTCACCTGGCCTGTGAAGGTCATAATCTGCAGGTTTAGAAAGGAATTTGTAACAAGTCATTAGGAAATTAATTTTTTTCTGTTTTTCCTCACACATTGGTGGGAAGTGTCAGGATGATTTCTAATAAGTGGCTCAGTCACAGAGGGAGTCAGAAATGCAATCTGGAAAGAGTAGCTCAGGCAAGGTGCTGACCCACAGCAGGGGGAAGCAGGTGCAGAAGGTAATTTAATTCATGAGCAGAGGTGATTGGGAATGTTTTTCTTCCAAGGAAGAGTTTGAAAAAAATTGAAACTATTTCTAATGGATGATATGCAGAATCACTGAAACTACCATCAGGTCATTGAACTTTATATGAATTACTCACTTGGAGTATTCTTGATGTTAAAAATGATAAGCAGGCAAGAAAGGGTGAGAAGGAAACAGAGTTTAGAACCATTTTTTCTTCATGGCTTCCTAGGTGCTTTACGGAGGAGTATAATATCATCCTCATGGAAGAGATGATCAGGCTAAGATGTGGAAAGGTGAGAAACTTCCCAAAGGTCATCCAAAGGACCAGTGTATAACTATGGAATATGATCTAAGTCTCCTGATTCTCAGCATGGTGTTTCACCAACCAGGTTATACATCATCCCATCAGATTATTTCTGCTAAACACAGATTCTGAGACAAGAAAACAAAGAAGCTGAACACATGATTTTCCTAGAAAGAGTGAACTTTGGAACCTGACTAACAAAATAATTGGGTTTCATTAATAATTTTGCAGATCATTTCCACTGTGATGCATTATCAGGACTGGGAAACATGTCGGTAGAACCTCACTTCTAGCAATTGCACATCTTCATAGAAATTAAACTTATATCACATATATTGGCATTGTTATTCTACTGGAAGAATTTGATATCCAATTTCTAGAGCTGATTGGTTGCTTATTAGTTAGTTTAATTCCACTTCCTACGTCTTTCTTGCTTGGTTTTGTTTTTTGGCTTTTTTTTTTCTCCCATCTTACCAGAACTGTGATAAAATACAGCATTTGTTAGAATTTCCCTGTGAAGAGTTTCACAGCTAAAATATTTGATTTTTTCATCTGAAGAAAACAAACTATATTTTACCTGACATTAAGAACAGATGAGTTAACTTGGAATGTTCCATCCAGTAATGGAGTCTTCCCCAAAAGAAAGATTAACTGAAGTGGAGAATGGGATGACATACATTGAAGATTTGACAGATTTCCTGAGTGCAATAAAAAGCAAGAGTTGGTTAATATACTCTGATTTATAAGCAGCTGTTACTAAATTAAAAGCAATAAAAAGAAAAGAAATTAATATCATAGATGAATGGGTAACAGAAATAAGGGACTGGTTTGACCAATACAAGACATTATGAGCTGACCATTGAAAAGCTGAAATTGATTTAAAAGAAAAAGCATTTGAGTTAAGGTATTACAGTCTCAAAACTGTGTGAGAAAAATTAAACACCACAGCAGGAAGTGGCTGAGAAAGAAGAGTGAAAGAAGACACAAGGAACTCTTCAAGTAGTATTTCAGAGAAGTTTATTTTAGGGCCTACCTTAGATTAGCTGTTGCTCCTGTGGCTGTGGAGCACAGGGAACCAGCAGAGAAGTTGTCGTCAGACTCGTTCATGTCCTATTGCCTCAGTCCTACAGAAGACTTTGCTTAGGAACAAGCATGGCCTACAGAAGTGAAAAAAGCTTTATCAAAACCCTTCTGGTGATAACCTTTCAGCTTTCTGTCTTTCAGCAGCTGCTTCCCAAAAGAGGCTGGGCAGGAAAGCAGAGAGGGGCACAGGCTCCCGGGGACCCTAGAAGGTCCAGGGCCCAAGCAGCCCCCAGGCCAAGCAGCCTGGGCTAACCAGCCCCACCAGCTACTGCTTGGTTTGGGACACTAAGTTACCCCAATATAATATTTACTTGCATATGGAAAAAAAGGTGTATGTATATATATATAACATATTTTCAGAGTTTTCAAACAGAGAAATTACCAACAGGATAGTCCCAAGAGGGATTACCAATAACAAAGTAGTGTATCCACCATCAGCTCTCTGTAGAGTCTATTGCTTTATGTGTTCATGTAGAGCAGTAGAAATCAAAGTGACAGTTCATAGGAACATGCCAATCCAAAATGTTATTCATTATTTACATTCTGCATATAAAGCAGGTAAGTCACTGTGCAAGGTACTACATTGCTAAATTTTCAATATGTCAACTATATTCTTGCATTAAACTGTTTAATCTGATAGTGGTATGGCATATTCATTGCATTTTTCATCAGCATTGACTCTTATCTGTAATTACAGAAGAAGCCGGGAGGCCACAGACATTAATTTCAGAGTAACTTTCCAGTTGAAATTTAACCTTCATATGGTGTCCCATCTACCTGCTCCCACTCCGTCCCCAACACAGAAGAATGTCTTTAGGTGCCACCCTTGAGATGTCATTTTTCATATCCATTTTTCTCCCTGTCTGGGTCAGTTAACATCCTTCCTTCCATTCACAGAGACTTTCCATGGGACCTTGACTCACTTCAGGCTTTTTGTCACACGCTTCATCCACCGCCCAAGATTAGAAATTTCTCAAACAGTTTAATTGGCCTGACAGCGTGCTCTGAGGGGTTTTTCCAACCAGAGCACAATTACAGTCTCATCTGTCTTGCAGTACTCTTCTCCTAAGAGCTAAATAACAGCTATTAGGATAAAAGTCCAGAAGTTTAATGAGATTTCTTTTTATTTTTTGGAGGGAAACATCTCTCAAGAGTAAGATTTGTTGAAAACATGACAGCTCTTTAGCCTAAAGCTGTTGGGTTTTACATTATGCTAGTTTCCTCTGGCAAGTCATTGCGATACTGATGAAAACACTCTGTGTCTGCACCTGTACTATGTTGTCCATGGCTGGATTTGATCAACAAAGTGAGAGACCCTGCTTGTTTCAGCAGAGTTGCAATCCTTCAGAGCTGAATAGCTAACACAGGTATGAATTTCCTGGATACCACTTGCATTTTTCAAAGTAATATATAAGTATACATGCCTGAAAGACTTTCTAGCTTGCTGACCCTTTGGAGACCCTTTTGACCCTACTGCTTGGTAGGGTCTGAAATGCTCTACAAAGAAGCTGGCAGGGTTTTTTAATCACAATTTTTTTCGCTTGCATAGATACTTGGAGCATTCCTCCTTTGCAGTGTTTGGATGTCACCACTCTTTTCTTTCTGATATATTTCTCTCATGTCTTGAAAGCTGCAGGTTCTCCTCACCTTATACATCTCCTGGGGCTCTTCTGGCCCCACCACAAACTGTTTTTTTTAAAGGACCTGGGCACAGGAGTCATTACAGCAGGGCATACAGCTATCCTGGCAACTATGAGACATCAAAGCAGAGTCACAGGCTCTGTTGCTAGCTGTCAAAGATATGACTTTATTGCCAACCCAGCTTCAGGGTATATTAAATTAACTGTGCATTGACTATAAATAAGCAGTGATGGTGAAATGCTTTATGGGATGGTGAAGCAAGGTATGATATTACTGCTTCTACTCCTTCTGTCATCCTAGTGCCGTGATGACTGGTCTCACTGTTTGGTCATTGCCCCTTCTGCCTTCGCTCCCTGGCACTGTGTCCTGACAGCCTGGGAATCACATGTTTTGGTCCACAGAGTAAAGAATCCATATATGGAAGACGCAGTCAAAATGGAAAACTCTCAAAATGCATTTTTGTTCACTTAAAAACCAAAAAGTCTAGTTGCATTTGCCTCTAGTTCTCTCTTTGTTTCTGGCAACGATAATCCCAAATTTAGTCAGAAGATGAGCTCCCGAGAGACCAGGATACGTACCTTTCTGGCTTTCATTCCCCAGCCCCATAACTCTGGGAAGCATGTGGAGCTGACTTCAGAGACCAGAAATGTTGGTATCTGGATGATATAAATTCAATCCAGCTTTGGCAAAGCTGACTTTAATATCTCACTGGAGGCAGCCTCTGTTGCAGTGCTGTGAATCCCTCAAGAGATGGATGAAGTGCCCAGAGTTTTCAACTCACACCTCCATGGGAGAGCATCTGAAAATTCTATTTCACTTTCACATTCTCTAATGCTTCTTAACCTTTCCACCTCTTCTCTCAGTTCCACCACCTGCCTGAGCAGGTCATTTATCTGCTCACATCGCACACAATGGGTGTCTCTGGGTCCCTGTGGTACCACAGCCAGGCTCGGGCATTCGGTGCAGCCAGGGCCCTGCACAGACGCGTCTTTGCGTGGGAGCTCGGTCTGAGTTCCCACATTCTTCTTCACAGGGGCTTTGGGGCGATTCGTTGCCGTTTCCTCTCTTGAGCCTAAACGGACCATTCACCCTCAGACTCTCCCTCACGTTCACCTCAGCCTCACGTTCCCGTGTGAGGTTCCTGCGTCCTTTCTTACTCTCCGCTCTCCTTTGGCTTCACCGTCTCCGAGAAGCCCCCTCTCCGTCTTAGTCTAGCTCAGGATTTAAAGACCTCGGCGCTCTCCGCGTGGTCTGATCGCTGCTTCCCACACGCTCTGCGCACGTGCGCCTGCACGCTAACATACTCACCCTTCCGTTCGCGCACGCCCGCCTCACGCTCTGCCCCTGCTGTGGCTGTAGCCGCTTTTAAATGTGCCGCGGCTCGCCCGGCCCGCCCCCTGCCACGTCAGCCTATCGGCTCCCTCGCGAGATTCCCGACTCCTTTCGGGTCTCTCCGCTCTCCCTCGGCTTCTCCGTCTCCGGGAAGCCCCCTCTCCGTCTCGGTCTAAATCAAATTTAGATCCGCAGCACTCAGCGCTGCCGTTGTCGCTCTCCGCATGGTCTGTTTATAAGTGTACTCATTAAAAATAGTAGATTATATTTCCAAAAGTAGCCACTAACTGTTATCTTGGCTCTTAAATGTGGACCTTGATTTTCAAAAAGCAACACGTTAAGATTTCAAAAATTTTAGCAATTTAGAAGGCATTGTCTACGGTATTTTTTTTTTCCTCTATTGTATTCTTATTTTTGTTAGTGCATAAGTAATTTAATGACTACCAGAAAAAAAAAATAATATGAACATAAAGTTTAACCCTATCATAAAAAAGGTGATTTATGAGGGAAAATGAAGGCATAAATAGGCAGAGCTTGCTTAAATGACTTGGTAATAGCTGACATGCAAAACTGTTGTAAAGGCAAAAGAAAGATAAGAATTGCTCAAGACACTATAAGAAGCTGCAAAATGAACCCTGAAAGAGTATTATATAAAATAGATTTTGTGGAAATTATAGTAATAATGTAGATTGATTAGACTAAGAAATAGCACCCTAGCAGAAACAAAAGCAACTCTGATAAAGCATTGGAGAACTTATTGCAGAGATGCATCATATCTTGCCCAGAGAAGTTGTGGATGCCACATCCCCGGAAGCGTTCAAGGCCAGGCTGGATGGGGCTTTGAGCAACCTGGTCTAGTGGGAGGTCTTCCTGCCTATGGCACAGCGGTTGGAACTCAATGATCTTTAAGGTCCCTTCCAACCCGAACCATTCTATGATTCTATGAAAGGTTCGCCAGAAGCTATCTTTTTTCCTCTCTACAGCTTTTGTGATTCTGCTTCCTATGAGCCTTTGATATATTGGTATATATCAAAGGTATATATTGGTCAAATGGTATATTTGATATAATTGGTGTTTCTTACTAAGTGCAGTTTAAAAGGATTCTGAAGTTTCATCATCCCACCTTTAACATCTACACAGATGTTCTCCACCTGACCAATTATATCTCAAGCTAACTTTCTAATCAAAAGGCACTGAGCTGGAATCTGCTATCTGGACCAGCAGACATACATGTACCTTGGAGGAGGCTCTGTCAGGAGCATCCTTAAGGCCTCTTTAACTCACGATCCAGACTCTATGGAGTAGTGGTCTTGGGGGCAGCAACAGGCAGTAGAATAAATCAGCGCATCTTCCAAGTATATAATTTCATGTTTGGGGGTTTGGAGACTATGAGTAGGATGAACAGAAATTCAATTAGATTGCCACATGGAATACTTCGATTTTTCTCTAGATAATTTTGTAACAGAAAATTTCCTGGGAAGGGTTTTTCGACATGAGCTAATGGGGCACTGTTTGCCATGACTGTTCCAGGTAAATACAAAAACACTCTGTTCATTGCAAGTCTTCTTAGGAAGCAGAGGTTGCAGGCTAGTTATGCCAAAACAACTACCTAGAAATGACAGCTATGTAATTCCAACAAAGAGACAAATAAATGGAGTCATGATTGCTCAAAATTAAAATAATTAATTTGTACTTTGCTATAGATCAGCACTGACTACAGGAAGCAAAAGAACCAGATAGGTAATATAACCCTAAAAGAAAAGCAAAAATGGACAAAATACGTATTTGAAAATATAAGATTAAATCTATCATGATATAAAAACAGTTAGATTCAACAGAATAAATAAGAATAAGGTTAACTACGTGTTTTCTCCTCACAGGAATCAAAAACTGAAGGCATTACCAAAATTCTGTTAGGACTGAAAGACTTTCATTTATTTGAGCAAGCTTTGTACTAGGCTTTTATAGCACCAAATAAAAACAGAGATATTGTGGACATATAATTTTGCATCCGTGGTTAAGAAGCTAGTAAGTTACACCAACTTCTTTATTTCAGATAACCTTTAATGCTTGAATATGCTCAGAATTATTTTGAAGGCAAACCTTTTAAAATTTTTTCTTGAAAATAGTTATTTTGTAGATACCAGTTGTTAAAAGTTGTGCTGGTTGCAGTACACTCATAATCTCACTGTAACAACTGGACTTTCACTGATGGCATTATTTGAAACTACTCTAATACTGTAAAACTGGTACTCTCTGGAGGAAAAATAAAAAGTATTTTTCTGAGGATTTTCTCAGGAGACACCTTTGATTAGAGATTTTTTACTTCAGAAACGTTGTCCAGTAACATTTTCAGAACTGAAAAATATGCAAAAGTATGTTTTCTTCTTTTTTACTGAATTCTAAATTTTGATAGTTTGAAAAGAGTAACTTATTGCATGGAATTTCTCCCACTTCATATTTTTATGAGACTGCTTGGTTTTACATCCTCTCAATTTAAAGGCTTACTGAAACCTTTTAAAGTTACTTTGTCCAAGGTGAAGACAGGAAAAAATGAAAAGGATGAAGTTATTTTGTTATAAGAAAAGGGAGATCAAACTTTCATTCCATGCTGCCAATTTGTTAATAGGAGGACCGTGTAAAAGAGAACACAGAAGATCTCTGAAAATAATTAGATTTTTTGTTAATACTTTAGTATATCTTTTTTACATAAATCTACTTTCAAAAATCTTCAAAACATCAGATCGAAACAATCTTTATAGACAGGCAACATTTTTTGAACATTGAAAGTAAAAGAAAAAATGAGCTTGAATCTTCTTCAGTAATTTGACAAGCTAAAATATTAAAGCTTAAAAAAATTTCTTTCTCAACACGTAAAGCTTAATTTGAAAGAGGGAAGATTCAAAGCTAATTTTCAGAACCAAACCTCAAAATATTTCATATCTCTCACTAATATTCTGTGCCTAAGACAGCATTTGCAGCTGCAGAAGCAGCTCCCAGACCCCCTACAAAGCCCTGCTGACATGGGGAATACCAGGGTGAAGCCTCCCTTTTTAACACCTCACGCTGCTACTCTTACCTTCACTCCCTTCTTTGAACCCAGCGTTGGCTTTGTGCCTGGTTTGGTGTCTTTGTTTCGGAAGTTAGCTCAGGAACAGAGGGGAGCACAGCATTTATGCTTGTTTGCTTTTACAGATGAGAAATGAATGTTGAATTTCAGCGGCCTTCTCCTTGTGACAGCCCAGATGAGAGCAAGGCTAATCCAACAGCAGTTCCAATATTACATGCAGTTACATCTTCCACTTCCCTCTTTTGCTGCATCTTCAAAAGTTTGGCTACTGTCTAATAACTGTGGGGGGAAAAATAGACTGATTTAACTGAGTCCTTTAGCTGCAAGTAAGAACAGACTTTTTTTGCCATTTGCCATTTGCTTGTTCCTTTTTTGGCATGTCTACATCACCTTTGTTTGAGGTGCACTTTGCAGCAGTGCCCTTCAGTCCTGCACATCCTGATTAGAAAACCGTAGGCAGAGGCAATGGCACCTATTACAGGATCTGCTTGACACTTTCCACCCTATGACTGTTTTCCGTTGCTCATAACTTCATAAAAAACACAGATTTAGACTGAACTTCCCATGCCTGGTATCTGTCTCAGGCTGTGTTTTGGTTTTGTTTTCTTTTTTAAATTTTGCAACCAAAATAAAGTGGCTGTTTTGAAAAAATACATTTAAGGAAAAAATACATCAGTTTGTCCACACTGAAATTAAAAAAAAACCCAAACCAGCAACCAAACAAACAAAAAATCCAAAACAGCAACAAAAAGCCCAAACCAAGCCCTTGTAACTATTTTGTTGGTTGTATTTTGTCCACACTGGAAAAACAAGCAAACAAGCAGACAAAACACCACACACATGTGAAAACAGACCCTGCTTGTAACTATTTTGCTGAAGTTAAACCATCACTGTATTTTGGAGAAGGAGTGTCAGGCATGCTTGTCTTTCTAAATTTTGTGGGGTGGATCCACAACGAACAAAAATCAAGTCTTCTTTTTGAATGAAAACTTTTCATTGTGCTCAAGCCAAAAGATTTTAGCTTTTACGCATACTCCGTCAGTAAAATGACTGCAGAGTTAGGGGTATCTTGGGGTCCATGAGTACAGCCAGAGTAACAACAAATGGGGGAACCCCAAATGGAGCATGGAGCAAGGGTGGTTGGGCCTGATTCTGTCTGGGGACTGCCACACTGAGGTTAAACTGGGACAATACCTCAAGATCGCAGATTTGGACAGGAGGCTGCTTTGTAGGCAAACTGGTTAGGCTGGACCAGGCAGGTATATCCCTGTGGGGTCCCTGACTGAGGATGGTGCAATGGGTCCAGTGGTTCCTGCCACAGTGGTGTCTGGGAGGGAGTTAGAGCAGTGTTTCAGGGCTCTTGTTGGGTTTAAGGATTTATATGGTCAAGAAGAAGCTTATTGAAGAAACAGTATGTGCACACATGCGTCTGCAGACAAGCATGTATGAGTGGGTGTATGCACACCGACACACACAGCATCCAAGGAGGGAGGGAGGAAGGGAGAGAAGGTGAACCAGGGATGTGGTGTCAGCAGCAATCACCTCTCCTGGACAGATGCTTGCTGGTCCCAGCTGGGGGGCCCTGCTGATGAAAAAGTTCACAGCTTGGGCAGAGCGGTGAGAGCAGCAGGACCTTTCTGCCCAAACCTCATCAGGAGCTGAGTGCATCTGTCTTGGGCTGCAGAGCTTTCAGCTCCACATGGCCCAGACAAGCCTTGAAGCATGCAGGCAGTGTCTGCTGAGACCTACAGCCCTGGGGAGGGCACACTCAGAGGACAACACTCCTCCTCAAAGTGAAAGAGGAACAATGGAACAGTATATGTTGGGTCTGAGTGGGGTACATCATGCATAAATGCAAACTAAGGGGACAAAAATTTGGGGTTGCAAAGGAGAATTCTCAAAAATTAGAAGTGATCCTAACAAAGGTAGCCTGTACATCTGCAATGCAGCTTTTTTATGCATACCAGTTCTTTGATGTAAGCAGTATCATATCCAGCCACAACAACATGACAAAGTCCATTCAATTCTCCCAGGGCTCTGGTGAGATTACCAACCCCAGGATCTCTAAGAAAAGGATAATGCTGAAGTACAGTAAGTTCTTCACTTAAGCACAGAGAACACAATTTATCCTTTTGCAGTGGATTCAACTGACAGTCTGAAAAATCCTGCTCTGCGTGCCTTAGAGGAGCAGTAAGCGACAGAGAGGGAAGACGTTCAAGCCACTGCTTCCCCAGAAAAAAACAAAGAGGTCTAGTTTCATTTCCCTTCTCCTCAGCCATGAATAGTAGGAGACTCTGACTTCACAGTGCTAATTAAAGAACTGGACCTCAGCTGTATTTTCAGACTTTGGGGATTCCTTCATCACATGGATCAGTCGTTGCTGAGTTGCACAGGTTGTTGCTTCTTTTCATTGTGCTCTCTGTCGGGTTTTCAGGCTCTTTGATCCGAATCTTCAACTGGTGTAAATTGGTACTGCTCCCCAGGGACTTAGTTTTTAAAGATGAAAGAAAAGTACTATTTAAAGGCACTGCTTTGTCAGTCTGACTGTGAAAAGATGAATAAAAATGGCTGCTACTTGCAATACACAACTGGTTGCCTTAGTAATAAAGTCACAATTGTCCTGCATAGGACAATTAATATCATTAGAGAAGTGGAAAGATAACGCTGGCAGAAAGGTTCATGGCAATTAGACTGAAAATGAGCATCGCAACAACAATTAATGTGCTCTTTTGCTGCTCTCCAATTATGATTGAACAAGCACAACTCTGGCATTTTATATTGGGCTTGCTGAGTAAATTCACTTTACTCCTAACAAGAATCATCTGATCAGATAAAGCTACTGCCACTTGGTGCAGAAGGGAATGCAGTGTGGATGGGTTAATCTCAATACCTACGGCAGCTTAAATTGGAATCCCTTTTCCTTGTCATGGTGCATCCGCAGTCCTTACCAGTACTGTAACAGCATGTTTCCTTCTGTTAGACATGAAAACACACTGTGAATCATTTTTTGCAGGAAAAAAAAAACAACTGAAAAACAACAAAAAAACCCCAGAAAGATGTGATTGTATAGTTTCTGGTAGAATTGTTTACTTATTTATATTATGTGAGGCACAGTCACTGATATATTTTCCCCCTGGTGTAAACTTTGTCATTTGCTATATGCCTTCTACATATGTTTAGGCAGTCAGGACTAGTCACGTTAGCTGTACAGATACACTTACGAATCCAGAGAGGATACATAAGCCAGGATACTGAAACTGAGGATAGTAAAAAGCCTACCTTCTGTGGCCTGGGGTGTTGCAGATTTGCTAGATTCCCACACAGAAAAGTTTTAGGAAATTTGTATTCTGTGGGAAATGCATAACCTAAATGTGCATCTAGAGAGATATACATTATCAATTTAAATGTATGTGAGTGTCAGACTTCTTTCTTTGTCCCCACATTTCACTGTTCATGGATTTGCCCTGTGAGGGTCACTGTGTGCCTATGACTCCTTCTTTTCTAGTGAGGGTTCCAGTCCTTTAAAAGGCTTCCAACATTTTTTTTTTTTTTTTTTTTTTTTTTTTTTTAAAAAAGAAAAGTTTCTATCTCCACCTGAAGTCTTGATCTAAAACAGAAGCCATAGTGTGTTCTGGCACCATTCCCACCTGGAGTCATCCCTCTTCTCCTTGCAGGCCAAGTTGCTCCCTTGTAGAGTTCTTCCTGGAGCCACCCTGACAGCTCTTTCATCAGCACAGTCACGTGGCCGACCAGCAAAGAGGTTTTGGAGAAAGAAAACTTGCCCTGATCCATCTCAATGATGGGTAAAAGGAGAATGCTGTCAGTAGCTTTGCTAAGGCTCAAATAATGAGCAGGGAATCCAAAGACAAAACAAAGGGAGGCAGACCTGGGGAAGGATTTGTGTGTGCATGCGTGTGGATGGATGGAAGGAATATGACTACATCAACAGTACTAATGATCTCAAGAGGTGTAGTGCTGTAGACTAACAGCAAACTCAGCACTTCCATGAAATGCATTTTTTCTCACCTTAGAGTGAGTCACAGAGAGTCCCCTTTTCGAACAGGTGACTGATACACATTGTGCAAGAGCAAACTAACAGGTATTATATGGCCTCCTTCAAAAATAAAAGCAATCTTTGCTAATTTTCTAAGTACTGAATCTTGTTTTCCTTTTCCTATAGTGTCTCAGTCAAGGGAATAGAAACTAGTAAAAATGAACAATTATATAAAAATAATGCTGACAGAGTTGCAAACACACAGTACACATTTATTCCCAGGGTACCGGTGGAGAGTTTTTCCTGGCTTAGAGGTGCTCTAGAAAGGGATTAAACCAAAGCAGTACTGAGACCCTTTTGATAATCTTAATTAAATGTGTATCAACTGTTCAATTAAAAAATGATGTATTAGGAAATAATATTTATGCATTTATGCTAAAAATGATGGCTAGATGGCTAAAAATGATGGAAATTTTCCTAGGCGCAAGGGGTAGAATACAATATTTCCACCTGCTTCCGTGTGTCGTCTACAGCTGATCTTCAACTTCCTTTTTCTCTCTTTGGTTTGGTGACGTTTTTCTTCCTTGGCCCAGCCACAACATGGAAGGAGAGCATTCTCTTACCTTGCATTTCCGTAGCTGGGGGGCTCACAATACCTGGAGCAGTAGGCTTGACCCCTAAAGGGTCTTCACATCCTGAGGACAGGTGCTTACAGTTTTATTATCCATCAGCGAAGTTACTGTTCTTTTGAAAGAAGACCAAAAATAAAACTCTCTACTGAAGAACAGAAATTACATATTTTGGTTGTCTTATGCCTTGGATTGTAGAATTCCTTTACTATGCTGCACATTTCCAGTTTGAACTCCTGACTAGAAGCAGCGGTTTCTTCACAATAAACTGACCCAAACTGAAGTACATGTTCATTTAATTCATAAATTCCCTTCTGTCCTGTGCAGAATGAATCAACACATTCCCACATGTCTTCCTAATAGAGAATCTTATATTAGGAACCAATAATAAAGTACATCTGGGAAGATTTAGCCATATGGCTTGGCATAATTTGAATAAATATAAAAAACTGTGTGTTCTGAATACAGAAGTATTCAGAAAGAAAAAAATCTTATTTTTTTACTAAAAGTATTTCCAAAACTAAATTCCAGTAAAAATATATCAAAGAAAACCTTCTTTAACAGACATTTCTCTCTGCTTTGTTTGGAAAGATTATCTCCTACACATTTCATTTCACATTTTATTTCACTATCCTAACACACAGGAAAATGTATCAACTGTTTTAACTTTAGTTATCATGAAATTAGCTCTCTAAGGAGCAGGTAACAGCCTTAAAATATCATGTTTAAAAATTACCTTCACTTTCTGCTGTTATCCCAGAAATAATAATATTATATTAAACCTTTTTTTCAAGTATCCATTAGAATCAGAATGTCAAGTGAGTCATTCTTTCAACATAATGGGAAGATTTGGTTATTTTTATTTGTTGAAGTTATAATTATTTGCATATACAGCCCTATCACCAGTAGTTCAAGAAAAATGACTTAAGATGTGGTGGTGATTTTAGGCAGACTGATTAAACACATCATTATAGCAAAGTCAGTCAGAGCAATGTTCTCTAGATGATGAAAATCTTGTTCTAATTATATAATAGTTGCAACAAGAAAAATAGATGGCATTGCTCATGACTCTGTACACAGTAATTTCAGTTTACAGATGGTTCGGTTTTATGAGTCAGGTGACAGCTTCTCAGCAGGCCCAACGATTCCCCTGAGAAGTACCAGTGAAGCTCATATCATTTTTTCCCAGTTCTTCTAAATATTACTAATTCAAGTAAGAATATACTTGCTTCTGAAAGTGATGACAATACTCTAGCTGCTGACAGTAAGAAAGTAAGAAACAGAAACCCCACTATCCGCAGTCATTAAATTGATACCCTAGCTGAGTTTACCACTGTAAGTGACCTATTATATAGCTGCATGACAGGGACCCTATTAGCTTCATGCTCTTTTTCAGTGCTTTTAATGTAAAGAAAAAATGCTATAATAAATTTGAATTATACCAAACATTGTTAGTCATTTTTTTCATGGAGCTGTGCATGGACACAGTGCATGTGGATCCACATTATCCGGGATCTGTTCTTCCTCCTCCTTTGTAGAAGACCGACCTTTTCTACAGAAATAAAAGGCACAAAATCTTGTTGACATGCTTTAGGTTACGTATGAGTTTTAGGTATCCATAGTCTATTAGAAAAAGTAAGCTAACAGCAATTGTTTTCCTGCATTATAGGTAACAGGCCAACCATTGCATATCAATTCCGTTTCCAGAGTTTGTGATTATATCTGGGGATTAGGGGGGGATTTAAGCACCTTCTAGGAATTCATACATTATTAAACATGTGTACATGATTGGCTAGTATTTTTTAGATTAACATTTTTAGTCAAGATTGGGGTGAAAAACATCATTGGGATAGTCTAGGAGCAGAAGGCGGATGTATTACAATTATCTGCCTCAGATACAAGAAAAGGCTTCCTTTCGTTATACATAATTTTAACAAACTTTATTCACATGTAAGAAACTGCCTTGTCATTATTTAAAAAAGGGCAAGAAATTTAATCTCTTGCAGGTCGCATTAAAACACCAAAAAGAAAAATTCCCAAATAGAAAGTGTGTTTATGTCACATAGTGTTGTGCAATGGAAAATGGTATTTTTGTATTGCTCATGAGGCCCAGGCTTCTCCCCTGTGCTTTGAGCCAGTGAACCTTCCCCTGCCCTGAGAGGCAGGGGCTGGTGTCCACAGCAGTGCAGCAGGTAGCTAGAGGGAGGTAAGCAGCACCTTTGGCTTTTGGTCTTTGGATGTGTCTTGCCTCCTCCCTGCAACTTCAGCAGGTGGGCCGGCATGCTTTCATCCCCACCATGTTACAAGAGGCAACTTCAAGGGTTTAACACTCTGAATGTAGCTAGCTCCCAAACCTAGACTTTGACCTGGGCGAACCATGAGTTCAGAGCTGTAGTTTCATATTGCAGCTATGGCATATTCCTGGGTGGTATTTACAGCCATGTCTCTGCAGCTGTAATCCTCTACAGCTGCCCATGAATGTATGTGGGGTCCCAAGGGGCTGGCAAAGTCAGAGCCCCGTGAGACTTGTCACAGGCAGCATGAGAGTCCCTAATAGTTGACCTGGTTGTGGATCCTTGCCTTACTTCCCAGCACTCAGACCAAGGGAGTGGCCTTCTTTTTTCTCACCTATTTTTTCCTGTCTTGAAGAAGTTCTCTGCAAGAGAATTTACTGGCTGCATCATTAACATGATAGCATCGTGTAGTGGTTGGTTTCACCTCCAAAGCACTTTGCAAGCACTAGTTTAATTGATCTTTTGCATGAATTGAGAAAAAAAAGTATTTTATCAGTGTTGCCTGAACATAACCAAAAGTTCCTCTCTTTGATAAACTGTTACTGAATATTTCTGAGATTTTCTGGTCTCAAATCTTTTCCTAGCTTCTGTATATAATGATAGCTTTCAAGGATTTACTCCAAGTATTAAAAACTTAAATATAATCACAGCTTGTATTGATTTTCATGGGCTTGTTCCTGGCTATGTGGTTTTCATACCTCTGCTATTTGTTCTCTCTACCTATTTATATTCACAGATTTATTCTTTGGATAGCTCAGGTGGGGTTACAAATTATCTTTAAAGATTTTGTTATAAGAGATCATGTCCTAATGTCAGTTAAGGAACATATAGCATAGACTAAAGATTCTGTGACTGCTGAGCTACCAAATTCACTTTGGCATATGCTACCTATGTCAAAAAGTGAACCATATGTCCATTGTTCAGGTGATTACATGTGTAAGCTTCAATTACCCCGTGGGAGTACGCTTGCTAATCTTTAAGAGCTCCACATGAAACACAACAGCATGTGTTCCTAACTTTATGAACCTCTAGTAAAAGTGATGCTCTGCACAAGCATTGTAGAAATACCCATAATTAAAAAAAAAAAAAAAAGATGGTAGAAATTACCGTAATGAGGGTTAAAAAAGCAGTTGATATCCATAAAGTGTGAATTGAGATTACAGAATCACGGAATTGTCAGAGTTGGAAGGGACCTCTAGACATCATCTAGTCCAACTCCCAATCGATTGCTCTATTATTTCCTAATCAAGGAGATATATTGTCCCATTTCCTATATCTAGGAGAATAATAGTTCCTATGTCATTGCTGTTACTGTTTGTGTTACTGTAGAATTTAAAGATTGGAGTGTCAGGCTATAAAGCTTCATCATGTAAAAATACACAATAAAGTTCACTGTCCAAAATAATTTACCGTATGGGAAATAATAGGTAGATGAACCAAATTGGTAGAGACATAGCAAGATAGTAAGTGGTTAGTATATCACAGTAAACAAGGGTCATCACATATGCCACCTTTTAGAAGAGTTACTAGATCTAGAAATTGATGTTATTGGTAGGGTTCATATTCATATCATGTTTCTTCACTAATATAATATTTCAGACCCTCAGTAAATTAATATTTCTCAATTAACTGAATATTTAGTTTTCAGTCCTTCAGGGTTTGGGAAAATAGACTGCTAAGGAATTTTACAGAGAAGTAATCACACACATTTCCAATACTGATCTAATTTCTGATATAGAACTTCTTACTTGCCCAAATTACGGACGCAGATGGGAAATGACTATGTGTGAGACCTATAGGGAAATTCCAATATATCTGAAACCAAACACCCCTAATATGAATACAAAAGAAATATATGGATGAAAAATTAAAATTACTGGAACCAGTGCCTAAAAATCACTGCTACTTCTGAACATCAGCAAATGTTTTACCTACCTAAATAATGTAGCTTAGTACCTGAAGACGTTATATTCTACCTAGATCATTTTTTCTATTCTGTAGTCTTAACATATTTTTTGTTGTTGTTCTATTTAACTGACACAGGCAAAATCAAGATTGGTGAACTGGTTTCATATGCTACCAATAGTCTTTTCTTATGTTGTCTTTTTAAAAGTGATACAAAGATACAGTGAACAATACCTTTTGTTATGTAAATAGTATGTTACTGCACTTCAAACCAAGAAGTGGTCATGGATAGTGAAATAAACAGGAAAGAAACAAAAAGATGGACAGCAAACCATTTTGACCAAAGGCTGAAATGCACAGTGACAAGTAGGTACAAGGATAGGACAGCCTGACATTTCATGTTCCTCCATGAGATTTCTAGTCACCCCAAATGGAGTTGCACCCTTGGCACTATGGAAACAGGCAATAGGTTCACTGTACTAATCACTGTCTTCTTTTCATTAACATAATCTCACCAATAACTACTGCACTACAGAAAGCAATCTAGGAGGAACATTCCTAAGAAAATTTGATTTAGCTACTAACACAGGCCTGCATTGTCACATAAAGTCTGGTCTGTTAAGATGGCTAGAATATTGAGACATTTGTGAATTGTATTTCTTCTGCATCCTCTGCCTGCCTCCTACTTTCACCTTCTTTCGCTTTCCACTGAAAGACAGTATCTTTCAGCAAAGATACTTCCTTTAGTGAATATCAGCTTCACCACAATTCAGTAAGAAGATTAAAACCAACTTCACCTTCTTTGTGCAGCGTTATGAGGGTTGGCAGCTAAGTGAACATCTGCTGTTCAAGTACAACCAACACCTCAACTCTACAGCAAAAAGTCTACAAAATCCCAAGTAGACTTAGTCCTGAATAAAAACAAAAAAAAAAAAACACCACATTCTCATTTGATTTTTTCTAGAGTGTATTTTGTACTCCGTCCTGCAGAGTGTCAGCTGTCCTGGACTTATTGCCACAGTCTAGTTTCTTGAAGAGGCTTATCATTCAGCGTGAGCATAATGCAATTGAAATCAGTGGAGCTCTGCTCATATACATCAGCTGAGGATATATATAAGCTGAAGTATTAAAGTGCACAGAAACTCTCTGTTATTGAGTATGCTGCTCTGCAGTTTTGCTGAAAGCACTGTAGATAGATGGGTAAATATGTAAATGAGAAGTTTCTGATACTGCAGCTTTAGATTAAAATGTCTAGGAACAAAATTAGCAACACTGGCATGAACACTGCAAAAGGGTTAGGCAACATCTCAACATGTCTATTCATATTCTTAAAGTTTTAAAAGTACATTAGAAAGGCAGCATCTAAGGGTATATTGCATTTTATTCACAGTTTTCTTATGATAGCATAAAATCTCTGCCATAAAAAAAAAAAAAGCAGCAGCCTTTCTTCATTGACAATGAAACGTTTCTGATAGGTTTCCATTATCCTAACTTAGTTAGTATGAATCTTTTATAGACCTACATCCAAACTGGCTGTTTTATTGGGTATGAGTTCTCCTAGTAATACTGTTGGTGATATTTTAAATCATGGGTCATATTGTAAACCATGGATCATACAAACATTCATATAAACATCTTTTTCAAATCAGTGGTTTAGATTCATTCTGATACGTCTTCTCCCACTATGGAATCTGAAGGAAGATTTATAATGTTTCCAGGTACTTTTTAATACAATTCTACTTGAGAGTTTTCTGCAGTTCTCATAATATTCTATTTTTGTGTAAATTCTTATGTCATGTCCCTCACTTGAATATCTGAGTGCTTCTTAGCTGCACATAGAGCAACATGCTCTCTGTCCAGATGGCGAACTGTGTGCGTTGGAGCATCTTATCTTGGTTTGTTCTTGAGTGCTCAGGCTTTCTGATGTATTTCGTGAAGTGTTACGCAGTGTGAAAATATATTCAACCTTACGGCATAGGAAACTGCTGGGTGAGTCATCTAAGGGCTTTTCCATCCACACTGGTCCCTCCTGGAGAAATCACCTGTAAAAAGGCTGAAGTAAGAAATGGGCTAATTTCATTCACGTGTGGCATATGTGAGACTCTAGACCACAGGGCGAAGTACAATACTGAAAAGCAGGTGTGATTAGTTATTTATTTTTTAAAAAAAGGCTTATTTCCTTCCTCTTCCCCTCTACAACTATCTTTCAGGTTGGTGAAACAATCCCAGATAATATATTCTCTCTTACATTTATAATCATGATTTGCAACTCAGTTCATGCATTCTGGAGATATCAGTTTTGAAGCATCCTGGAATATCTTCAGGGAATTATGGAATATCTGGTTTGTTTCAAGAACAAGCTGCGTAACATGAAATTAAAACTTTTTTTAAGTTGAAGCTTCTTTCGTTGATGAACAATTAACTTATATTTTTGCCCTTGAATCCTTGTCTACCATGTAAACTGCCACATATTTCTGAAATTGGTTTTGTTGGTACTACAATTTGAAGTCTAAGTCAAGGAGAGCATAAAAAACCTTTCTCTAACACTATGCTTGATCCTCTTAGACTCATGGCTTCTCAGCAAGCCTTTCTCCCATTTGGAGGTTCTTTAGGCCCAAAGCAGAAGTATATAATGTAGTACTTTGGATGTGTGAAAATCCATCTTTGGATGTGTGGAATCCAAATTACACTTTTCGTCTGTTTAGCTTATCTTACACATTCCTTGCAGCTCTGATAGCTCTTAGTCTTTACTCTGAATTTTTGATGCTTGAATCTTCTACTCTTTTTTATTCTTTATTCACTTTCACTTGCCTTCTTTTATATGGTTTCTCAGGAGAAATTAGTAGTGGTGATCAACGGCTGTGTTGCTTTGAATAATTCTTCTGCATGCAAGTAATCAGATGTGGGATTTCAATAGGATGCTCATTAGGCTACATGAGTCAATTTAACAAAAAGTAAGAAATTTTAGTTACATATTGAGAGAAGCTGGCAGATCTAAGCACTCCCTAGACAGAGGGGAATGATATTTTCTGTGTGTCGTTGTGCACTAACAACAAAACTAAAGCTAGTGCTTTTGAAAGACTTAGGATCTACAGGAATAACGAACAGCAAAAAGATTAATAGGCTCTTCTTCTTAGTCATCTGAAATGGTCAACAGAGTTTTGACATTTGATCCTCAAATGCATGCAAAATGAATCCCACTTTTAACTAGAGAGAAACTGGAGTTTTTCTGTCTGTATTTTGTTTACAGCCAAAAGTTTTTCCAATGGATATCTAGAAGCTTTTTTACTTTTTGTGGACATAGGTGGATACTCACAGCCTCATCATCAGAAACACCGTTCCTGTTTCATTTAAATTTATTCATAGAAGTAAAATAGTGTTTTCCTGTACCCCAGATTTCTTTTGCTTACACATGCTCAGAAAGATGGTTTTATCAAACGCTCTTTTGAACATAGTAAGAAGACTTTATATTCTTCGTAGTTTTCCTGAATTAAGTTTTTTTCCATTAAGTTTTATATGGTAATGTTCCCATAATGGATTTCTCTAGAATCATTCAAAGTCCTATTTAAAAACTCAAGTATCCAGTGCAAGTTATAAAATATTATCTAGTATGAGAGGAAAAGGAATAAGAGAGTCTGATGGGCCTTAAGTACTGTAAGCATGCGCTTCAGCATTTTGGTCTTCTATTTTGTTTTTCCTCTCAGTACCCCAGGAAAATACACATGACACAGAAGTCATAGTTCTAAATGTCATGAAGGTAAAATAGTCACCATTTGAAATTAATAATCAATGGGTTTGGAGATTTGTTTGTTTGTTTGTTTGCTTTTTTAATAGTTCCCATCATCTAGTGTCTGTTAAAAAAAGCGAGGTAAAAAAAGTCTGGTTTTCTGAAATAGCTCTGTTCTGAGACTGGAATTACTGTTCTGTAGTAAAATCTAGGAACAAAACAAGTTTAAGATTAGAAGAGCTCCCAGGCTCCCAAGCCACAATAAGGAGCTGGGGTCTTGCTGAATCAGGCTCCTGGTTCCACCTCAGGAGCCCAAGGAGATCAGGAGTCCTTCAGCTGTGGGATGCCTGACACTGGGGCTGCCTCTGCACTGCCGAGGGTATTGGGAAGCAGGGATTGCACCACAGTGCCACAAAGACCTGCAGTGCCTTGTCCTGGGGAAGATGGCTCAGCCAGAAATTTCAAGGAGTCTTAGACAGTTAAATCCCTAGAGGCTCCTTCCCCCTGGCATAAAAGAAGGAAATAAAAGATGGTTATTTCCACTCTATGCATTAAAAAAACCCACAAACCCTAATGGTTACTTAACACACTGACATTTCAAACAAATTGGTATTGCTTCTAAGACACCATACACACAAATCTATAAAATATCTATATATCCAGAAGATAGAGAACCATCACTGATATTGGTAGATTACCTGAAGAACAATGGAGAAAAGAAAGGATATTAGTGCACAGACAATACTTCAAATCTGTTGATTTTTTTCAGAAGACACATGCTATTATGAACCATAGATTTCATTCATTCACCTTGCCCTCAGTGCTCAGCAGTGGGGCTGCTCTGTAACGTGGAGAGAGCACTGAGATGGGGTCCAATCTGACTGGTGTTCAACCAGCAGATGATACCTGTCCACACCTTTATCATCTCTGGTCAGTCTCCTCCTGGCCAAGCTCGCCAAGTGTCCTTGGCCGAGCTGGGCTGGAGGGACCCCCCCTTCTCTGGGGCACCTTTGGATGTCACTCAGGGACGTGCTTTGACTCACTGGAGAGCTGGCATGCATTACCCCTTCAGGAATTTTTTGGTCATATTTCCAAGCTCTTGCATGCTAACAGCAATTCCAGGAACACTTTTCTTTTTAATGGGAATTTCACTTCTCAGTGAAGCAAATATTGCAAGGAATTTGAGACCCTAGGCATGGGTTTATAGTGCTTCTGCTGCAGTCCAGCCCTGTGAACATTTGTAGAAATATTAGAAAAAACAAACCCAAAACCAAAATACTGTTTCTAATGGGGAAAAAAAATCTGTGATCACGTTAATCTGAACTTGGAAGGATTCATCTAACTTTGAAGGAGCAGAATTGTAGATGTGCCTTCAGCCCTAGCAGAACTAAGCCTCATACCATTAATAACAAAAATATAGCTTTCGCTCACTTTTCAGTTTTTTATTTAAAATGAGAAAGCCCTGCAACAAAGAGCAGAGTCTAAACAGCTTCGCCTTTTTATTCAGTTTTAATAGAGATTGTTACGTACTGTAGCATTATTCTCTGTGCACACTGATGTTCCTGTTTTCTCTGAACTTCTCTCCTTAGTGTGAAAGCTGTCTCTTCTCACTAATTAAATTTCATTACCTCCCACTGAAGTGAAGAGACTGAGAGATTGCTGGCTGACTGCTTTTGACACACTTAATCAATCCCTAGAGAACAAATAATGACCCTTTTTTTTTGTTTCTTTTTAACTTGTAACTTTTTTTCTCGTCCTAAGACACAGTTTCCCCAGTCATTTGAATTTTGTCCATCTTCAGTTTCAGAAACCTAATAATAAGTAATTCTGTGGTCATGTAAGTAATCAATAAGAGGACAGTTGTTCATCTCATCTTGGGCATGAATATTAAACTTGCAATGTCATTTTGACCCTAAAAACTTGCTTTCATATTACTCATGGGAAACCCTGGAATCTTGCTATCTGGGGACACCACCAACACTGTATTCACCCAGCCTTATCTAAAAAGTTATTTACATAGAAGTTAGACTTCCATTATAGAGTTTCTATTAATTGTACCTCATTTTTTAATTATGAGGACAAATAAACAGTGGAGCTCTACTGATTTAGAAGTGACATCACACACAAACTTTACTATAATTCTCAATTTATGATGAGCAGAACTGGGTGCCAAGGACACTTGTTATCAGGTAGTAAATCTGACGAGTTCACAAAGAACAAGTGAAAGAAATAAGTAAACCTCTAAGAAATAATTGCCTTTAGTACATTCACTTTTTTGGGGGGGGGGGGGGGGGAGAAGTCTAATGGAGGGGGCACCTGCATCACTTTTTTCACATTCAGACAGAGCACAGCTTCTACTTTCAGATAAGAAGTGAAGGAACAAAGATTAGGTTTTTTGTTAACTTAGTAGTATTTCATCTGCCATGTAAATTCTGACAGCTCTAACCTAGTGAATCAGGATTACAGCTTTATTTGTACTTTAAAACATCAATACACAGAACATTTGCATACAGGCCAGTGTAGGTATGGGTCAGTTTTAGCCCCTGAAGTAATTTCTTTCTTTAAAATTAAGTCTTTAAAAAGTTTCACTTTGACAGCTGACTACATAAGACCCTATCCCTCAGGTGAGACTTTGCAAGACTCAATTACATTTTTGTGAACACTTATCATATGTAACTATGTACTTATCCACTGTCATAAACTACCCAAGTGTCTAAGTCACCAGAGTATACAATTTCTCATGATAGAACTAAGGGAAATGTTTATATGTCTTTCTTGATATACAAAACTAATGCTATACCACTGTTCTCAGACTTCTTTTTTGGTTTAGAGCAGCTTTCCGTCTCTGGTCCACTTTCTTTGCTGGGATATATACTTTGTACACAAGATATCAGTTCTGTTGCTATGGAAATCAGTATGCTAGAATTGATGGAGTTTTGGGGGCTTGTTTTTTTGTTGGGTTTTTTTTTTAATGCTTGCTTAATGGATTAACTACCTACCTGCTGGTTTACGGAAGTCTGAGTTATGCAGATCTTTCCATGCTTTAATGAGGAAAGTATCATTGTATTTTGATTTCCAGAGATGTCTAAATCCTCTTCTTGCCATGACAGGTGTTATCCACACAGTATGAACCACACTCTAATTAATTGTAAGATGGCTATGTAACCCGATAATTAGAAGTGGCAAATATTAATTTAGAGGGTTTCAGAAGACAGAAACTCTCACTTACAAGTCTATGTAAAGTTCCAAAAATAAGAAGCAAAACCTGAAATCTTTCATCCACCACAAAAGGGTAAATGCATAAAAGTGGGTTGTTTTGGTTTTGTGTTTTGTTTTTTTTTTTAAATAAACTAATATGAAAAGATTGATGAGATGAGCTATGCAATATTGGTCCTATTATTTGGAATAACAACTTGCTTATATTATGTGATGAGGTAGAAGAAATCATGTGAATCCATTCTTTCAGTTACTGAGGACAGCACAAATTTATCCACAAGCAAGATTTTAGTTTTAGGTCTCTTCCACAGACTTTCTAAATAAATTAAGTAAAATTTCTTAGTATCTCTTTAGATCTTTTTTTTTTTCATCTAAACATGAATATTTAAACCCCCAAAAAAATCCCTATCTCATAGGATATTGCAAGCATAAAAGACAATGTAATGTTAAATACCTTAGTTATTTAAGAGATAAGCAGGTATTGCCTGCCTAAAATAGAACTGAGTATTCTTCCTCCCATGAAAATTCTAGGGTATTTCTTTTGTCTTCATAATCAGACCTCCTATGAAATCCATATAAACTATTAATTTCATCTACCAATACAGAGCTTTATCCTAAAGTGCATTCTAACCTTATGCAAAGTGAGAACACAACTTCCTAATAGAAAGCACAAAACTTCATGTACATTTTTGCTTCTCCCATACAAGCATAACTGGTTAATTTTTTTATTGGTTTGTATCAAAGAATTCAAAAGTTAGTTTAGATATGAAACATTTTTCTTGGTTTGTTGGATTCCCATGTAATGTAATTGGATCTACGTGTTCAGGTATGTATACCATTTACATTTAGAATCATAGAATCATTTAGGTTGGAAAAGACTTTTAAGGTCATTGAGTCCAATGGTAAATCTAGAACCGTCAAGTCCACCACTAAACCATGTCCCTAAGCACCATATCTACATGTTTTGTAATATCTCCAAGGGTGGTGACTCAACCACTTCCCTGGGCAGCCTGTTCCAAAGCTTAATAATCCTTTCAGTGAAGAAATTTTTCCTAATATCCAATCTAAACCTCCCCTGGCACAATTTGAGGCCATTTCCTCTCATCCTATCACTTGTTACTTGTGAGAAGAGACCAACGCTGACCTCGCTACAACCCCCTTTCAGGTAGCTGTAGAGAGCGAGAAGGTCTCTCATGAGCCTCTTTTTCTCCAAACTAAAAAGCCCTAGTTCCCTCAACCACTCCTCATAAGCCTTGTTCTCTAGACCCTTCATTTATTTAAGAATTTCTTTTTTATATAAACTCTGAACTGAATCAAGTCAGTTCGATATGATTTGTTTTCAGCATGAACTAGAAGCGCAGTTATGCTGCTGACCTCTGTCCTGATAACCACAGAGCACTATGGAGGGAAGGCAAGGGTCCTTCACTCCTATGCAATACAACATCACGAGATGTTCTTACCCACTCAATTCCCTGAGACTAAATGACGATAGTGACTTCTGCAGCACCTGCTGGGTGATCTGCTGGATGAATAGAAAGAACAGAAGTACTACTGGAGCATATTTCACCCCGTCTTCCCTCCCTTCTCCACCCACTCAGCTGTTCTCATCAGCACCTGCTTAGTCAAAAGCAGTGAAATGCAGGCTGGGGCATGGAAACACAATCCTCCCTGTTCTGCTAGAACCTCTAGAAAGGCATGCTAGTAAGTATGGATAGACGTAAATAAATGCATGCCTGGTTGTTCACAACATATCGGCACAAAAAGCCCATTTTTCTTTTAGAAGTTAAAGGGCAATGAAAAAAATGCATAGCTGTGCTCCTGATGGGCTCTTCATCAGAACAATACAGGGATCTCATTTTTCTGGACAGTGAAACAAGCTTCATATTCCATCCCTAACCAGTTCTGGGGCCAAAACTGCATCAAGTATGAGGTTCATAGAAAATGCCTTATTTTAAGAAAAATTGTAAAAGAAAATGTTTCAAATTCTTTTGAAGGTCCAATTAATTATAACGTATATACAACAACCCTTGGAATCTCTTTATAAATGTTATTCTTTTAATGTCTGAGGTAAAAATTTGACATAACCTCCCACTCCGCTGCTGAAGTCAGTGGCTGATGAGGTTTTACTTTAGTTGCTTTTTTATTATTACCTGCTAATCTCTACACTGTTACTGTGCTACATCAGTACTTCTTTCAGACCAGTTACAATACTTGTCATTTAATACTCTTATCAATATTCATTAAATGTAAATTGGGAAGGAAAGCATCTTTTTTATACAGTGACTAAATGATACCAGTTAGCCAAGTAATTCTGAGCAAAATTTGACTGTTTATGTCCACTTGCTATATTCGTAGGTGGAAAAAAAGATCCATTCTTTCCTCGATTAAAGCTGCGTATGAGCAGTTCTTGGCAACTGTGATCTCAATTGCTGCTTGATGATGCTTGAAAAATTATTATCTTTTATTTTAAAGTCTTGTTTTACCTAGCATTGTCAGGCTGTATTTCACTTTCATTAGATTTCTGGGATAGGAAGAAAATGCAGTAACATGTAATAGACAGCACATTTTGACTCATATGCCCAAGGAGATGCAACAAATCATATGACAAATTAAAAACAAAGAAAATTTGAGTCCGTAACAGTACCAATTCAGTTTAGCATTCATATTTGAAAGAAAAATAGAATGTAGAGTTTCTGGTGTCTGTTTTATTTTTATTGGCATGGCACAACTTTAAAGTAACTGGTGCAAATCACTTTGAGTTTGTCATTGACTATAGGCAAAAGATGAAACCCTGTGTCAAAATATAAATGCTGAGCACAGTTCCATGGTTCCAGTTCAGAGAAAAGACCCATTTGATTCATAAGAGATATTTGGTTGGGGAGGAATTAGGAAATCACTACCCTGGCTTGAAATAGCTCCTGGTTGCAAACTCTAGTTATGGATACATCTGCAGAAGAGAGAGGAAACAAACATACTGCAGAGATGACGGATATAAGCATCTTACTTTCTTTTTTTTTTTCTCTTTTATGCTTATATTATTCACTGCATTGCAGTTTTGTGTATGAAGTTTTTAAGTCTTTTAAAACCCAAAGCGGGGACTCATTTGACTTAGCTTCAAACTTCTAAATACAGAGGTCAACACCATAGCTGCTTAAAAAAAACATGCAATATTGAGACACAAATAATCTCAACTTCAGGCAGATACCTGAATTAGGTAATATCAATCACTCATAAAATGCTTCTTTCTCTTCACTCATCATAAAGAGTCTAGACCACAGTCTCAGATATAAACAAAGGCATTATAAGTTGGTCAGTTAAATCTCCCCTGCTCATGCAAATGGAAAACATTTATTAGAACAGCAGGTGACAGACTTTAACACTGCAATCCCCCCCCAAAAGAGGAAAGAAATAAACTATTTAGCCTTTTGGACAGTAAATATTTGTATTGCTAACACCTCTTACTGCATTTCCCAAGCTAGAGAGGACAAGGCAAGGATTGGCCTAGAGACACTACGTGGTTAGACATTATAAGCACTATATGGGATAGCAGCAAGCACTAAAAGTATCAGAAATACTTATAGCTGTTTCACTTTGTTGTACCTGGAACTCAGACATGGCACTGCACTCATGGCGCTGCTTATACGAGTGCTTGCCTGGAGAGCAGCTCCATCGCAGCACCTGCCTAGCAGACGGGCTGTGAATCCCTCTGCTCTGCCTGGTGAAGAGCTAATGGCATACATGCAGGTACATGGTCAGAATTAGCTGTGGTGAGCAACAATGGAATGACTTGGTTTTGATTCTGTTTTCATCTTGCCAAAAGGATTATTTCCGCTCTTGTAACTGTGGCACCACTAGCGGTGTCATTTCTTCCAGCTATCCTCACAAGCTTTTCTCTTGGCAGATGCAGACATTTGAAATGGGATTTCCAATTTCTTTCCTCTTGGGTTTGAAAAACAAAAGTCTTCAAAGAAGCATATAAAATAAATACTAGCTTTAAATGACTTAAAATGCAGTGTTCAGCTATACAAAATGATCCTTGTGATAAACATGGAATCACATGAGGTTATCTCAGGCCTTTCAGGTCAGATCACGTTATGTCAGTGGTGATGCTATATCTTTGAGCTACTATAATCCAGAATGATTTGATAAAACATGGCAAACATCATGTCTGAACAATGTTATTAAGAAGGAAAGGATTTGTAATCAAACTATAGCTGTAATAGCATGTGACTAGTTCACAGGTATTGTACCACGTAAGCACTGAATGCTGTATGTAAACTTTCTATAATTTCCCTCTCTGTTGCTTTAAAAAGTGACTGCTACTTGCCCACGGACTCCTTGTCTACAAATATTTACAAAACGTCATCTGTAAATGTTGAAATACAGCTCTCAAACTACCACTGGGTAAGTAATATCTATTTATGGCTCCGTATAATAAGATCTTCTTTTGTAGGTTTTGTTTCTTGTTGAAAGACAGCAGCTTAATCCCTCTGGCACTAAGATGCTGTCTAGTAAACCATTCTGTGAGAGTTTTTTCTGTAAGAACTATTTTGAAAGGACTGAGAATCAACCCCTTTAGCTACCTCACATTTTTGGTTCTCAATTAATTTTGAAGACAAGGTTAAGAAACGGTAAATTCAGCCTGGATGCACTCAGTGCAAGAACTTGAGCCTTTGAGTTAAAAATCTTGTTCCCTGTAGGTCTGGCTCCAGTTATTCAGGCTGTTGTTTCACCCTATCTAAAATGATAATTTGAATTGATAAGATAGTTTGTACAGACGCTAAATCCATTTCACCAGATACTATATTCAACCATGGACCCCAAAGCCAGTCCTTGGCCCAAAGAACTTACAGCTTTTTCTGTATCACAAATGTGTCGTAAAGGAAAAAAAAACTGTGTAACTTCCACAAACCATGGTAACAGCACAAAGTTTCCCTAGGTAGATGCTCAAGTAGCACAAATCATTGTAGCCATCATCATTGCTGCAATGACTTTGACACAAGTCAGCAGAGGCACCAGTCTCTGTTATCAGCATGACCACAGCAGAATTGCAGCAGCCAGCCCCTGCTATAATAACCAGCCTTGCACATTCTTACATTACACAACCTCAGCTGCACATAGAGACAGATGAGCAGAAGAAAGAGTAAAATGCTAAGGAACCATAGCGTGTTACATCTTTCAAAGATTTCCTAACATTAAGAAATCTAAATCTGCCACATTCATATTATCTACAATTTTGAAACAATCTAAAATAGAAGATTTGCGTGCTTACTTAACTCTCCATGGCTTCTGTGGAAATCCATCCATTAAGTAATTACCCTAGTCTATACAACTATATAATCTTTTTACATTGAGAGGTATTATTCAGCATAAATAAAGGTAACATCATCAAATCCACAGGTGTTGCTATCTAACTGGGCCATGGAGTAAACACACTGTACTTTAATCCTTACCCAAGCCCTAGAGCCAACAACCACTTCTGTTAGCACGGAGGAACACGAAGTGTCCCTAGTGGTCATACCCTCAGAGTTTTTCTGTTCCTTGTCAAAGCATTTGGCTCAGAAGCACTGCAAAATCCCAGGGTTAGTGCAATGTATGATGCTAAACAGCTTGTCGTAAGGGCTTGATTTTGAGATAGGCACTTCAGGTTTCAGGTAGAGATAAAGATCTCAAGTTTATTATAGATAGATAAATAAAGACAAAGGTCAGTTCACGAGTAAAGCAGCTTCTGTGTCTCCCAATTTTGGCTATGCTTGGTATTTTTAAAACAAAGCTTGTGAAAGCAACACTCCTTTGCATGTTTTCTGAAGAATGGGATGTTTTTGACTAAGTTTTATATGTTAGTACTAAAGATGTAGTTCTGACTGTGATGACCTAAAGCATGTAAGGTTTTGATGTTAAAATAATTCACATTTTTATTATAAGAACAACTTACATATGTGGATATGGTGAGTTGACCTTGGCTGGATGCCAGGTGCTCAGCAAGCTGCTCTACTACTCCCCTTCTCAACAGGACAGGGCAGTGATGCTCCAGCTCTGTAATAAAGAATGCCTGTCTTCTAAAATTTCAGAGTCTTAGAGGTTTTCTTCATAGCCTGACTATGGTAACAACAGGGAGAAAATAAGATGGCAAAACAACTCATGGGTCAAGATAAACGCATTTTAATAAAGCAAAAGCAAAGGACGCACATGGAAGCAAAAGGAAAAAAAAAAGATTTATTCTTTACTTTCCATCAGCAGGCGATGTCCAGCCACTTCCTGGGAAGAAGAGCTTCAGCGTACATGTCAGTTGCTCCAGAAGAAAAAAAACCATAAATAATGTAAATAAGCCCCTTACCCCTCCTCCTTTCTTTTAGCTTTTATTGCTGAGCAGACAGCATAGGATATGGAATATCCCTTTGGTCAGTTTAGGTCAGCTGTCCTGTCTATGTCCCCTCCCAGGATCTTTCCCACCCCCAGCCTACTGGTGAGGGGGGGAATGCTGTGTGAACACTGGTCAGGAGTAGCTAAAACACTGGTGTGTTATCAACACCTTCCTAGCTACCAACACAAATCACAGCACTACGAAGGCTGCTATGAGTAAAATTAACTCCACCTCAGCCAGACCCAGTACAGTGGAAAACACACACAAGGTGTCAAGTCCATAAGTTTTCTATGAGTCGTCATCACTGTGTGGACACTTGGTGGGGTTTTTTTCTTCAAATCGTATCAATTATCTACTAGGAGATACTATTTCCTTACAAATTTTGACGTGCTTTAAATTAATTTAGAATGCCCATGTGCACATAGATCTCTTGCCATGCAGTACAACATTTTAAAATTCAATGAGAAATCCTTTCTAGGAATTTGTTGCAGGATGCCTCGGCAATTGTGCTGGCTGTCATCAGCCTCTGCTAGGTAAAGTTATTTAATGTAACTCTTTTATCTACTGAAATAAATGGCATTAACATGGGGACCAGTCCATTCTTTATGTCTCATGTGAGGCCCATTCAGTGACTGTTTGGAAAATATTTATTGGATGTGATCCTAATAATGAGGTAGCTGTAGAAATTTCTTATTTGGACTTCCTGGAAGTTTGGAGCATCAGCTCAATACTTTCATGTCAGCATGACTAGGTTGTGTTTGGTTATGCAATGACTGCACATATTTCTGGAGTTTACTGGGTGGAAGATCAAGCAGGTAAGTAAATTAGGACTACAGAATAGGGAAAGTGGAGTTTAGAGAGCCTAAATGTGGACCTAAATCCCAAGAGGGTCCTGGCTGTCACCCCCTTTACAACTTCTGCCTCTAACAAAAAGGTCCATGGCCAGCAGGAATCAACACAAGACAAAGTATACGCCTGAGAGTGTTTTACATATTTCTTGCCATTTTTTCAGGACTAAGTTAATGCTGTATTGTGGAGGCAAAATGTTATGATAAGCTATGAAAATTAGGGGTTTTTTTTGGTGATAGGATGAAGAATACAGCAAAGTGTTTTCCCATCAATCTCCAAGAACAGGGAAAAAATGGCAAAAACATAAGGTTCTTTCACACTGTCATTGTACGTGGTTAAAAAAAAAAAGCTTGTAAAGTGAATGCTAAAGTGCTCTATAAAACACACTATAGTAAAAGCTATGATAGAGTTACAGTAAAATAAAATGATGCGACAGTGAAGGTGAAGTTTTATATCAAATTCTCTAACAGTGTATAAGTTTTTTTGTTCTCTTCAAAACTCCAACCAGAGACATTTTTTCCCTTATTATGTCATTTTCAAAGGATAGACCTTTCAGAGTCATAGAATCATAGAATGCTTAGAGTTGGAAAGGACCTTAAAGATCATCGAGTTCCAACCCCCTGCCACGGGCAGGGACACCTCCCACTGGACCAGGTTGCTCAAAGCCCCATCCAGCCTGGCCTTGAACACTGCCAGAGATGGGGCATCCACAGCTTCTCTGGGCAACCTGTTCCAGTGTCTCACCACCCTCACAGTAACGAATTTCTTCCTAATAGCTAATCTAAGTCTCCCCTCTTTCAGTTTAAAATCATTACCCCTTGTCCTATTGCTACACTCCCTGATAAAGAGTCCCTCCCCATCTCTCCTGTAGACCCTGACAACAGATAATTTTTAATGTGTGTGATAACGATTTCAAAGTTAATGCTCTAGGGAAGTCCTTTGGTTTGTGGTCATAGAACTAAGTCCATTTTGGGTATGTACTCTGTGTGCTTTTGTATGTTTAGAGCAGTGTTAGTGGCAATTATTTAAAAAAGATCCAATGAAACTTTATATTCCCCTAAATGTCTAGAGGGTTAATGCATAGGGTCACAGTTGACTCACATGATCAGTGTCATGAAAAAGGTTTCTGTCTAATTTCTGTTTGATTCAACTTTTAAGTCATATTTGTGCCAAAAGTGTAATTATTAAGACACTTTCTGTGTCACTTGCACTGTCGTCTCTTTTACACATTTACAGTTTGTCTGTTCAGGCATTAATGAATCTTCCAAGTTTCAGGATGAATTATTCTTTGTAAAGCCTAATATCTGTGGGGCAGAGAAAGTGTTGCTGATATGCCAGACTGAACTTGCTACTTTAAGGGTAGAAAAGATAGTAAACAAATTTAATTGCCTTAAGTTCCCAAGCCTGGAATAGAAAACATAAACTGGTTTCACAGTCAGTGGTACCATACATGTTAGAAGGATCTAACACCAGGAAATCTGTCTGCAGATCTTAGTTTCTAGACTGATCTACATTATGACTAAATCTAGAGTAGGTTCTATTTATAGGCATTTAAAGTTGGCATATTAATACATTTTAGCAGATAAGTATTTGAACACAGTTGATACAAAAATTGTGGTTGCCCATGGTCAACAGTTTATTTTTTATTTTTTTGAGAGCAAACTGTGTCCTCATGAAACTATGCCCTCCATAGTGCAAAACTATATAGAGTGAAAGTTTAGAAGGTATTTTGTCCATTTATGACTCCTAGATAAAAGCTGTCATGCACTGTCCCTCTTCAGCCCCCATACAACCCACCTGGGGAAGGCATCCTCCCTCCTTTGGGTGGCATGAACACTACAGCTACACTGCAGGAGCATTTGCGGGGCAGGAGCCAGCTCTTGAGTCTGTTCCACATTACCAGGTTGTCAGGTAGAGAAGGAGTGTGTGAGTCCACTCTGGGCCAGGCACATAATTTTTTTCTGGTAGGCAGAACAAGGAAATGTGTGTTGAAAATAAAACCCTTTTAAATTACTTTGGAAATTAAAGGACCATTGGTGGGATTTCTGCTGTGAAGAGATTTGCAAAAGGGTTGTAGGTGCCACAGTCACTCGGACACTTCTGAAAATGTTTTTCTTGGTATGAAAATTCTTTCTTCCTACTATTTATCGACATGCATTCATGCATGCATGAATCCATCTATCCTGCTAAAGAGTTAGAGATCTAATGGAGAAAGGCTCCCTTGGGCAGTCAAAAAAATATTTTAAAGAAAAGGAGAAAATAATCACCCTCTGTCAGAGAAAGAAGAGCTCACACAGCCCTGCTCTCTTAGGAAGGATATTTAGCAATGCCTTTAGAAGAAGGATAACCATAGCACAACTACATAGGCATAGTCTCAAAACCATCCCTTCACAGAAAACCTTCCATGAGAAGTGCTTCATGTCTTTTGTGGTAAAGTTAACAGCATTCCTGTTTTCTTCTTGAAGTGATTATTAATTCAGATGCCTTTGTGCCAGATTTGTTTCTGAATGGAAACATCCCGTACCAAGGCTGCCTCTCTCCACTTGGAGACACCCCTGATGCCTTGGGTACAGAGACTGAAAAGCTGCTAACTCACCTTCCAGTCTTCCCTTGCCCACCAGCCCCTCTGGCTTTTGCTAGTCATGCAGGCTAACCAGAAGGAGGGGAGCAGGCCTGAGGGACAATTGTGTCCCTGCAAAATGTCATAAAGCCAAAGGGAACTCATTCATTTGGTCTGCTGTTTGCAGAATGACTTGTTTCCATCTTTCTTTTCCTCCCTCAGTTAGTCCCTGTTGGAAAATATGGGGCTAACATGCTTTCTATAATTGCACTGTTTGGTCTGCTTCTCCCATTTCTGTACCTAACCTGTCTAAGTAGACCATAAGTCATTAAGAGCAAGGCCAATGTACAGCTGGGCAGGTGTGCAGTGCCTAAGACAGGCTTTATCCTTAGGTATTGCATTAATAAATATAAGTATTATAATATCAATTATGAAAACGTTGTAGTTCATTATCCTATTTTAAATATGCCACAAAATTTGCAAAAGCATCATTCCAGATTCTTTGCCTTTATAGATGCCTTAGATTACATTCTTGAAACTAAGCTTTTAGAAAAAGATAAAACTGTACTGAAAGGTGAAGCTTGTGTGCGAGCTAAGGAGAGAATATGAGTGTGGTTCTTAAAGAATCCAAAATTCTCAATGTTACTCCTATGCATCAACTCAAGAAAACTTAAACAGTTTAAGTATATTTTCATCTTCTGAGAAAAGTCATACTAAAAATCATATTTAAAATCCAACAGGAGGAAAATGGATATATCTAGATTAATGCTATTTAGAGCTCTTCAGTTAGTTGTTTTCTGTAAAACTGTTACCTCTAATTTCCACTTTCTTGATTAGGATAAAAAAAATCATACAGCATTTTTTCTAAGCCTATTAAGCTTTTATGCTTTCTGAATAAATTTTACTACATTACACATTCTGTCACATAGGAGTAGTGAAGTTTCCAAAAATACAGATATTTTTGAACACATACATATGATACAAACTTAAAAAAAAAAGTGCATTATTTTATTACAAATAATATAATGGCTCATAGAACAGAAATATTACCTGATTTCTCTTCAATTTGAACTGGATTGGGCTTCAGTCTTATAAGACACATAATTACATTTATGAAAGAAAATTGTCTCACTGAATCTGCATTTCAGAGAGTAAAGCCATGTTGTAAAACCTACCCATTGAGATAATGACATTCTTTTTGACAGAAACCTTTCAACTGCATTTCTCCAAAATTAGTAGTTAAAAATCAAATTCAGTGGTTTTGCTCAGTTACTGTTTGTCTGATATGGTATTGCGATAAAGATGCAACCAAGGAAAATATTAATATCTAATAGAAAGAGAATTAAATGCCTTAATGAAAATTTTCATAGATGAATTCATATACAAAGTATGGCCCCAATAAAATGTATCAACAAAATACATTGCCATCCCAAAGAGCCTGCATTAGTATTTTTAATTTTATTCCAGAAGCATAGAAAGCTTGCATACTTTCAAATAATGTTATAAAATCTCTAAACAATGTTGCTTGTTTGTGTTTAACACAAATTACCACTTGCTGTGCAAATGAAAATATTTATATCTGAGTTATTTTGGTTTTAGTTTACATATATTCCAGTCAGATAAAGAAATCTCAAGGATTATCTTTCAACAAATAAATTCATTGTAAACATAGTTTCAGAAAGGCTTTTATGGTTAGCTCTTTCCACACTATAGCATGTTGCATGACTGTGAAATCTTTAAGCTCTACGTATTCACTAATAGACAATGGAAATAGAGGGCGATTTTGTAGGCTGACAAAAAAAAACCCAGGGAGTTTATTTCCTGTTTGTTTTACTGTGACCTTCATTAAGCTTTACATGAATCAGCCATTTGTTTCAGACACAGGATGCTTTGTGAAAATCCAGTTCAGAATATATGAATATCAATGACTGGAAAAAACATGATGGTCTAACTTCTGCATGTATAGCTATTGCCAATATATCTGTGCCACTCAGTTTTTATTACTGTGTAGCTCTAGCTTCTAGTGGATTACCCAGTTAGCTAAATCCCTGCTGAATATTTATTTTGATCCAAGTCTTGTTTACATGTGAGAATCCTGACTATACAAAATTTTGCATATGGCACCTCTACAGTATTTGGGAGACAAAAATCTCTGCATGCGAGTCCAACATCTCATGGTCCCCAGCTGTTCTTCCCTGCAGGCTGGCGGCATGGTGGGTGCCCTGGGGGTCACTAGATTGCAAAGAGCTATCAACAGTCACTACCCTCAGGGAGAAGAATTGCACAGCAGAAGCAGCTGGGAGAAACTGGGAAGGGAAGTGGCTATCAGAAATTAGGACCTTCGATGTGCTCAAAAATCTCATTCCAGCTCTGTAGATTGTCATTTTGATTCACCAGATCTACACTTGCTTATGAAAGCCAGGGAGCTTGCCCCCAGCATGAAAATGCCCTCTCACTTATTTGCTGATTTTATCTCAGTCAAATAAGTGTTGCTGATATTATAGCAGCCAAGTGTTGCTGTAGATGAAGCTCCCAGCCCTCCTTCAGCACGCACTTAGACACGAAGAGTCTGGGCTGAGGACTATGGTATGGATCCAGATCTGCTAGACACAGAGATTTTCTGGATATAGACTGTCTAAAAGTCCATTGGTTGTTGTTCTTTAAAGCAAAAATTAAAATTGTTATGAGAATGACAAATGCAAATTAGTGGTGGAAAGTGAATATATATAACACGGCTGAGCTGCAGTGAGTTTATGAGATTGAAGATCTTTTGTGCTACATAAGAATGGGCTAATTTGTGTAATGTCAGAAGAAAAAATCAAACTGTGACTCTCAAAGTGATTTTTTTTTTAATTTCTGTTGTCTTCTTCATCTTTTTCTTTAATTGAAGCTGAGAAGAATAAAAATTAAACAAATGTCAAACTCTGTATGAAGCTGTTACAGCTAATAGGCATAGCAGGAAACTTTGTAATAGTATTACTTTAAATCAAACTTATTGGCAGAAAGCAAGCAATCAGTGTCATTTGCCAACTTGCCATGAGAATGTTTTTCCAATGGAAAAGTGCTCTTCTCACAAACATGAAATTTTCGTAAGGAAAATTTTAATTTTGTCAAAAAAAGCATGATTTATCCTTCAGAAAAATGAAAATGTCTGCATCCAACTATGTATGTAGCGTTTCATGTATCTCATGACTCTGTGTGTTAGAGGCAGAATAGTTGCCACGTGCAAAATTACACACCAGTGTAGTTTACATCAGATTTTTCTGGTTTTTTTCTTCATTTTTCAAACTGACAAGAGATGAAAATACATTTAAAATTTTGAAATTTTTGAGAGAAGAGTCTTACCCTCTAGTCAGATTCATCTTTTTGCCTGGAAGTGGTAGATTTCATGATGGTTATTATTCATTGGAAATTTTTTTGTTATGTACTTTAGTATTTTTGCAGTTTTAATATGTTCTATTAAAAATATCTGTCAATATTTCAGCTTCATTTTAGTTTTTCTCTCTTTGTGTTTTTCCTTTTTCCATTCTGCCTTTGCCAAAAAAAGGAAAAAAAAAAGAAATGGGGGGGGAGGGAAGGATGTTGTCTTATGTTTCATGGAAAGCAAAAAAATACACACAAACCCTTGAAATAAACATGCTTTCTGAAATGTGAATAAAAGTACGATCTTTAAAATTTTTGTAACACCTTTGCTTGTTGATGATTACAAAGAATTTCAAGAAAAATGACTGTTTTCCAGGAGAATGGAAAAGTGCAAAACCATACAAAATTTTAAAAAATCTTTTGCCATTCTTCCAGCTCCACCTTGACTATAATCCTATTTAAGTCTGTGTCAACCACACTGAGAATTACATTCTTATTTTTTGAAATACCCAAGAACTTCTTTGCTATCCCAAAGCTATTTCCCATCCATTGACTTGCATGGCGTCCAACATTCCCCTCACAAAGGTTCACTCAGCACACCTTCATCCTCAACAATAAATACCTTATTAGCGCTGAACAGCATAGTGAGACTTCATTATAAAATTTAGTGAAAACCTAAGCCTTTGAGCATCTTCAAAGGACTGTTCTTTTTCTATTCAGTAAACATTTTAATAACAAGCAACAACCCTGCCTTTAGCACAAGCTTTACTGCAGAAATTAATAACTCAACAAATATGAGAGTGTGAGTGTACTTTGAGTTTTGTCATCCGAAGTAACAAATGTGAATTTGGCAGTTGCCATCTGGTTAATTTGATTACAGTTGGTAATGAAATGATGTGTAAAAGTATGAAAAGGAAGAAACCTATGAGCATCTTGTCCAATGAAAGTCTGAATACAAATGACATCAGCCATGTCCTTAGTTATGTTGCAACATCTGCAGCCTCAATAAAGAGGATGTAATTTGGCTGGGTGTAAATCAGTATAAAAATAACTTCATTTTTAAAAAGAAAGCATAATAAACTAATTCCATTGCTTTTTCTGGGTAGAAATGCAACATGGAGGAGAAAGAGACCTGCAGAGTTCAGATCAATTTTGGCAAAGCTTTTGCCACAGTATCTCATGAAATATCCCATGAAAGATTTCTTTAAATTGGTTTTGGTACCGATGTGCAAGAAAAAACAAAACTGGGATTTTCTATGCATGCACAGGGTGTGCTTTGTACTTTATCAGAAAATTTGTTGCTTGTGTGTTGCCAACACTTTTCCAAAAACAATATCTACCTAGACTGGCGCCTGCTTTGCCCTTGATAATGCATTTGAAATAAATCCTTGTCACACTCTGTAAGGTACTTTAGACCAAATACATGCTACCCTGCTAAGCTGATGGTGGCAGTTTTGTTGCTGTTTATAATGTGTGCTTTGGTTTCCTGCTTTGAATTAAGCATTACCATCTTTCCTCACTTAAATTCCTACGTTTTCTGTCAACAGTGTACAGGAAAGTATTGTGTGTGTTGACTATGAGTGCTAGTAAATTGATTATGAATTGGCCAAGGGATCAAACACTGAACGGTAATGAAAACTGTGACACCAGCCTGAGCTGTCTGTGAGTGCTCCATATTATTTATAAAGATGTTAAGCAAAACTGACTGCCTTTTGCAGCATTGCCCATGGGAGCACCACTGCAAAGAGTGTTAGATCTAATCTGACTGTTTCTGTTAATTATCACATGCAGGAGAAACACAGAGTTTTTTTACCATATGGGTGACAGCAAGGAAGGAAAACGTCACTGGATCTGGAGAAAGAGCAGCGTTTACAGCCGCATTTATCTGCCTCCCCTTCCTTCCAACCCCTTTTCTCTGCCCAAACCTGCCTCAAGTTGATGCAGCTTCCAACACCCAATCAGTGCCTGGGAAGATGGCAGGGGTCAGACACCACCAGCACCAACATCGTTGTGACCCTGGCGCATGCCCAGCTGCAGTGGCAGCATCCTCATGGCTTCCTCAGCTCTGCACCACCAAGACACACCATTAGGCCAGGAGAGGCACAGGCATCTGCACAGGTACCCCCATACATCATATATACACCCTGCAGAAGGTCTATTTTAGTATTTCAAAGGAGGTGGAGTATAGCTGCCTCACACTCTAGCTGCCCACTACGTATTATTTTATGTGCATCCCTTTGCAATCCCTAGAATTTGCTAAAATGTGGTTTTCAAAGAGGAATCCAGCATAGGTCACTGTCGTGTCATTTACTGTGAGTGTATAATTTTTTGATGCTGCCTGTTAAACTATTTATTGAGAGCTCATTAATTTCCTTTTCTCTAGCAAGAATGGCTTAATTCTTTATGCTGGTGGACTGCATGCAGCCTGGCAGAAAAACAAGGCCTGAAATTCTGTTTGATTATATCTCTTAACAAACAAAATAAGCACAATTTTCTAAAAGGCTTTTTCAGTTTGGAAACATTTGAAATTGTCTGCTGGCTGATTTCAGTCTGTGAAACTTTGGCATTTCTGTGAAGCTTCAAGATGCCCAAACCTGAATTTTTGCCATTCTTTATGAATTGTGGAGATGACCTGTAATTATGTCAGCAGATTCAGATAAGAGATTGTTCCACTATTAAAATGGCTTTTTTATCCTTTTCTTTGTCTGTTGGCTATTACATTCTTTGCATCCTTTTCACTTGAGGATTTCCACATAAAAGGAGGAAAAAAATCCCTCCCTTCTGCACTGGCAGATTTTCAGCTGAATTAGTGATTAAGCATTTTTAGATTTAGATTTTCTTACAATATAAACTTAGGCACAAAATCTGTTCTTGATGATTACACTCTCAATCTGTAATCTTCCTGCATAAGAAGTCTAAATCTGGACCCTCATTAGGTAGACAGCAGTGAGCCAGACAGTGAAGACTGGCTTTGCACATATATAGACTAAATGTTGACAGTGTCCATCCCTGGGGGCCCCAGCATAAGAAGGACATGGACCTGTTGGAGTGAGTTCAGAGGAGGGCTGTGAAGATGATCAGAGGGCTGGAGCACCTGCCTATGAAGACAGGCTGAGAAAGTTGGAGTTGTTCAGCCTGGAAAAGAGAAGGCTCTGGGGACAATTTATAGCAGCCTTCCAGTACCCAAAGGGGGCCTATCCTACAGGAAGAGTGGGGAGGGACTCTTTATGGGGGAATGTAGCAATAGGACGAGGGGTAACAGTTTTAAACTGAAAGAGAGGAGATTTAGATTAGATATTAGAAAGAAATTCTTTACTGTGAGGGTGGTGAGACACTGGAACAGGTTGCCCAGAGAAGTTGTGGATGCCCCATATCTGGAAGTGTTCACGAACAGGCTGGATGGGGCTTTGAGCAACCTGGTCTAGTGGGAGATGTCCCTGCCCATGGCAGGAGGGTTGGAACTCTATGATCTTTAAGGACCCTTCCCACCCAAACCATTCGATGATTCTATTAAGTATATTTTGTAATATTGCCAGTATCTATATTGGTCTAACTATTGGCCCCACAGAGAGAAGGAAATCTTTGGAAAACGTTTCTGTAAATTTTGTCTTCAAACTAGAGAACATAGAAGAGAATTTTCCTGGAGCAAATCAACATCTGTTTTGATTTTGGCAAAGCTTCACTGATATAGCTGAGCCCCTTCACCCACACACATACATGCCTTTGTCTGGATGTAGGGTGCATTACTATGAGTTTAACCCTAAGTAGGCAGAACTCTGGACCTTCTGCATGTCAGATATAATTTCCAAAAGCACTGTGCTTTGGGTGTATAAATGTGTCCTGAATTCCTTGGTGTAGATTAGAAGTTCCTCCACAGACCTCTGAATGGTGTAACCATGCTCCCATAAAGCTTCCAGTCAGGCACTAATCCCTCAAGATTTCTTGATTTCTCTGTGTGTATTTACTCAGAGTACTTTTCCAAAACAGTCCTCATTAGGGTGCTCAGTGGGAAAGGAATATCTCTAAAACTCTCAGTGCAACAGAGGAGTTCAGCAGAGGACATGATCCAGATCTGGGTCTTAGTAGCAATGCAGGAAATGCAATATTGCTTGTCGCATTATCCTGGATTATATTAAGGCAGATCAAACAGAGGCTATATGCCTTTAAATTCTTTCTTGGTTTTAGTCATTTTGCAGTAGCTCTGCATTAGGGAAAAAAAAAGTATTTAACCCTCAGGCTAGAAATCTTTGTACACAACAAATACTATTTTTGAAAGACTTGTCTTCCTGCCAGTTCACCCAGGAGAAAGCTAAACTAAAATACACTTTAGAAATGAAATTCACAGGATTTTGGTCATTTAGTAAATATTTTCTTAGATATTGTAGATATCTCTTATTGGTGCAATATTTTATATTCAGCCTGCCTGAGAAAATTAAAAGCCGCAGAAACATAGCTAAGACTTTTAGTTTTCACCTCTCATCTTCTTGCCCTTATCAGGTTATGATAAGCATGAGGCCACATCCTCATCACCCAGTCTGCACAGATCCTGTTGACACTGCCAACTAGAGCACAACAGGTCTGCTGAAGTGACTGAGATCCTCCCTGTATGTCGCTAGCAGCAGACCCAGCTCCTACACTTTACTTTGCATTGCCTCTGGACAAAAGCCTCCAAAATACCAACGTGGAAACAAATGATCTCCCACCACCATGGAGAAGAACTACCATTTCTTTATGAAAAACTTTCTCTTCTGCTTGTTGCTTTCAGTATTTCCTGTTTGTCCAAGAAATTGAAGGACATCATTAAAACTCAAGACAGGACATAGCTGGTGCCCTAAATTGAGCAGCTGTATAATAAAATGACTGAACCTTTGATCACATCACCACTTCCTGTCCACTAACCCACCTCTTCTGGGACTGTCCTGATTTCCCAGATCTCAGGGCAGCTTTGCACAGCTGCAGCATCATAATATATTATATTTAAAAAAAATAATAAAAAATTATGGAAGGACACATTTTGAACTTTTTCCCTGGTGCAGTAGGTGCTTACTCAAACTTATGTATGCCTGATGTCTGGGATAGGAAATGCACTGGAGCTAAGCTTAGTCTTTGAGATTTTACAGCCCATGAAGGAAAGGGAAGGTTATGCTTAGAAAAAGCAGAGAAACTCTTTTATTTCAGTGTATTTTCTCCCTATTAGGAAGTAAATTAACTACAAAGCATGTGAAGTATTTTTGTGTGTATATAAATACATACACACGTATACATAAATACACACACTTATACATAGTCATCTGCTCAGGAATGTCCTGCTGTTTTACAGACATTGGGCACACTTCTGGGATATCTGCCAGGTCACACTTTGTTTAAATACTTTCTTGAGGGAAAGCCTTGGCCCATGGCTTCAAATTGGAAGCTGAGGATCTTCCTGCTCTCCTGTCTGCCAGGGCTGTGGTGACACAGGGCTGGAGCCCCGGGTTTTTGGCCACAAAAAAATGTATCCCCTCACATAGGCTGCGCTCACCCACACTCTTCCCCGTCTTTGCAGCACAATTTCAGCCTCTGGCAGCCTGTCACCACCTCCAACACATGCAATGGTTACTCCTGAGGGTTACTTATGAAGCACATTGTCATAGATCTCTGGTACTCTTATGTCCTCTGCTCACCAAGCTTGATTTTAGCCTTTTATTTTGATGGTTTGAAGAGGGTGTGTGTGATTGCTTTTCCCAAATGGTCAGCTGGGGGACTTTGAAGTGTGCATATACCCTCAGACTGGTGCAGAGTAACTACATCAAAGGGGAGGGACCCTCCTACTATTCCTGCATGAGTACGGGATGGCTATCATTAGGGCAAAAAAACCTATTTGCAGCATTATTAAATGTATACTCATGACACTACTCTTATAGCCTGATTTTTAGAAATGTGTTTGCTATTTGGAGTGATTGAATTAAGACTCTTTGGAAACCTGTTTCAAAGTATGAGACACTTGCAAACCCTTCGCTCCATTTATTGTTTGCAGTGTTTGTCCTTTGTAACTGCTCCGTTCTTCATGTTGTGCTATCTGTTGCCACAGTCATATACTCTTGTTTTCATCTCTGTGTGAATCGGTCCAGGACCGCAAAGAGCTTTGAAGACAGCTGTGTGAACAATCTCAGAAGGAATCTGCATGGAAAAAATTTATTTTTTTCCAGAGCATGTACATTGCTATCCCTTCACAGGAAAGTTCTCAAGAAAAAATTTTCTTCCAGGAACATGTGCAAGGCATAAATAAAAGGGGCCAGAAATATCACTGGAGTGTATTTTATATTCTGCATTTGAATGAGGTAATTCTTTTCAGTGTTACCCTAGTTTCAATGTTTGTATCATTATGAAAAGAGTTCTCAGATTTTAGACAATCTTTTTTTTCAGACAGTTCTCCATTGTCTGAAACCCATACTCACTCTAGCCTTCCAGCATGTCATTTTCTATTCTCCAAAGTGACTAACTTAGGCTGTCTGCCCAAATTGTGTTGCTTATCTGCAATAGTATTTCTACGAAGATAAGAATGATGTGATTCCATGGGTTTTTCCAAAGAAACTCTTCCACAAAACTAGCACAAATTTCAAAAAAGGAACTTTTACATATGGGTTTTTTTGTTCTTCAGTGCTTTTAAATCTTCAAATAGATGACGTAGTCTGTCCCCTATCTATCCTCCTCTTAAATTGACAAAATACAGCATAAATTGCTGCTAAGTGATTAATCCTCTGCAGAGGTTGAATTTTGTGCTCTATACATGAAGACCACATTCTATTATACCTGTTAATTCTTTTTCTACACTCATCGTCTGGAAACCCACATTCAATCAGTCTTTTTCCAGGGGGACATGTACTGATGACTAATTCTACATGAGTTCCTACTGTAGTGTATACTTGCTGTTTCATTTCCTTCTTGCTAATGCCTACAAATACGGCTCTCTCTATCTGCAGCTCTCTGGGAATGCTTGTGAAATTCAGCTTCTGAAAAGGATTTGTGGCATAATATCTCAGTTGGAGATATTGTAAGATAATACTTTTTCTATAGCAACATGGAAGAAATTAGCCCATATATCCTGTGGGATGTTGTGAAAGCAGTTGAGAGAGACAAACTAATTACACTATCTCCTCAGCAGAAAACAGACAGATTAGAAGAGCTATATTGGTCTAAAATTGTCTGGAAAACTCTCACATGATTACATCCTTCTTGTAAATATAATGTCTTCAGTTAAATTGGTAAACCTAAAATCGGCATGCTTAGAATCAATAAACCAAGAAAGGACTCAGGTGGAATTTTTAGAAGCCATATAAATAATTTGGTCTACTTATTTGTGTTTGGAAATCACTTAAAGGATTCTTGGAAATTTCCAACCTAAATTACAAACACTACTGCCCAGGTTGTAGTATTCAGTAAATTCTTTCAATTATGATTATACTGACTATCTTCCAGTCTGATGTATTCACAATCACTAGATGTGAAGTGACATCTGATAACAAGTGCTTGATAGAATTACTTAAAAGGCAAGTACCTGAAATATTGCGGAGTAATTATTGACACACATTGGATTTTACATGTATTTTCACTGTCCCTTTAGATTTGCTTTCTCTCTCTGTATGTAAATCTATGTGTTTGCACAGATAGATATATATAGATATTAGGAATCTATTAAATTTATTTACATATAAACTTGCAGGTATCTCTCTCCTGCAGTCCTCAGAATTGTTAGAGAAGATTTTAATTTGGTGAAGTAAGTCTCTGCATGAGCTTGTAAGCTCACTGGATTCTTCTTGGTTAAACACATGCAAAAATTTTTTCAGTAGATACATGAAAAGATAATCATGTCTAAGCACTGCTGCATTTCTCCACCTCTGTATCTTTTGCTTGCAGTGAATGACTGCTACAAAAAGGATATTTGAGCATTTGCTGCAATTAATGCCACTGAATTCTGTCTAGTCAGATGGAATATATACATTTTCATGACTGACAAGATACCTGGTGTTACTTTGAAGATACTGCCATTGACTTCAGTGGAACCTCAGCATTATTATGTATGACGCCCAAAATATCAGTGGCAGAATTTCGGGTGCTTCAAGTATACCTATTTCATGAGGTCTAGACTTCTGCATGCCATGGGATGACAGAGTAATCTGGGTTGGGAGCGACCCATAGAGGTCACCTGTGCCAACTTCCAAGTTAGATCCAACTCAGAAATTAGAACAGCTTACACAATGTCTTTGGGCCACATGCAGATGAGAGGACCTTTTCCAGCCAAGATCAGTTCAGGCTACTTTCGTGGTTCTCATTATGAAAACACAGGAGTACTTTGATATCATCTATTTAGCACAAATAAACACTGTTAAGATTCGAAACTGAGCTAAGGTTAAAGAAGTAACTTTTCCAAGAAACCTCGAGATGATATAGTAAAGTTGAACCAAAGTTTGGTCATTTAAATGTGTTATTTTACTTTAAATGCATTAAAGATAGAAAGCTTTTTAAAGAGAGGCCATATCTATGTTTAATTACTTGGCGGTGAATGAGAAGAGTTGTGGCATTGGAAGGACTGGTGAGATAGAGAGACAGATCCACCCCAGTCCTGGGCAGCATGAGAGAAAGGTGCTCACATCTGCGGGAAAATTTCAGAAATGGTGGAAGTTGCAGTTGTCACAAACTGTACTAGGCAAAGATGAGTCTAGCAAGCGGAGTGAGAGGTAAGGAAGGACATATTGGACAGGGTATTAAAAGTGAAGTCAAGCACTACAGAAATCAGGAACAGAGACATGATGTAATCAGAATAAGATAGTGGTAAAATTATCTCCCTTACTATTTCTTCAAGTATATCACTAAATATAATGTTTTTCTTTATATTATATTTTTCTTTATTCTTTCCACTTTCCATTCTCCAAAGAACAAAATTTTTGCTTTAAAATTAAATGTGTTAAAAACCCATGCTCATTCAACTATCAGAAACTGGAAAAAATCAACCCAGTTATTGATCCAATGTATGGTTGTTATAAAGACTTCTTCCCCAGAGAAGAGAAAAATTATTCATCCCCTTCCATATCTCAATCTCCTATGGGCTGAATCTGCCTGAAAGGAGGAATAGCAGTTTCCATTTCTTCCTTTGATCCAGGAAAAGTCTGGATCTGCAAAACTGACAGTTACTTCTTGATAACAGGAGCTTTGACAACAGTCCAGGCCATCTGGGATTAATTTAAACAGTTTTAGGGAGGCAACTATCAACTAACACAAGATGCTGTATAGAAGGCCAGGAGCAGAGTAGCTGCAGTTGGCTTCAGGACTTTAGTTTAGGTGGTAGTTAAAATATACTCAGAAACTTTGGGTGGCTGCTCTAACAAGGTTTGAACTTTTTGATTTTGTTTCAGTCACATTGTTCTTGAGAAACAACGAGAGAGAGCACAAGACAAGGTTCACAGTGGCCATTTTTATACCACCCTGCAACAGCACCCTGGCAATGTTGTTCATTTCAAATTCCTTGATGGTACATATTGTCTGGTCCTACAAATTCCCTATTGGGCATCCTGAGCATGCTCCAGTTGGAGTACATGAGAAAAACCTCACGTTACCTGTGCTTCAGAGATGCCACCATCACTTACCGGCTGAGCCAGCCACTCTGGGGAACATTTCTGGTCTGCTCATAAAATAGCCCCCAAATCCATTTGTCTGCATCTGAGCCAATACTGCTTGGGACAGTTTGGCAGAAGCCAAAGATGAAGCAACGTTGTAGCTCACTTGCATGAAGAGTTAGTGCAAGAACAGTGGTGGGTGTGAGGAGTGCACACATCTGCTCACACAGGCACCAGCAGGCTCCACCATGGGCTGCATCCTCCCAGCAGAGCATCCACTGGGATAGAAAGTAGCTCAGTTCAGAAGATGGTAATCCCACAGCGTGACCTTTCCACAGATGTGAAGTACATGGGAAGCATTTCTAAACCCAAGCAAATAGGTTGTTCAAATAATAAGAAATGGGAAACTATAGGAAGTCCTATGCCAGAAGGTACTGAAATGCTCCCTGTCTTCACTGGAAATACAGAGTGTTTTGAAAAAGTTAAGAAAATTGATTTCAGACAAAAGACAGCTGTCAAATGTTACTTGCTATGAAGTGACAGTCTTTGTTCCCTGTTCAGGTCCCCTCACAACTCACTCTCGGCTGAGCAGTTGAGCACTACAGCTATTCCTAGCTCAGTGCACTGCCATGGCCTGTCTGTCCCTATGGCCTAGCTCGTGCATCCTCAGGTGAAGCTGGTCACTGGCCAGATGGACAGTGTCTATACACAGTTCACTTGGGCTGGAGAAGGGCTGTGCCATGATGTTGTCAATGTACAAAAGTCTGATGCTGCAGCAGGGGACCGTGGTGCAGGAGTCAAAGGTATGAATCCCACTCAGTGGGTTTGAGACTTGGCAGACTAGGGCAAACATGGGCAAGCTTTTGTGGAAAGGAAGGTTGGACAGTCCCGACTGCCCTATAAATCAGTAAATGCCAGCAGGGCAAGAATCCTCACAACAGCTGTGCTACCTATTCGGGATCTGGCTTAGAGGTACTGGTTAATATCTTTTCTGAACAGTGGGAAATAAATGTTCTGTTGCACTTCATTGATTGAGGTCCCAAATATTCCAGATCCTTGATAACTGACTAATGAGTTTAAAACTGCAGAGAAAGCTTGGTTCTTTTACATTTAAGCAGCTCCTGCTGAGAAAACATCCCCTTCGGCATGCAGGCACCAGCTGCTCCAACAACAAGCAGTGGTGGGAGAATCTGGATTTAAGGATACCAGTTTGTTGGATTAATTTCTCCCTTCATGACACTCAGCATGCCTCAAAACACTGTTTGAAGAAATTTTATTTTGTCCGAGTTTTGCGTGTGGCAGTTTTTATTTTTCTTCTTTGGTGCTCCTTGCATCAACTGCTGCTGTCCAGCTAACTGGCAGCGTTCCTCCAGTCCCAGCGCTGCCTGCCCCATAACCCCATGTTGCAAGGAGCTTTCACATCTGGAGGAGGTAGGAAACTCATTTCTTCTTCTGGCCTGCATCCTAATTTGTGGAAAGCATCCATCCCTTCTGACCCCTCTGCAACTGTAAGCCTTTCTTCTCCTAAGGCTGTACTCTGGTGCAGGGACCCGGCTGTCACTGCCCTAAAGCAAGCCTCCTTCAGCAGCTCTTCCCTGGGTACTACTTAGCAACACAGCTGTGTGATGACAGGCAAGAGAAGAAGGAGCAGCATGTGCAAACACCCTGCATAATGTAGGCATCAATAGTACAGGGAATTCCCAAATTCCGAGGAGAAAGACAATTCTTACCAAGAAAGCTGCAAGTGCTGGGATTTTGGCAGAGGTTTTGTGGAGTTTCTGCTGGAGCCTATTGCACTTTCTCCCCATATCCTCGATGAAAGATCATCACAAACATGAATATCATCCTTTCTGACTTTGATTGTTAATTGACTCTCTTGAAACAATAGGGCCATTAGAAAATTTCATATGAAAGGGAAAGTGGTTACAAGAGCCAGGCAGGTGCTCAAAATTGTTAAGTTCTGTTACTCTCTTCATTAATTAAAAAAAGTGACATGAAAATATGAGCACACTTATAGGACCAGCTTTCTGTCAACTAGCTTTAATAACTTTTCACAAAGTAAAATAGGGAAAAAAGAGACAACATCTTTCTAGGACCTCTTCTGTCGTAATTTTACATTGATATTTAACATGAGTAATAGATAAAAGTGTTTAGACAATGTATAATTATTCAAAGCTTGCCAAGCTGAAAACCAATACAGTTCTAGAAACAACATACTTGTAAAAAAATAAGCAGGCAGATTTCAAGGACAGTGGTTTGAATTTGTACCTTACAGTGTCCTAAGGTGCAAATTCTGCTCCAGTATCTCAGAATTTAGAAGGACAGAGCCTTTTTCCCCTGCATTTCCACTGACATTTTTCTAGACCCAAGACAGAATCTTAACGTCTTCCTTTTCTCACTAAAAAGTGCTTAAATGGCATATGTTTGCACAGAACTGTGGTGTAGGTTTTAACCATAGCACAGCACAGTTACTTAACATGACCAAAATAAAAATGATTTGCTCTGTTTGGATAAATTCCAAAGCCATTCAAATCATTAAATCTTTTAAGCCAATTATTCTTTTAAAGTTCAATTAGTTATATTCTGACCTTTCCATAAATATAATTTACTTAAGGAAAGATTGTACATCACCTTGATTGCCCAAGTGATTGAAAACTTTTCAGTGTTCTGAGGTGACAACAATGTTATAAAATTAAAAGAAGAATCTAGAGGACTACTTGTCCGCAAATTTGCAGAGAGAAAATATGAAAAATAAATACATATTGCACTGTAATGTATTTATTCTCATGCCACCCATTCTGTTAGCCCAAAGACCAATTCCCATGCCATATTCATGTTTTCCACTCTGAAATCCCACAGTAATAATCACCTTCCAGGGCACTGTTCTTGAGACTATCAATGTGAAGATTTAGAAACGTAGCCACTTTCTCTAAAGTCTTCTCCTTTTTTTGTATCTGTTGTGATATGAAATGACCTTCATGAAGATGAGAATCTGGCTTCTAGCATATAGACTATGAGATCTAATGCTCTTCTGTCAGCCCTGTCATGTACTATTAGAAGTTGTGAAAATCCGTGGAGATTCCAAGGTCAAAGCTAAGGAAACAAGTTACTGGGTTCCATATAAGTCTGTAGGAAAAAAGTTATATATGGATTAATTTGCTCTAATTTGCTACTTCAAGCCTTCTCTTTTTGTCTCCTTGTTTTGTTGTCCAAGCAGTGTTCATTCCTTACAGCATTGCCCTGCTGAATTTTTACACAAGTTTGTGGTTGCACCATATGTTTCACTGGCTTTGCTTATCAAGCCAATGCCGTTATCCATCACTGGTCCCACTCACAGCTGCATTACTCTCTTCTAATAACAGGTTTAGAACAGGGCCAGATTCATGACCAAAACCACCACCAAATTTCCTGGGAGTTGCTACCACACATTGCCTTCTGGATATTTATGACTGAAAAAAACCCATACCCTGATTACAACATTTTCTACTTTGCTGTGGTTAATGTAATATGATGTAAAAATTAAAACTAGATGATCAGTTGTTCTTGTTTAATATTTACAAGAAAAAATAAAAATACTGTGGGGCAACACCTCAGCAGGCAGAAAGCAATGTTCCTATTTGATTATGCTAACCACCTGATGTTTTTTTCTTTCATATTTCATTCTCATCCTCTTTGATATCCTCTCTCTCTCGTTGCCCTTGCTGAAGAGTGAAAGTACACTTGATCTGAAAAGTCAGGCTTACCACATGAAAACTGGTACCAAGCAGTCAATTGTGAAGTATTTAATTTTGCTAAAATTTCTGCTAATTAATAACTCTGCTCCTCAGTTGGGTTTTGATACGTGAAGTCATTTCTCCATCTGACAGATCAGTTTTCAGCTTTTCCTTCTTTAAAACCAGGATTTCTCAACATCAGTCTTGGTGAGGAATATTTACTTCTGCCAAAACACAAAAAACATTACACATAACTAAAAAAAAAAAAAAGAAATCCACAGAATTCATGCTGATGCCTGAAATGCAAAAAACAATCATCTGGGTTTTCAGCACTTTTGTGTTAACACCTGCTTAAACATCCTGCTATATTTTTACATTCTTGTTTTTGCTCTATGCAATCAGCTGCAATGCAAAGAAATCTGTAATGAATATAAATACATGTATCAAGAGTGATAAACAAATCTTAAGTGATTTTGCAACCATGTCAACATATAAATTCAAATAATAGCAGAGCTCTATAAAGTGTTTATATCTCATTAACATGTGCAAAAGAATATCACCAGTTCATGAACACTAAGAATTTTGCAGTTTCATCACTGCCTTTATGTAATTTGTTTGCATTTATAGATTGCATTTTTTAAGACATAAGTATCTTATTTTTTCTTTTTCAAGGTGATCTGACAGTTCAAATCAAGGACTTGTTGCTTTCAGTCTTGATAAAAGAACTTCCAACTAAACAACGCTTGTAGGTATTTGTGTGTAGGGCCATCAGAGAAGTTATTTTACGAATACATATTCCATCATGACAGGATATTTGACAAAATTCTTTAATTATGTCACTAGAAACTTAAGAGATTAGTTATGAGAAAAAATTCCAATAGAGTTGCACCAGAAATAAAGTTGTCCCTTTATGTCAAAATAAATAATCATCAGGGTTTTTTTATGGAAAGGTCTTTGGTAGTAACATTCTTTTCTGTGATGACATTACAACCAGCATTTATCACTACTAAGCAGTATATTCATCTCTATATAAATATATATATCTTATATAAATATAATCTTCCTTATTGCTACCTGAGTATTACAGCTTTGCTCATTCCTGTATGCAGCAGCATACATTCATTATCTTGTTCTTTTATGCATTATCCAATTTTCCAATAGAGCCTAATAGCTATAAAACTTGTCCCCACGATTTTGTCCAGAAATAATTAAAACATATAAATAATTTTAGATATACAGTTTCATTTTATGGTTAAATCAGTAATTTCTGGTCCATTCTGGGGGGTTTTATGCCCATAGTTAACATGTAGATTTAAAGTCCTATTTTCTTGTCTCTTGGTATCCTGCATCTCAGATTTTGCATTGTTATGAGTAACAAAGGTACCTTGCCTTTTCAAACTAGAATGAAACTTGAACACTTGATCAAAAAACATTTTTATCTTTGGAGTTCACTTGAGTTTTGTGGATATGAAAGGGGGAAATAACTACACAAAAAGAAAAAAAAGAAAAAAAGGATAGATATCTACAAAAGGACAGATATCTGCTAAAACACTGAGAAAAATGTTCAGTTCTAATGCATTCTGTGAAAGTACGCTTTTACGCAGCTATGTAAAAGAGAGAAGGGTACTCTTTTCATTACCCCCATGCAGGACTGTGAGGTCCCCAGCTCTCACCTGAAAAGGGCAAAAAAATGCCCCTTTCTGATGCTGCACCTTTGCTTATTTGTCTGGGAGATGAGGAGGGAGCAAAGTGTGCCAGCCATGGTGGCACAGCTCTTCTGGGGCATGAGAGCAAGGTTGGGTTTGGGTGCTGCAAGGGCAACAGTTTGCTTTCAAAGGGATGATTATCCTTGATGTGGCCTCCTCTTGGAGACACACTTTCTTCCTTGTAGCCATTCCTGAGGCAATGTCACCATCAGATGTTGTCTCTGTGCCAGGCCAGCAAGGAAAGCAAGATTAAGTCTTTCCAGAGATGGTACTCAAAGCATCCTTTCCTGGGCATCTATAAAACAACTGGATGACAGACAAATTAAATTTTAAGCAAATCAATTATTCAGGGAAGTCCTAAGCTTTTACCATGAAAATTTCACTGATATACTGCACTTGAGAGGATAAAGTTAGCTGTGCCTTGTGCTTCCAGATGAGAAAGCCATCTGTCTGCATCCACGCAGCCACCAGTGTAGAATGCAAAGGAGGCCAATTTCAAGAAACATGAGACCTCTTCCTACAGTTTGTGTATTTTAAAAGTGATGCTGCAAGAATCATGGGCCTGTGTATGTTTGCACAGCGCTGTAGGGCAGCTTTATCAGAGATGTGATCTGTAATATGAACCAGTGGCTCCCTACCAGGGCTGTTTGGATTGGTTCCTGTTCCACACCTGCATGGTGTCCTTTGGGGACTTTGGGGAAGGCACGACCCTCCATGGAGATGTATGTGCCTTTCATGCAGCAGAGTGAGGATCAGAGAACTTCAGTCAGGCAAAATGGCAACTTGAAAATGAACCAACCCACAGCCTCCAACAAAAACAAACCTTGTTTACTGTAGAATTACCTTTTGTTTTCCTGCTTCTCAGAGCATTGTTTTGCATGTTATCACAGCTAACAATTTCACACTAGCCATGTTCAGGCTTGCTTGAATAGTGGTTGCTATTCTGCTCAGATTCCCCATCCAAGGACACAGCCAAGAACCCCAGTTAAGCTACGCAGGAGAAAAGAAGGCATAAGAAGAGCGCGCAGAGCTCATGCAGCCTTCATGGTTGTACGGAAAACCTTGGCTATCTCAGTTTTAGTGGCTCGTAACTGAGAGAACCTTAAAGAGATTATTTTTAAAATTATACGCTCAAGTCCTCTTCATTTTTCAGGTAGCCTGAGACCTGACATCTGAACAATAGTGATGAACCAGTGTTCCCAAGCACACACTGCTGTTTTAAATTGCATCTGTGGGTCTGACTGTTTCCTTCAGATTTCTCAATCTGTCATGTCACAAAACTGGAATAGGTATGTGACAGAGGCCCCGATTAGAAATACAGATGGTGGCACAGGCAGAAAGCTTAAAACACAGTGGAATTCATTCCATTCTGAAACCACCATGTAATTATTTATTTCTGCTGACATTGAGAATTTTCTGTAATAATTGTACTGATTACATAAAATATGTGAGGAAAAAATGGTCAACTTTGAGTCTACAGTAAATGACTGATAGCTTTTGCCAAGGGAAAGCATTTCTCATTTTTTAAAATGTAGCCTTTAGCATGTCCCTAGGTTTTTTTCCATTTCATTATATTTTATATGCTTACCCTGCTATTGTCCAGTCCTCTTTAATATAGTGTCAGATCCTATCCCAAATATTGATGTTTATGCCTCCTCACATTGCTTACAAGACACCAAAGTGATATTACTGTCAAGGGGAAATATAGTTTAAGGTTTGGTGAGCAGCTGCTAGAGCAACCCACAATGCATATATATGTATATATTCCCACATATACATGTATATATTTCCACTAGCAGAACTTCAACCTGAGCTGCCAAAGAGGGGAGGAAGATGAGGCATTGGTGCTGTTTGTGTTTGTGTGAGTGCAGTGTGTGTTTACCTGCATCGATCTGTGAGTATACGTGTATGTATTGCACACCTGCATCCGAGTGCCTCTGCCTACTGGGATTATGTGGTCAGTCTTGCTACTGGTTCTATCTGGGGCACTGAGCTGCAGCAGCCTTGCCTCTACCAGGAGGCTGTCTGATTTGGCCCTACTAGCACAACTAACTCTTTCTAATCTTACAAATTGAAAATATTTGAATGAAAATTTTCACATATGACTAAATGTCTGGAGTATAATTATCAACAATATAAATATTTGTATAGAAAGAACTTCATGCTTGTATTTACTGGAGTACCATTAAAATCAATATTATTTTTTCACATAATTCGGCAGTACAAATTTTATCCAGTCACTTTAATCGCATTCATGAAGAGACGCTCACTAATCAATGATCCAAATAAGGTAAGAGGCAGAGAACAAAAGTTCAGCAGGCAGGTTTTGAAAAAGATATATTGTATTGATGCTTCTGTAATTTCTTCTGCTCATAATGTATATTTATGAATGAGGTGGATCAAGGAAAATTGGCTTTTGGTCTTAATTTGAGCTTAGAAGAAGAATCAAGGGCAGCTAAACATGTGGCTGGATATTTAGGAAAGCAAACAGATTGTGTACACAGTGTGGTGGATTTTACATAATTAACATAGAAAGCTTTCTGACACCATGAGTGTTGTTGGCCAAGAATGAGTTCCTTACAACTGGTCAACCAAAACAGAAATATTAAATACTCTGCCATGGTTCATCAGAGTAAAAGTACAAATTAATACAGTGTGTGCTCTAGAGCACTTTGTGTGGCATTACATTAATGCCTTAAAACACTCCCTTAATGCCTTAAAACACTCCCTTTGTGGTGTTCTGATGCTTTATCTTTTGAAAAAAAAATTACATGTATAATTGCTCGAAGGACTGTATAATGTTTCTCCAAATTTTCATCCTTAATTTGTTTCATTCCACTTTCCCCCAGTCCTCACCATATGTCCAGGCAATAATAGGGGCCACATCCTCAGCTTGTGGAAACTGATACCCCTCCAGTAATGTTTTTATACACCCCATAGGGATGACTGGAGTTTCTGTGTACTCTCAGCTCTGCTTTGGACTCTGCTGAATTTGCTTTTTCCTAGAAGAAATCCTCGTACTTGGTTTTGTCCCCTGCTTTTCCAGTCAGACGGTCTATAGTAGAGCAGAGGCTGACATAGTTTTATCGTGATCTCATTACAAATTTTTCAATACTCTTTACTTATACACTTATGGTTCAAACACCCATTGATAGGCGACAACCTCCCTGCTGCCACTTTTAGCCTTACCCTTTTACTTTCAAGTGCCTCTGGTTTTCCTTAGTGTGACTTTCACTGTTCCCAGCAGCTGCTTGGCTAATGCACTTTTGTCCAGCTTAAAATAGTCGGTGCTCCACTTCTTTTCAAGCCAATAATCAGGCCAGCTGGGGATTAATTCCTCTGAGCCAACTTTGCTGCCATACTTCAATGCCTACTGTGCACACACTGCTTGTGAGTGCACACATGCCAAGTGATGCCCTCCATCTTCACTCATGTGTCTCTTTCCAAGTGCTCCCAGTGGCATGTACCACTCCCTCCACCACTTTCCACAGGCTCCAGCACCAGCCTCTGTGAGCCTTCATCCTCCAGGTCTCCCTCTGTGGTGTTTTGGGCTTCCTGTCACACCTGTGGGGTTAGGGCACTGTCTGCCTTTTGTCAGTGTCCATCTGGAGAAGGGACCTTGGTCAGCAGATGTTACTGGCTAAACTCCAGGGCTCTCAGTCCTGTGCCCATGGCTTTTTGCCCTTCAGATGCTAGGAGCACACTTCTCTTTTTTTGGAAGTTTCATTGCTGCTCCTCCCCATAACAGTGAGATTGCAGCTTTACTTGTGACAGCAGCATTAAACTCTTCCAGGATTCATTTATTTTGCACTTTGCTTAATAACATATTTTAAGTACACATGCATTCTTCAGACATTGCTGTGTTTTTCAGATTGCAGTGATAGAGGTTCATAGTTCACCTGTTCCTCCAGAGTTAATTGAAAACTATTATGTCCTTAGAGCTGGCCATTGTCAGGAATAAGGACACCTCTGAGGTTTTTCCACTCCACTGGCAGCCCCTGCCTGTAGATACAATATGAAGCTCTGATTAAACCACATTTCTGGAGTTTAAGCTCTGCTGAGTGTTTTAGCTGTTCTATTTTTTCGCTCAAGCTATTTTCATAGTGCATTTTACTTCTGGTACCAGGTGTAATTCAGTAACCATTAAAAAGGAGGGCTGATGGCGTTCTGCTTCACTAGGTGCCTGGAGCAGTGGCAGTCCTGCTCATGCCAGCTGCAGGAGCCCTAGGAGCCCCACATGACCCCTTCCACAGTGCCAGCACAGCAGTTCATGCAGCCACCCAATTACCTGAACTGGGGAACTGACCCAGTTGAAAAATAACCTTGCAAGAGAAAATTGATTTATTTCCAGCTGGCTCAGTACCCTGAGCCTTTTTTTTTTTTTTTTCCACAGTCCTCCAACATCTGTGCTAGCAAAGTGGCGGTACAGTGTGGGGACAAGCAACCATGGGAGGGACCTGCTCGAGAAAGGATTTCCTCCAAAGAAATCCCTGTGAAACCACAGCCTGAGGGCTGAGCTCTGCCTGGCCTGAACCACTGCAAGATGCAAGAGATAGCTACCATTGTGTTGCCTTATGTTAGGGTCTCTTCCCTACAGGAAAGAGGGCTTGATGGGGTGCTCTACTGATGCATGACTTAAATACTGCATGCTTTGAATCTGAGGACGGAGGCAGAGTAAGGGGCATCCACTAGGGCACACATGCGAAGATTTTTGTGGTTGTGATTAAGCTTGCTAACAGATCCTTAGGACCACACAATTTGAAGGTCTTATTTCCAGAATGTAGTTCTTACCTATTATCTTGGAAGCTTCATGAAATTGTTTGGGTAAATTTGCCTTTCAGGGGATTTCTGTGTGGAACAGGCATGATCAGGTTTTATATTCCTTGTGAAAAGCCAGGTGCAGTATTTTACAAATAAGTATTCAAACACAAAGCTATTTCATGTTTTTACCTATGACTGTAGTGTATTTTAACTTTCAGAAACTTTAAATGAGAAAGGTACAGTTGCTGAAAAAGCAATGAATCACTCAGGCTGAACTTTAACACCCATTCAACATCTAATTAGTTAAATTAGAGCCACTTTGCAAGAGAGTCAATCAATTCTCTAGCTTTAGCTGCCCCAATGGTTCTGAAATTTGATGATGTTATCATTACTTCAGAGGAGACACTCAGTTAGCATTTTAATAAGTGCATTTTCCCCCAGCACTTTAACTCTGAACCAGGAACTATCGTAAGTTAAAATATTATCTGCAAAATGCAGACTCTCATGGGCCAGCAATGTGTCCGCATCTGAAAACTTTTCTGGTAGAGCTTTCTTATTACTTTCTCATGGATCAAGAGAATTACCATCAACCAGAGTTTCGTGATGTGCAGAATGAGAAGGTAATTAACAGGACAGAATTTGAACTGAAGTAATACCTTTGCAGAAGAAACTCAAAATGACTTATTAAAATTCACTATTCACATATGACTAAATGGTGAGACAAAAGTACCCCCAGAAGGTTTGAACTAGCCTTTAAATAAAAACCAGATGAATACCATGCTACCAGCTTCCTCCAAATTAAGCAAATACATTTGATGTTTCACTGGAGCACTGTCAAGCGAAGGCTGAAGATTTCTCTAAAGTTTGAAGCATATCAGATAAAAGGATATGTACACATACAGAAAGCCTAGATTGGCTTTATTTCTTAGCTAGTTGCACTATTCCCTCAGGAAAGGATGAAGAGGCTCTTGTAGCTCTAAAATTGCTTGATCTGACTTCTAGTCTCTTTATCTTGCTGAGAAATGGTATGTGGGCTGCTGGATCCCTGCTTCTGCTGTAGGACATTAAGGAGGTAATATCCTTCAAGAAGCTGTATGGTTTTATGTTGGAAGATGTCTCACAATGCAGGCCAGTTCTACGAAGAACCTAGAAAAGGCCAATGCCTTTATCACCTCTGAGGCTCTGCATCAGCTGTCTTTGAACAGCCTGTCTTTAAAAGGAGGGAAAGACGTGACTCTCCTAAGGTATCTTGTGGAAAAGTAGTAAGCTGGGTGGAGGGAATGGTTATTCAGCCCCTCAGGTCTGTCCCTTTCCTCTCAGTTGATGCTGTCTCTCCCATCACTCTCAGGTATGCTCGTGGCCTTCCAGCTTGAGTTCACTCTTTGTTATTTTTTTTTTAATATTACCCTATTTCTTGTGCTTTGTTGCCAAAAGACAGCATAGTTCAAAAGCACTTGAGAGCTTCTCCACAACATTTTCAAGCCCTTTTAGTGAACAGTCACCATGGACAAATTCACTTTTAAAAGTGAAAATTTCAGAAAAATTGAATGAATTAAAACAAAAATTCAGAATGAAATTTTTGGGTGTGTCAGACCAACTTCATTCATCGGACTGTTGCAGAGCTCTGCCTTCTATTTCATGCTTAGTTTGAGTTTTTTCATATATGATATCGCATTGCATAAATGTCCCTACCACATTCATTTCAAACACACCGCTCTCTCTGGAAGTTCTTTTTCCATACAAATCTCACTAAATTTCAGAGCTCTTGGAAAACAAAACAACCCAGCATTTCCCAAAAGTGATAATTATTAAAGGATACCATCTTTCATCTCTACAGCATCCCTGTCTGCTTTAACAGGTTGTTGTTTTTAAGGTTTAAGCAGATGTTAAGAGAGGAAACATGATGGGCTATCCCTGAAACATCACAACGGTGCTTTAGTTGTTTTAGTTCTCAGTCGCTGCTTGTGAAGGGACAGATCAGGGCTGGTTTTGATGCACATGCATTTCAGTTGCTGTCAGTGCAGTTACTGCAGCAAAGTAGGAGATACAGAACTGGGGACCCCAAGAGAGCAAAACATAGTGGAAAGTGAGCTAGAAGATTTGCAAGGAAATTTGAGTAAAAGGCAAAATAAAAAACATATTGGTCATGCAGCAAGTAGGGAACTGTGCTGAGAACAGACTGGCCAGACAAGGACAGAGGTTGTAGCTTTTACCACTCTTTTGAAAGTAATGGTATTCTCTTAATTGCCACAAAGCTATCATCATCTTTTACCTGGTTAATTAAGGTACTAACTTAATTATAACCTTGCTTATGCATCCTGGAAGTGTTACTATTTCCTCAGATGTAATGACCAAATTTTACACAGCTCTCATTGTCCTTTTCATTCATGGAAATGATCGACTATGTCTTTGATATAATTACTCTTACAGGATCGTCACGCAGGAGTCATGAAACTGCTATTTCTCTTTTCATTTGTGAAGTAGAACCTAAGCAAAATTTCCTGTTAAGTTTTTAGAAGTTTTAGCTCTACAGTTAGCAATTTAGGCCGAAGATGATGCCAGCAACCTACTGCAGAGCAGGTGCTTCAATTCAGGACCCTGAATTTTTAAGTAACTCCCCTAACTCTGGAGCCAGGGGTGGTTTTTATAGTGCTTATGCAAAAGGTTACAAACTCATGTAAAAGCCATGATAAGGTCATACACGGTTGTTTTTTGGCCTCCATTATGTTGATCATCTGCACCCACCTCTTCTTTGCTGTGTGTCCCCTCAATATCATAGAATCATAGAATGGTTTGGGTTGGAAGGGACCTTAAAGATCATCAAATTCCAACCCCCCTGCAACGGGCAGGGATACGTCCCACTAAACCAGGTTGCTCAAAACCCCATCCAGCCTGGCCTTGAACACTTCCAGGGATGGGGCATCTACAACTTCGCTAGGCAACCTATCAGGATCTATCAGGTATTTCGTATCAAATAAGCCAGCCTTCTGAGAATCCTAAAAGACAAACATAAAAAAGGAGATGAGGCCATGAAAATGAAGGGAGAGACGTCTCTCACTAAAAAATTAGCTCTTCAGTCACAGCTCTGGGTAAAACCATGCATTTAAATCTATTCTTCTACACAGAGTTTTTGCTTCCCCTCCCAGAAAATGCTCTGATATCAGCACAGTGAACCTGCACATGCAAAAGCAAAGTCCCAGCTTATACCTATTGAGCCCTCATGGTAAAATATACTGATCTCTGGAGAGGAATGACAACAAGAAGCCACAGACATGGTTCAGCAGAAAATCTAATTCTCCATGTTAAGCATCTTTATGAACTGTGCCTCACTCAGCTTAACACATTTGTCCTTCACATTCACGGACACAACTTTTTAAAGAAGAAAAATGAAAGATAATAAATGAAAAAATAATATGCAAGATACTGGAACAGCTCATCTGTTTTCTCTCTCAGTGTAGGTATGCGACTTAGAAGAAAACAACATGACTGACACAAGTTAATTTCCTTTCCCTTCTCTTCCTGTAAAAGATTATGAAATAGTGAATTATAAAACAGCACATTCATAGCAGACTAAAATAACTTTTCATGCAGGGAATAATAAGTGTGTTGAATAGTTTACTATTTTAAAAGATTTAGATGTTATTCTGGAGAAAATACTTGTACTTAAAGGTATGAGCAAAAGCAATTAAAGTAACAGGTTTTTATTCCTTTTTTACATTCCAGTCACTTTAGGATGTTTATATGCTGTGGCAGACAGTCAGAAGTCAATTGGCCAGATCTAAAATTTGCAAGAATCAATGCAGAAGTTAGCAGGACCAACCAACTTTAAACATGCTGGACATTTGATAAAGGATCTGTTATGAGTGTCCCATATTTCCTTTTCTTTTTTTATTTACAAATATATTAGGTTTGCTTTCTGCAGAGTTTTCCTGGTGTGCCTTGGCTATGCCAGGTATGTCTCTTCCTGGGAGGAGATGGTGGGGAGTTTGACCCAGAGGCTTGTTGAATGCAGCCCTCTCCAAAGCTTCGGCTGATGGCTGTGACAGTGGTACGCTAGTGAGGAGGACCATAGCCCCCAGGAAAGCCTGTGTTAGCCACAGGATGTTTAAATGCAGTTTTCCCAAGGGAGAGGTGTGGAGCAGTCACTCTGCACCAGCCCAGTGGCCTGAGCCTCTCTACTGAGGGAGAACTTGCTCAACTTTTAGAATGACATTTTAAACCACCAGAACAGCCTTAAAAGCAGCACAGGCAGCTGTTCCCCAGATCACCCTCTCTCTCCACTCCAAATCCCATGTAACCCCACTTTGTTCTGGTTTGAAACTCCTGCAGATCCCTCTACTAGGCACACAGCTCCCTCCCTGAGATCTTAAAGGGCTTATGGCTCCCTCCCCAAGCTTTTCAACAGTTGACCTGTATAAGTATAAGTCTGTATGGACTTCAGCCTTTAACGTATAAGCCTATATATATATATATAGTGCAATACAGTGCAGTAAAAGAGGAAGCTATATTTTATCAGTGTGACTTTTGGAGATGTACAAACTTCAGAAATTAGTGTTATAAATTTGTCAGCAGGTGATGTGTGGCTGCAGAATTATCCCAGCCCTACCCCTTGTGTCCTTTGGATGAAACATCAAAGAAGAATGGAAGTTAACTATGCATGAGATGCACTAAAACTATATGCTTAAATAACACCCATCCACTGTATTTTTCTATTTCATTTCAGGTCACTTTTTTACAGAATGGAAATTCATAACCAAGTGAACAAGTATTTTCTTCCTGATTATTTTATTTAAAAGCTTGTACTGTGAGTCTTCTGAGCCTTGGAGGAGAGCAGCTTTTTACATCCTTGTAACAGGACTGAAACGTGGAAAGGGCAACCGTTTTATGCTTACATTGCACAAGACCATCAACTGCAAAATATGCTAGATAATGGAGAATATTTCCCTTCTGGGCGTGATTCAGATCTCGTAGCAGGGTGATTTCACCGTGACTTCCCTTCTCATGTCCCCCACAATAACTCCATGAAATTACAGTAGCTTACCCAGGAGTATCTGAGCCACATGCACAACCCACTGAAACAAATGGAAAGTTGCCCTTTTCTTATAGCACACAGGCAGAAAATTATCTGAACAGAAATCAAAATACAAAATGTTTCTATCCAATTTTTATGGTTTATCACAATTCCACATAAAATAAATGCAAAGCTTTGCCCATTGGAAAAAAAAAATATTAAAGATGATGGCTTCTATTGATTTAGCTGGAATATGCAGCAAAATGCAGACTAATGCAGGTTTCTGTTTTAGAGAATCCCCATAAGAAATTTTAGATATAGTTTATATCCTTCTGTTTTTCTGTTTCGGTATTTCTTTAAAATTATTGTAAAGAGACCTCATAAAAAAATAAATAAAGAAAAATCAGATTGAACATGGAAGCGTATCTTTTTAATTTGAGGAAATATTTCTAATCAGGCATTTGAAAACATTTAGGTCTTCAGCGAGAAAATTAACCTTGACAATAAAAAATAAAAACAGTGAATGCATTATTAATGCAGTATTAAACATCTTTATCATTTTGAGAATGGTGGCATAAAGATCATGGATGCCTCCTCTTTGGTGAACTGATTCACTTCTCTGACACTGTAGTTTTCAGGTGGGGGGAAAAATGATGCCTGAATTAGCATGTAAGAACTTTACAACTTATAAAAAGTCATAAAAGGGATGAATCTTATGTTCTGAGACTCGAATATCTTCAACATTTTCTGTGAGTTATTTTCGCTTTCCTGCTCAACAGCAATGCAACAGTATACCTGCAGCATATATTTGTTGTAACTTAATAAGATTTCATGTATAAATCAGAGCCAGGCCAAGCTGTAGAGGTGAATTCAGGCTGACAGCTGTCTCAAAGCTCACCCTAGAGAAAACATAAACACTGCATGTATGCTATTTAGAGTCATACTGAACACCCTAGTAGTGTAGGACAAGCACAAAAGGCCAATTTTTGTTGCCAGGGCAGGGTCAAGAGATTTTCAGTGTAAATGAGCATCAAGCACATCCATTTAAAAACCTTTCTCAACCGGACAACAGCACATCTTATTGTCTGTCAGCAGTGTCAGTCAAGAACCACTCCATAAGGGCTGATAGCCATGCACTAAAGATGCAATACAGCTGATAACAATGGGTAAAGCAAACCTGGACCACTTGTTTGGAGCTACATGTGGGTCTATTTTTATTCTGGAAAGAACAAGAAGTGCTGTGGAAAGGAGAGGGACAATGGTAGCAGCTTGGTTTGTAGAGGAAAAAGCACTGATCTGGTCTGATCTGAAATTGGTACAGAAGATGCATTCTTGGGTTTTCTCCTTTATTGAAAGTCTTTCAGAAAAAAAATGTCATCTTGCAGCTGGAGGTAAAGGGAAATTACTTCTACAGCTATGCTACCTTTCATGCCCAGGGGCACCATTTTCGTATCTCCATAACACCCATACATCATGGGAGAGATTCTTTCCTGGTATAATTGACATAAATTGATAACGTCCCCTAGAGGCTGAGCATGATAGCTCTTTCTGCTTGTGCTATGACAGACCGGTGTACCTAACATTAATAGACTGACTTCAGTACCAATGTTAATGAGAATACATATCAAAAACATCCTTGGAAACACTTTTTAATGTTTATTTGTCTACAGACACAAAATGTCGGTTGGTCTTGTATTAAGTGGACATTATCTCCAAGAATGTTAGATGGATTAAAACAGCTTTCAACCTTCTTAACACAGTCTATCAAATGCAAACACAAGTTTGCTATTCTGTAAACAAACTGTCATCCTGTTTTATGATGATACCTACATGCACTGCCAGAAAAAATGACAATAACATAAGTTCTATTGCTATCTGCTCACAGCTTTCAGGAGCGCATTTTTGAAGGGATCCAAATATTGGTCAGCAGATTTGCTGGAAAGAGTAGAAAATCACAATGCAAAATAAAAGAATTCACTCACAGTTTGGTTACTGGAAAGAAAGACCTATTTGCTCTAAGTACTATTTTCACTCCATTCCTCTCCTATCCAGGAATGTGTCAAATCCTCCCATAGCAAATTTGACTCCATGGTCCTTAAATAGGTCTAATTGTCTTTATAAATGTATATAACCTACTGTCAGCAGAATCTACCTTTAATAATATAGATTATTATTATTATAGAAGAAACATCCCATGTACAAAGAAAAGGACCAGTTATGGGAGACATCCTGGCCTATCAACTGTCAAAAGGTGTTTGCTATATTCACAGATACCAAAGCCCAACAATTATTGTCATTATTTTCTCATCCCTTTTTTCTCCCAACATTAAACAATAAAAAATTGTTCCAAAGAGCTTGGAGGGAGGTGTGATGAACTCTGTGGACACTTTACGTACCCATGGGTGTAAGGAGAGGTTTATTTGGGGAAGAACTGTAGATTTGGGTATTCGAATAAGAGTTACATTGTAAGCTATCTGAAGCAAATTGTGGTTTTCTAGTTTGGAAGCAGAAGCCCAAGCAGCTACAACAAGAATTGCCCACAGAAATGAAAACAGGACCAAAAGGAAAAATATACATATCAAAAAGATTACTTTGAAAATATAGTTATATTTTTTACCTTCAAAAGATCCTATACTAAATTGTAGCCCTGTAAGTCACAGGACATGTTGCCATTTCATAACATAATAGTTACATGTTGTTCTACCAGAAATTCAAAAACTAAATGTAAGTGGATTTTTAAGCCTGAGTTCTGGAAATAAAGATGAATGTCTTTGGCAGTCCTCTAGATACCATTGTATTTTGTCAAAGTTATCAGCCTAAATTCACCCTCAGAATAAGTCAGCTGAAGTCAGCAGCATTGTAACAGAATGAACTTGCCTTAATGGAATTGAGGTCAGGGTAATATTTAGTTCATGTTGTATGTGGTACAGCATAAAACTGAAGGTTTTCAAATGTGTTCCAATCCTACTTGGCAAACACTGCCATTTCAGAAGCGGGTCCTTGTGTGTCATAAACTTAGACTTTTTTCTTGACCAATTAGACCAAATTCTGCTTATTATTTAAGTTACTCACCTAAAACACAACTTATTAGAAATAGTTACGTCCCAAGATGACTTTGACTTAGAAGTTTATATGTAGTAGCAATAGTCCAAGAAAATGATGATACAAGCTAAAACATATTGCTTTCTTCTAATTCAGTTTGTTCCAAAATAAACTCAGGACTTCCACTGAGTAGTAAATCAGTAGGTTTCTTATTGGTGCATCATCTCCACTAGTGTTTTAGATCAGAACAAGTGTGCATCTCCCAAATATTTCCTGTTTACCACATTTTCATTGGCATTGTAGAGGTCCATTTTGATGAGGTAGACTGGAAAACATATTCTGGGAGTGCACTTTAGCAGGCCCAATCATGAACGGGCTTCAGTCCAGGAGCTCAGACTATGGTTACCACAATGTAAAACTCCCTGAATCTGTGTAGTTTATAGATGTCCTCGTCACAAACTGTTTCATGCTATGAATATTCTCCTACTGGTCATCATCATTTACTAATAAAGGCAGACCCTCTGATCACATTAACAATTTAATAGGTAGCTACAGAGGTAAGGGAATCCTCATACCTAATTTTTGATGACCTTAAATGTTTCCATGTAAAACATCACTTTGAAGAATAGTTTCCTATGGTTCTTGATCCCTAGCAGAGAGAATGCAGAGAATGATTCTGATGTATGTCATCAAAATAATGAAAAATAAGGATGCACTTCTCATAGTGCAGTGTTGTTAGGAACTATTGTTTGACTTCAAGGCTAAAAATGTCCATCTTCTGAACATGTTTTTTGCGTTTGCCAGATTGTCCTAACACCCATGGGAAACATAGGTTCTCTCCCTCAAAGCAAGCATTGCAGTAACAGGATAACTTGCAGTGGACTCAGACAGCAGAAATTGTCTTACCTTCCTCCATTTCAGTAAAGTTAGTCCTAAGCCATGTGGAGCAATGCTCCTGTGTCACTGACCTTGATAACAACCTCAGGTCCTCCTTCAATGCTCCTGTGGGAGTGTGAACTGCCTCCCTGGAGTTTTCCATATGGTCAGTCTCATGGTCCGACTCACGGACCTCAAGTAGAATCCAGCTTTCAATGTTAGCAGCATCTCATCCAGCCTCTAATGAGGCACCCTCTCATGCAGCACAGGCTTCTCACTCTCCAGCATTGGTAAGAATTTCACAGGTCATATACATCCCAAGTCATAACGCAACACAGAAACAACCTATTGTGCCTGATGTAGGGGAACAGGTGTGATTTCCTAAAGTGCCCTTGTGACTAGTGTCTCTGCTGTTGGAAAATCACCAGAGTTTATGTATAGAAGAAACAGTGTTTCCAAATAAGATCATTACGCAAGGTCAGTGCCTTGACATGCTTATTGCGGGAATAGGATGGACCCTTGGACCCAGAACTATTTAAACCTGGGATCTTGTTTTAATCTTTGAAGGAAGCCTGCTACACAATTGTAATTCGGATTAAATTTGCCCCTACCTGTCACTAAGGCTCAGCTAACACATGAAATTTAAGAAGCAGTTGCATTATTTTGAATCACAGAATCACATAATCGCCTAGGTTGGAAGGGACCTTTAAGATCATCTGGTCCAACCATAAAAAAAAAAAAAAAACCACAAAACCACCCCCCCCACACACCCCAACACTAAACCATATTCCCGAGCACCATGTCAATTCGTCTTTTGAATATCTCCAGGGATGCTGCCTCAACCACTTCCCTGGGCAGCTGATTCCAATGCCTGATAACCCTTTCAGTGAAGAATTTTTTCCTAATATCCAACCTGAACCTCCTCTGGCGCAACTTGAGGCCATTTCCTCTTGTCCTATCGCCTGTGACTTGGGAGAAAGACCTACCCCCACCTCTCTACAACCTCCTTTCAGGGAGTTGTAGAGGGCAATGAGGTCTCCCCTCAGCCTCCTCTTCTCTAGACTGAACAACCCCAGCTCCCTCAGCCTCTCCTCATAAGACTTATTCTCCAGACCCCTCACCAGCTTTGTTGCCCTTCTCTGTACCCGCTCCAGCACCTCAATGTCTTTTTTGTGGTAAGGGGCCCAAAACTGGACACAGTACTCGAGGTGGGGCCTTGCCAGTGCCAAGTACAGGGGGATGATCACCTCCCGAGTCCTACTCACCACGCTGTTCCTGATACAGGCTAGGATGCTGTTGGCCTTCTTGGCCACCTGGGCACACTAAGCAATTCAACAAGAGATTATTGCAAAATAGATCTGCTGCCTTTGCTTTCCAGAGATAGAGTATGCTAATATGTTTAATCTTAAAGTCTGACAAGGAGATGGGGAAGGACGAGGACATAGTATCCTGTTTAAATGTAAATGTTAATAATGCTCTCTAATTTAAGTAAAACCAACAAAATCTTTCATTCATTTTTTGGATTAATTAAAAATGTTACATTTCTGCAACCTGATTGCTAATTTTTCATTAATAATATCCTATTACCTAACCCTTTATTGCATGTAATGTTCTCTAGCCACCATTCTCTATTTCTTTCTACAATCTATCTTAACATTTGGGCAAAAGCACGGATTTTGGGGACTGTTAAGAAGTTATCTGATCCTAACCTTTTTATAAAATGAGAACAAATAGATTTCAAAAGTTCTACATCAGGTCTAAAAATAGAATGCCTATCAGATTCATAGAATACATCTGACACAACAAGAAAATACTATATGTGATATTGGTAATAATGTAAATGACTTAAGCAAAAAAAGTTCCTCATGTGGCTCCCCATGCTATTCTCTTATTAAATATATTTAAATATGCAGCTCTAACTTAACACATAATTTCCCATTTTAGTACTCATATAGAAAACTATTCCCCCGATCCTCTCTAAGAAACAGTTTATCTAACTTAATTATATGAATTGTGTAGTGCATTTCATTTGCTATTTGGGAACTTCTAGAGGAATGGCACAAGCTGGTAGTTCATGATGGGATTCATTTAACTTAACCTGAGCTGTTTAAAATCTAGAGGTCTAACTTAAATCAGTTGACTGTGTGCTCTGTTTTTTCACCAATAGGAGGGATCAAGTAAGATTAGCTGAAGAACAGTAGTATTCCACAGCAAGCTACATTATTTTCTTATTCAAGCACGTAAGTTGAGGCACTGATAATGTCTTAATTTACTATTTGGCCAAATGAAGAACTTTTGAGCTGTTTGTTAACTCGTCTTTATGGCTAAATATCAGCATCTTTCTCTCAGTGGAACAGCAGACATAAAGGAATATAAGTAATCACTGCTAACAAAATGAGGCCTCCACACCCAGTTTGTTGCTCTCTTCACTTGATTTCTACTGGAATTAAATTTCAGTAGAAGAAGATTTGTCGCTGATACAGCAATGCCACAAGGCAGCAACCACTGTTAAAGGAACTCATTAGGTATTCTGAAATAATGCATGGGAGATCAGGTCAGGGACACAAAATTAGTGTTCAGGTGGGTTTATTTTATGGATGGGCCAAAGGAGATAGCAGGAGCTGCTGAAAAGTCTGAGAGGGGTGGAGGACGCAAGCCGTTTTACAGCATACAATGACTTCAGGCTGTCTAAGTGACAAATAGACATGGCCTTCTTTAATTCTGCCATGCTCCCAAGAACAGGGGATGTTTTGTCAAGTATTCATAGCTATCATAGGACAACTTCTTCAGCTGAAGTGCCAATAGTTTTTATTTTGGGAGTGGGGGATGTTTTATCTCCAGTTGTCTGAGAACAACTGTCACTGTTTATGATATAAATTCCAGACATCTACAGGAAATCTTATAAGAACTCGATTTCCTGACAAAATGATCTTATTGCAGGTGAGTTGAATAAACAACAGGAAAACTGCTTTTACTTGAAGCATCTCATCCCTTTTGTTGTCTGAAATGGTGAAGTTAGGAAGTACCCAGCATGTAAAAATGAAGATTGGTTTTAAAGAAATGGGTACTGAAATGAGGGAAATGAAGGTGCATTTCCTTAGACACTCTCTGAGTAGCTGTGCTCTGGGATCCTGCTAGCTTTTTGTTCTGACTGAACTTTAAGTGTTGCCTGTGTGGATAAGAATGTGCCGTGCTCCATTTCACTTGAATTTCAGTCCAGGAGAACAAAATAATACAAATCAAACCTTTTATCCCTGAGATGTTCCCTCACTTTATCAAAAATACACCATGTTTTCAATGAACCCCAGCTTTACCCAGATAAAAACCCTTTTGGTTTCTCATATCTGTCTTCATATTGGCTGCTTTTATAAGTATTGGGCCTTTTTTGTCTTGGAATCAAGGAAAATAAAACAGTAATTGACCTTGGAGACTGATCTTTGAGCTAGCTACATCCTACAGCAGCAGAACAAATGTAACTCTGTGCCTCTTTTGAACTTTCTGACAATTCCTTAATATGCATCATTCTGCCTGGTGCACTTTCCATGTCATTCACTTTTTGGTTTTTTATAAGTTTCATTTGTTTGAGTTAGTTATTCCAGAAGCCTCAGACTCAGTATTTTCCAGATCACCTGCTCGGTGACCATTTATGCACATTCTCTGTGTAGAGTTTGAAATTACTTTTGTTTCTGTTAATATCATCGCACATCCTTCTACTGCAGTTTATTGTTTCTACTAAACAATGTATTTCTAACATATTCCCTTTTAGCATTGCTGTAAGAGATGTCAGGAAAGTTCCTTGTTACATTTGGCTCTTTGGCTCATATTCCATTTTGTCTTTCAACGGCGCTTGCATCCTGAACATAAAAGAAAGCCTTTTCCATTAGTACCATATAATCCTTTTTTCTTGTTGCCTCCAAGGAATGAAGCATGCACTCTCGTTCCATTTTCTCTCCTTTTGGTCGCTGCACATTCATAGTCCTGCTCTCCCCATCACTAAACCTGCTCTTGCATCTGCATTTCACAAGTTCTGGGGAGTCATGGAATTGTCAGAGTTGGAAGGGACCTCTGGAGATCATCTAGTCCAACTCCTATGCTAAAGCAGGATTGCCTAGAGCACATTACTCAGGAAAAAACCTTTAAAGTATATCCTTAACTTAATATTTACATATAAACTTTTTTATATGTCTTAAGAAAAACAAAGGAGAATCCTTTATAATGGAATAGCTATAAGAAAATTTTAGCATGCCGAAGATCTTGCTCCCACTTCTCTGAATGTGTCCAAGAGTGTTGCAAAAGACTAGCAGGACCTTCAAAATGGAGTGTGTTGCCTGGTATAGGAAAACACCCAGAGCCACCAGTATCTAACAAAACCAATACACTGTCCACAGAGAGACTGCCCAGACTGCCACAGTCTAGTCTGGAAGCACTGACACACAATGAAGCAGACAATGTGAAAGGCCATCTGAGATTCAGAGGGGACATCATCTCACTATCCATGTTCCACCATCATGCTATCCAAATGACTCTAGGCAGCCATTCACTTACAGTCTCCCATCTCATTTACCAGTCTTTCCTCATGACAGTAAGAGCTCAGGATGCTTGAGAGACACTGTTTCATTGTGACTGTCCTGGGTATCTCACAATTTAATCCATAATTTCACATACAGTGACAGGGTGAGATCTCCAGCATTTTCCCCTGTATGCCTCTTGCACTGGCTTTATTCTGCAACCTGCCAGTGTAGCAGATGGTGTTGCTGCTGAGCACTGCCCCTGTCAGGGGCTGGCCAATTTTAAAGAAGGCACACACCAGAGGGGCGTACGCTGTGTGCTCCAGCCTTATTGGAATGTATGCCTCCTGGTATATTAATAAAATCTGATGTATACAATTTCAGATCATTCTGCCAAGTAATGATCCAGTCAAGCACAGAGGGAATGGGAGAAATTCAGTAAAAGTAATTTGAGTTTTCACTCTTAAGCCTCTCACATCCATTGGAAAATCCTACCCTCTATCTTTCCAGAGAAATTGCTGAACACAAAAAACCTGCTAATGGTGTGTTAATACGTGCATATCAATGAGCTCCTTCTGACAGGCCCTGTAGTTCTCAGGGTTTCTGAGGTGTACTTACTCCCTAGTCCTTAAACACTGAAGGTCTATTCCAAGCAACAAGGGAGGCAATGCAGCTTCTCCTTACATATTCCCAACTCATTTTAACAGTGTCAACTGCTTTACTTTTTAAATGAAATTGTTAACCTTTAAATTCTTTTGCAAATTTGCGAGTTTATCAAGAGAAGAACAGGTTGGAAACTTATTTCTGCTTCCTTACACAATAAAGTGTTAGCATGCTAAGCCTCTGTATGATCTGAAGAGGAAAATACATTGAGTGAACATTCCCTGGTGTGTCTGTCCCAGTATTGTTCACATTGTTGATCTGGCTGGTTTTGACAGGCTGGAGACTTGTCACAAGTGCTGTCTGGTTTCCTCAGGGAACCGTCTTACAAAAAAACACCACAAGGAGATGTGCCTCTGTTCCTGTGCCATCATGTTAAACTGTCAGAAATTTCACAATTCCACCTGAAGATTCACAAGAATGTGGAATTAAAATATTGGCCATGGTCCTTTTAACATGCACTTTTCACTAAGGACACGAATGAAGGACATCACCTCTTTAACCGTGGGCAGACATGTTAGATACAGGAGACATGGTGACATCTCAGCCATAATGCTGCAGCATCTCCCCTTTCTTTCAGACCTGGATTTACCAAGGCACTAAGATGTCTGTAATTTCCCTTTCTGCTATGTGTTACCACAAAACACAGTGTGTGCATTCCCAGTTATTTGGATCATAAACATCTGTATCAACTACTTTCCATCCTGCTATCTTTGAAGTCTTTCCTAGTTCTCCTAACTATGGATGTGACGGAAAGCACCTGGCCCAAGTTACAGCATTTGCCTCCTCACCTTGTAACTTTGGCTGTGTTTCACGTTCCTGAGTTCTCCCATTGCTTTTCCCCTGATGCTGTTGATTGTTTTTCCCCTGGTCTCACCCTGTTTTTCCCCAATACTATGTACTTGGCGTGGGGACCAGCTTAAACTCCCTGTTGGTGTTCCTGCCTGTCATGCTATTAATGCTGCCTGGAGCACGCTATGGAGACATTGAAGATAGCTATTGACCAGCTTTTAAATCTCCATGCACATGTATTTCTGTGTAGTGTTTATCAAGTATTTAAATGACTGTAACCTGCTTTGTTGTGCACTATACTTGGTTTTCCATAGCAGAAACTAAAATTGGCAAAAGAAAAGTAAAGGAGGGTAAGCAGGGATGTTTCTCATGCCAGTGGCAGTCGCTTCCCATGAGCACCTGTGCAACAACAGCATCAAGGTCTGGAGGTGCAGGGACATGAGACTAACGACATCAGAACAAAAGCATGGGAATGCAAGGGAAAACTGTCTGCGAGGCTCCAGGCAGCTCAGGTGAAAGGTTACAGAGCTGCAAATAGCAGACCTCTAGCATTACAGATCCTGAAGCGCTAAGGCGTCTCAGGCACCACACAATTTCATTTTCTGTTTACCTTCTTCACTCCAAATGTGATTTCACAGAAGTCTGACGCAATACCCCTCTTCATCTCTCTTCAGTCAGGGAAGTCTAGTTAGTCATTCTTCATGCAGACTCTGTCCGGTGCCTGTGATCATCCCCATCATACTTCTCAGTGCTATTTTCAATTCCACTACAATCTTTTGAGAAGGTTACACTGGAATTATACACAATTTTCAAGACATGGTGCATGAAAGTATTATAGAGTGGCCTGGCGATGTTTTCTGTTTTGTTCTTCCTCTCCTAATGTTGTATTTGTTTGTTCACTGCAACGGAGTAATGCAGTGACCTTTTCATTTTTATAACCCCTGAATCTTGTTCACAGTGAGCAGAATCAGCCAAATAGTTGTGATACACTGAGAATCTTTATGCTTTGGAGGTTTTCTACATAAATTATGCCAACTGAAGCTAGATCACCACAAGAATGTGAACACTCTGAAGGTCAAAATTCTATATGTATGCAGACACGCAAAAAAATCAGGTTGAAGAATGTTTATTCAAATAATTAGACACAGGATATTTTGCATCATTTGAGAGATATAGCCACAATTTTGTAGTTATTTGCTCTGTATGGGGAGAGGACTTTTCAGGTTTTAGAATTCTAACACTCTTACTTAACTTTCAATTAAGCTCCTGAAACATAGACCTCTCTTCAGAAATATCTAGGAGTGTTGTTTTCACATTGTAAGCAACCAACCCTACGTGCAATTGACTTAGAGTCAATCGTGAAAAACATTTCCAAATGAATATTCATTATTGAATCTTTTTTTTGGATCACTGCAAAACTAAACAGAGGCACTGGGACAATGCCACTATTTGTATATAAAGTGAATAAACGCAGTCTGTTCATCACATCTGAACGGTGTTGATTCTTCTTGGGTTGCCATTTCTGATGTGGAAGCTAGACAACTATGGCAAAAATTCAACCGTTCCTGCTTGGGTGCGGAGAATCACAGCATTAGCAACATCAGCCCAGTGCTAAGGAGTTTTACTTACCAAAAGCCATTGAGGACCTGATCTGAAGGTCTGGCTCCCAGACACTTCAGGGATTTGAATCTGCTTCTCAATGCAATGCGGAACTCATTTGCATATAAATTCCCATTGTAGTAAAATGTTTTATGCCACTGAGATAGAGTAGAATGAATCACTGAGGGGAAAGAAAAATATTTTAATCTTTTGGAGGCTTTAGGGTGACCCTCATCACCTCCTCCCCTGCTTCATTCACAAGCAGCACCTTGCAGTCCGAAGAGCCCCTTTGCCTGAGGGGCAGTTTCTCATGACAGGCTTGCAGCACAGCAAGTGGGAATGGAGCACATAGACCCTGAAGCCCTGAACCCTGACTCTACATGGCAAACTGTCCTCTATACAGCATGCCAGCTGTTTGCTTGCCCCCAGCAATGCATTTTGTCCAACAGGACTAGCCACAAAGATCCTGCAATAAAGTATCACTTTAGTCAATCACAACTCCTCAGTAATGTTTGCCTTCTTGACCGTTTTCAAAACGAAATATCAGAGATTCAGCTGACAGTGAATGCAGAGATAGAATCAGTAATAATATCAAAGCAAGGGAATAAAAAAAATTCATAGGATAGTGTTATGACAATGTAAGAGATTTATGTTAATCTGTTTTTAGTAAATTTTTGTATCTATAAATGTTTATTCTTTCTGATTCTTTTCTATTGCTTCATAATCTGAAAAGGTTTTCCATCTTCAATCAAAAAGGTTGAGTTCTTTCTGTCGAATAAAAAAGAAAAAAAAAAGGTTGTTAAAATTGTTGAGCAAATCTAGTTATCAGAAGTAAACGGTTAATTTTCTACTGCAACATAAAGCCATTCTAAACTGTTTTTTTCATTAAAGCCCTGGCTCAGCAAGGCTTTTTTGGCAGATACGTAAACCCCTTTTTTCATTCGACAAAATCCTTAAAAATCTGCTTAAATAATAGCCTGTTTCTCTTAAAATTGAGTTAAAATCTATTTTAAAATTTTCACAATGTAAAACACAGACAGGTAATTCACTTCACAGGTAATTAACTTCCTCAGAACTGTAAAGCTCATCTCTAATTATATAAAATTAATGCAGGCAGGGCAGAAACCTTTAATCTTTCATTTGTTGAAAAATGCATGGAATTTGTGAATTCAGGCAAATGTAACAAGTGATTTTGTCAGTAAAAAAACAATTGTTCCTTAAGTTGGAATACTTTGTTTTGAATTATTTAAATAACACATTTCATCTTTTTTACTTTGAGACAACCTTTTGTTTCAAACCTGGCAGAGCCTGGGCAGGCAAAGGTACTTGCCAGAGATGTTATTCTTCTCTGTTAACTATGTGAGATGGGCTCACTGCAGCTCTCTGTTAAGATGGCTCCATCAGGTGGCTTATACTTGGTGACATGAACTTGCTATGCCCTTTCTTTGGAGACAAAATTGAAGAAAATCACAAAGTCCTCTGAAAAAGAAAATAAGCAAAAACCAGTCCAGTTAATAGCATAGTCAAAGGGAATTATCTAGACAATTCCATAGAAGATGTCAGCCTGGACTTTGGGAGTACATAAGAGTATCTGTACTCACACTGCAGAAAAACAGCCTAGTCTAACTCTTAGATGAACTGAGTGCTGAAAAACCCAGAGAGGTTGTGGTATTTTCATCCTTGGAGATATCCAAAACTCAAATTAATTAAGCCCTGATCAACCCAACATGAGGCTGAATATAGCTTTGCTGTGAGCCGAGGGCGGGATGAGGGTGGATAACCCTGAGTTCCCTACCAACCCTAGCTATTCTACAAGTGTAATTCTCAAAACAGTTCCACACTACTGTAAAAACTGGAAGGAACAAGTTGTACAAAGTCAAATTACCTCTGCCCTTGCATCCTCCAGTCTGTTAAAATGCACTTGGGCAAAGCTATCTTCATTGTTGAGCACTGTCCCAGGTAAGGATTAAACTGTGGTTGCTCCCTTAAATGGCACACCAAAGAAGAACACCGCCTCTGAGACCAGCTATGACTGAAAAACTTCAGTCCATTTCCTAAGCAAGTACTGTTCCTCTGCTGCCTTGTCACAGAAACTTTCTCTTGAATGAGGGGGGAAAAATGCAAAAAAAAGCCTTCAAAAAACAGAGAACTGACCTAGAAGACTGAACATTATTTGTATTTGTTTGCTTATTGATTTTCATCATGTGATACAAAGCTGATGGAGATCTTGATCCTGGTTTTCATGAAGGCAACTGAGTTTAAATACAGAAACATTAGCAAGAGAACAGAAAACAGTGATCAGCCCAACATCCAGGAAAGCCTTATAGCTAAACGGGTAGACCAGAAGCTGTAATTAATCTGGAACATCACATTAAATTAAAACAAGCATTAATAAAGGAACTATTCAGAGATTTCTTTGCACAATTGCAAATAACAGAGAAATGAAGCAAAAGACTGTGTGAGAGAATCTACTATTCAGTAGAAATAGCTGATGGGACAATTGTACAAGGCACTATGCAATCATAAATTATAAACTTGTTTGAAGTTACAGGCAAAATGAATTTTATAATGTTATAAGTAGGGAGCATTAGAAGATCAACTGGTCTAGCAATTTGAAACTGTTGGAACTCATGACCAAGAAAAATTCGTTCCTTACTTAAACACTTAGAATATACTGTACAAAATTTACCACTGAAAGTATAGTTGTATTTTGCAGAAACTATTTGGAATATTGGTCTCCAACAGGGAGAACATCTCATACTGAGTTTGATAATGATCGTGAAGGTAGTGAGGTGACAAGCTGCTTTTAGACTTTGCGGAATCATTGACAGAGTCACTTTTAATAGCTATTGTAAGGACACTAATAATCAGAGAAATTCCTTTAATTCTGAAGAAACAGGACATCATTGGATTTCTCTCATTAAATTTGCCAGAGGCATTCAGCTGCTGACTTTGTAAGTTGCCCACACAATTTGCTTGCTTTTCTTACAATATACTCCAAAGTGATATAACTGTTCGTATTTTCCCTCTTGTGTAAGTCATCACTATACCACTACCTCAGTACCAAAAAAACCCTCTAAACCAAACTCAAAGACAATGACTATTATTAATTGTCAATAACTTATTTTTGTTCTGTGCAAGCAAAAGTCCCAAGATATCAACACAATCTTGTCTAGTACACAAAAAAGATCACGGGAGAAATGCTAGCCTTAAGATCATCCTATATCTATCCTGTGATTCCCTGCCACATTCTTTATATATCTTCCAATTTCTGCAGCAAAAACTTCTTTCATCAATTAAATCTGATTTTTTTCCAGAGCAAATATATCCAATATGTTGAACAAATGGGTCAAAAAAATATAATATGGGATTGTGATGTATGCGCCTCAAGGTTCATTTCCCATTTTTGGCACTTCTATACATCTGAGTGCTTGCTGTGGTCATAATGTGATTTTTATTGATTTGGGTTTTGGACATGTCTATTGTGGGGGTGTGTCAGGGCCGCAGGGTGGGTGTGTGTGGGTGCATGTGCATTCTCTTTGACTTCTATTACCTGGCCCTGTTGCTCATCAGTAAGGCTCAAATCTTAATTCAGCCTCTTCTGAATATTTACATGTTCAGGCTTTGAAGTCATAACAATACACTATTTTTCTCAAGAATCCTGCCTCATTCAATGCGCTGGATGCAATCTTCTTCTCGGAAATGCTTCCTGCTTTTTATGAAGTACTGTAAAATGAATGTAGATAGAACAAAATGTAAAATCATGTAGAAAGAAATAATTGATTGAGCAGCTTTGCAGCCTGGCACTTAACATAGTCATGAATGAGCTATTAATTCACAGATACTATGACCCTACATGTGAAAAAGTGACACCAAGAGAAACTATGAACAACCCACCATAGGGTATCTTCAAATCTAGCCATAAAAGCTTCTAACCATGGAAGTAGGTTTAAACTGTCCCAAAAGAGAAGAAAGATACACCTGAGTTTCCAGCAGACTGAAGTATTAAGATATGTCATAAAAGCAGAACATAAATGTCTCTGAAATCTAGACTTTCAATTTCTGGTCTTGAAAAAGCAGCACTAGATTTTGGATTAAACATGTTTGGGCCCAAAATAAAATTGCTTAATATCTTTTTCTATCAAGCTAGAAGATTTGCTTTATGTTTTTTCTTCACTTAATTGTAAATTGTGGATCAAGTTCTTGTCTTACGTGCAAACATGGAAATGCATATCCAAGGACAGAGTTTGTCCATGTAATATCAACTTAATGTACAATTCTAGTATAGCATTTTTTTAGATTCTGACATGGAAAGATGCATTAAAAATTTGCAGTAAAATTTAAAAGAAGCAAAATTGGGTCTTATCCATTTTGTACAATTGAGACTAAAGCACTGAATCCAATGTGAATAGTCAAATTTTAAATTACTGATTTCTAAGCAAAATATTTATTTTACATCAGCCATTCTTGATTTAGAAGCAGTATGAGTTCTTGATATGGTATAAGAATAATTATGTATCTCTTTTTATACAATTCATGCTACATAGAAGCAACATGTCTGGAAATAGACCAAGGATTCAGTGTTAGCAAATTGCAAAGTTTTATTCAGAATTTGTGTTTCCTATAAAACAGTTTTCAGTGCAAATAATAAAAGTTTTATAAAATTCATAAATAAATAAAATAAAGTGATTTTGAAAAAGGCTTATTTTCTTCAAGTATCAAGAGTAATTCACTCTGTTCTGCATCCAAATTCTTTTAACAGTTCAGGAAGGTTTTGGTGTCTGGGGCCAACAAATGAAAATATTGGTCATCGCTCTGTAATACCAAAGTTAGACAACATAATTTCTAACTTTTTGTACCCTCTGGCTTTCAAAAATCAGTTGTCTGCCTTGAAAATTATGTAAATGTAGTCTTTCCCCTCATTTAATCAACTACACATGAAAATAGATTTCCTAGGAAAAAAACTTATTAAAGTCTGTAAGAAGCACTGCCGGTTAGGAAAGCTGTGCAACAACTTTCATTTCTGTATCACATCTGCATTTTCTAAGGTTTACTGTTCAGAAGCTCACTCTGCTCCTTTTCCATTTTTGTTTCATGTTATTGAGGACTTCATCACCAAGATTCCAATTAGCTCATCAAATAAAAGTTGATTTATTAATCTAAAATTGCCAGGACTGATCATCCCTCTCTGAAGTATCTGAGAAAGCCAATTACACTGCATCTAAATGAAGAGACAGGATGTCCATTTTAGATGGGGTAAGGAGGCAGGAATTAGTGCTAACCCAGCTTTGCTGGTGGGTGCAGACATAGTCCCAGCAGCCTCCCCAGGGCTCTTGGACACCACCTCTCCCAGCTTCCCCAGGAACAGACACCCTGTGGAAGTGTCCCTCGGGGCACATGGTGGGGAGAAGACCTGCAGGTCACATTAACTTGGAGCTACTCTGCCTTATGGAAACCCACTTCAGGAGCAGGCAGTGAGAGCCAGGCTTTGTCTGAACAAGAGGATCATCTAATTCCAACCACATAGTCCACTAAAGCTACTCATTTCATGTTATTATTCAAAATACTACAGTAAGCCAGGGTATTGCATAACTCCCAGGCTCAGAAGGAAAAAAAAATCAGATGGATCTTTCTAAAAAAAAATAATAATAATTTAAAGTGTTACTTTTACTAACATACATTTTGACTAAGAGACAAGTCATATCCAGGGCAGCAAGTGTGCTTCAGCCTAAACCTAAGTAGATGTCTTAAGTCCAGCGTGGCTGATGGGGCTTAAGCACTCAAAAGTAAAAAACGTTGCTTACAAATTTTCCTTTAAAAAATCTGAGTAGTACAAAGGCAGTAACAGGAGCACATGCCTGGACCAGATGGAACATCAAATATTCACTCAATGAGTGCTACGGACATCCGTTTTGGAACAAAAAAAGTCAAAGTATCTAGGAAGTCAATGGATGTGACAGATGTTCAGTTGCCATAGAAAATCAAATCCTCTTTACTAAGGTGATTAAATATGTCTGTGGGTGGCTGGTTTTATTGAAAATGTCTGCTTTAGAATCAATGAAATTTATTTTGCTGTATTCTGTATTTGATGTAACCAGATTATTCAGCTTTGTTTACATAAAATGGTCTTGCCATTTTCCTGGCCATAACATGGCTTCCTTAAGGTCCTATCAAAATACTGAGGAGAAGGTGGTCAATATTGAACAGAGATCCAAACTTAAAAACTACTTGTAAAGGTTCTGGTAGTATCTCTTCAAATATAGTTACGTGATGATACGTTTTCATGTAGAATAGCAGTGAGATCAGGACCCTGATGCTCACAAAAAGTATATAGGTGCTCCAAAAAAATCTTGGAAAAAACCCGTCTGGAGTGTTGAATGAAGCATACAAAACATAATTTACTGGGATTACCAATCTCATAACACTGGAAATGTGATTGCTTCTTGTGCTATGTTGTTCTACTCCTTAAACAAAAATTCTCAGATTAATGCCAAAGATTCATGGTTCAGCAGAGATGCCACTGTGGTGTGTTAACTGCAACTACATGCAATGCAAAAGTACTGCTGTATATAGAGAATATGGGTTCATAAAGAAAAGTTCATTTCATTTGGGCTTTGTGAGGGACATCAATATTTGTACATTTCTGATAAATAATTCCAACATTGTTCAGACTGTGTGCCTGCAACATGGTGATCAGAGCAATTCTTATCCCAAATTGATATCACAAAGTTGCCATAAAATCTATAGGTTTGGGACATAAAGTATTGGCAAACTGAGTGGTAAGACAGTTTGCAATTTGTGAACAAATGGTCTTAGACTGTACCATTTGAAAATACATCAATACCTCTTGAGCCTGGAGAATAATTAATTCTTTAGTAACTAAATGAACTAAATGAACTAAATAAACTAAAACCAGCTTGCTCTCCATGGCAGAGACCAAAGCACACAATGCACAAAGATCGATGAGAAAGCATAGACCACACAGCACTTCCCACAGGAAAAGTCTCCCTGGAAATGTTGCTGTACATTTTGCTTGAATTTCTGGGCAAATAGATTTCTTTCCTTATTGGTTACTCACGAAATCTAAACATAATTTGCTTTCTTTAATGACCCTCATATTTTCATCTGCTCCCTTTACCTCTGCTGCTGCTCGTTTGGGGAAATGAGCAACAGAAAAGTCAGCAAGTAGCCTGAGAGCCTTTAGGTAAGTCTTGAGATTTCTAAGAAATCTTTTCTCCTGAAGTCTTATCTCAACAATACTCAGTAAAGGTCCTTACAAACCTCCCCATCTAAGGGTATCTAAAATTTGTCACATTTTCTACTTTACAAAGAAAACTGTCTTACATTTAAACAGTTTTCAAACACTGTCTGTAACTCAGGAGCTCAAGTCACATTTTGAAAAAAGCTGTCTTTCTAAGTGCCTTTAGCCATGACTGAAAGGAAGATTTAGATTTCTAACTCACTTAAGCTTTTTTTTTAAATATGTCTGTCATCCATCTGAAACTAATTTACCCGATGCTTTTCCTTGCTAACTCTGTAGGCATTCATTCCAAGATGTCATCACTCTGTTGTTAGTTTTAAAATAGCTCCATGTACAAATTTTCTGAGCATTTCAAAATATTCTTTCCAATTTTGAAACAAATGGTTTGTCAGTGCTTCTTTCCAGTCTTCCTCTTTCCATGGCTAAAACTTCAACAAGAAGAATACAAAGCATACAGCTTTTTTTTTTTTTTCTTTTAAGCACATACATTTGCACTGTAAGAAATATTTTGTAGTGTGAGGGTTAGAGACCTCTGTTTTCATGCCTAATAGTAACATGCCTAATAGAAGCTCCTGTGGTTCAAGAAGCAGTGTGCAGTTTGTCTTCAGGATCAGAGAGAGGGGTGAAGGGCCATGGAAGCCCTTTCTGCATGTTTCCCAAGATCCACACAAAGTCTAGTGGTGCCAGCAGAAGCAGTGGCATCACTAATCCTTCTCTTGTGGGTGACAACATTTGCGACAGACAGCTGTGCAAAGCAGTTGGTATAGGTGCTGGGCTCTGTTTGTCAGCAGCGGTTGGGAGAGGCTGAACAGGCTGCAGCCCATTCACCATCAGCATCATCTTTTGGAAACATGTTGGCACCTTTTTAGCAAGTAGGGAAGAGGAAGAGAAAGAGCAAGTGCAGCCCAAGTGATGCATTCAGATGTGCAGTGCTCATTCCTAGCACAGGTTTGGCTCGATCCCATGATAGGCACTGGTGATGCTTTGCATTCTGCTTTCCAACATCCATCAGTAGCAAATGGGCCCAATCCTGTCCTCAGTCAGGACATTTCTTCTTTTTATTGACAGAATGGGGCTCCATCATATCCTCTCCTTGATTCACCGGTGCAAAACAATGGTTCAAAGAGGTCTCCCCATTTTATGGTTTACCTCATAGACCTGAATATCTTCAGGACCAGCTCTCTCTCCCAACATGAAGCAAGGCCATCAGGAGCCAGGCCTTACCCCTCCCTCTAAAACAGGCTGAGCTTTAACAGTACGACGGAGTTCCTAAAGATGTAGCAAGTGCAGAAATAACAGAGCTGCCATCTAAAGTTTACCTGAAATGTTTCTCCAGTAGATAACAGTTATCTCATGAATATTGTGACCATGAAGATCACTGCTATTCAAAACACTTTGAAAAATAATGCAAAACCCCATAGGTAAATTGCATGCAATTATCCATGTATTGGAAAAGTTTTGTTCTGCTTCAACTGTGTAATATTACAGAGGTCTCACTGCACTTGCAACTCGTTCTAAGTCCCAATTAACAGTCCCAAGCTTAGCCTTAAGTGCAAAGCTCAATTTCTTTTAAAGGAACAAAGGAAAAAAACACTCCACATATAACTCGGGTGTACTATAAATCACTGTGACATTGTGTTTTCACCCTTATCACCTGGTATACAGATGCTCTTCTACTTCCCATCTCTATCTTATCTCGAAAAGCACCTGAGGACATGCTGAAAAGCCGTCTGTCCACCAGAAGTATTTTCATGGTTTGTAGAGGGATGATTGAATATAAAGTTTTTGGGATGAGAGACAGAAAACACTTAAACACTCATTCAAATCTGAAAAATTAACTCCTTTTGACAAAACATTTTTGAGTGTATGATGCAAGCAATTTCTTCCTTATATTTTTTAGACAAATAACGATGGGCAAGTTGGACAAAACAGTGATTTCCTATAATGTTTCAGTCCGTGTTCTACTAATAACTTTTCAATTATCATGAAACTACTCTGTAATTAGATAGCAAATATACAATAACTTTTAGCATGAAAATTACAAGATAATTGTAATTTAATTAGACTCCCACACATTCATAATCTGCTTTAGGAAATACTTCATAGAATTAAGCAATAATGCACTTTTTGCTCAGATGCCAAAGTAGGTAGTTTAGAAACAGATATGACAGACTAAGAGACAAGGACACAGAATGAAAATTTCTTCAACAAAAATGCCTTATCCACGTCTGACAAGACTTTTCTTGTCAGTTGGAAACTGATGTGCTATATGGATATTGCCACTGGTGGAGTGACAACATAATTGAAAAATGAGTAAGAAATACAAGTCATTTGAGGGCAGCACCTGGGGGGATACTGGGCTCCTCAGATCTCAGTGGTGTCTCACCCCACCATTGACAGCAGGCCTTTCCCTCTGTGACAGATGGCATTTACAAACAGGGAAGAAACTCAGCAGGGACTGACTTGTTCATGTACTTCAGGGAGCACCTTTGGTTTTTTATGATGTTGGATTAGGGTGGAAGGATTGAGGGCCAAGGATATGCCTGGAAGAAGATAAGGATACAGGATGCTACTGTCACATCTGGTCTATGAGTTTGCTGGATGCTGACTGTGGCAAATAGGCCAACTCTCACCTCTACCCACCCCTGCAGGAGTGCACGTGGTTCCCTTATGTCTCTTTTCAGTGACTGCTCCAATTCACACTGACTTTTTCCCACTTTATTCTTCTCAGAATCACTTTATTTTAATTTTAGTTTCCCTCAGCATCTTTGTGAAGCTTTCTACTCCTGTTTCTTTCTGTCCTTTCTTCCCCATGTGCACTTCCATATCTGCCTTGCTTTTCTTTGTCTCTTTTCTTACCTCTTTTTCTTGCCACCAGCTAATTCCTCCTTGTTGTCCTTCCCATTTTCCTTTTTTCCGTTCTCTTTCCTGTGGGGACATGCTACTGTGCAGGATATAATCCATTTTGCAACAGAGAGTAGTGCATGGAGAAGCTACTTTTCATCCTTAGCTGTTAAAATAATTCCTGCCTTCACTCTCAACACAGTGACGATCCTTTCCAAATGCTGTCAGTAATATTTTACATCATCTAAATTTTGGGCATAACTGGCCAGAGTTGTCTATGATCAAAGCATCATGCTGCAGACCAGAGGCACGAGCCTGAGGCTCCCCCTCAATCTCTACTTACAACCAGTTCACTCGCAAAGTGACCTCTCGGCCCCTTGGCCAGACAGACTTAGCCAGCAGCACCAGAACTGGAGACCTGGTCTCCCAGCTGTCCCTGCTAAAGACTCAAGGGTCACCTGCTTCCAAATAGGGCCACACCTCGGTAGACAACACCGTACACCTCTACCAAATATTCTGAAGGCAACTACTGCAATTAGATATGCAGAAATGTAAAGTCATAAAAACATACATTGTATATTTAAGCATCTTTCAACCCCTTTGGCAACTGAAACAATTGTCCTGGCAGAGGACGTCAACTAATCCCTGCAAGCCACAGCTGGAGGACTGCTAAGTTTCTGAACCAAGGAGAGGAGGACTGCAGCGGTTGAATAAGCTTGAATAAACCTGAAAAAAATTCAAGAGAACTTTTGCTATTGCAGGGAAGAGACTTATTTTAATAGTAACAGTTAAAAATGAGAGCCTGCATGAATTCTGTAAATACCTTCATGATAACCTACAGGAGAAAAAAAATCATCCTGTGAAAAACTGAGTGAGAAACCTTGGAATGAAAATGTATGAACTGGGAATCTGTGGAAATATTCTGGGGTTTTTTTTTTTTTTTTTTTTTTTTTTTGGTGTTCCAGTTACTTGTTTTCTGAATGAACAACCAGTTCCTAAGATCCACCAATGATCGTTTTCCCAAGCCATCTTAGATGAACAGGAGATTTCTCTGATTATGTATATTTTACTCTTCACAGCAAAGCCAACATAATTCTACTCATTCTGGAAATAAGCATTTTTTCCCTTACTATCTCAAATATCAATCAATATGATTGACCATGGGCTATTATTCAGTCCAGAGGTCACTGGTTTTATCTATACACTAGAAAACTAGGGACAGTTTATAATTTATTTTAAAACTTAAAAATGCAGTATTTTTCTAAACGTGATAGAGCTGTAATTAATCTTTGATAAAGTCTTCAAAAAATCACAGGAGGATGTGTAGAATGTTTCAGTGCTGCAAAAGCTAAAACGATCACTCAGATTGTGAGATCTGTAAAACTCACTGCAAGATTAATATCGTATTTTAGCATAAGATAGCTCTAGATGAAGTATTCCACCTCCATTATGTGCCAAGCCTGGCAGTTGTGCCAGGCTTTGCCTTTTAAAGCCAGCTGTGTCTTCCCTGAACTGTCTTAATATAAGTTCTGTTCAAAGAGATATTAATCAGACTGGCTAGACTGCTGGGACTTAATGTTTCCACTACCTACTTTTTTATCTAGCCTTATAAACTTTATATTGAGATATAAATTAAGACTTCAAGTGCTCTTACTTGCTTCTCTGACTCCTTGCCTGAGGCTCTCTTTAATTCTAAGCTGTCTGTTGAGCTATACAAATGATGTATGTGAGAATGCCATCAGCTTTGATATGATGTTTATTTCTTCCTGTTAATGAAAAGATTTTCCATTTTTTTATGCATATTTCTGGTGGTTAAAGAAAATGCTGTCTATGTAGTGTTTTAAAGTTCAATATGATGGAAAGGCTTTTTATTAAAACAATATTTTTCTCTAGTTTCACGATTGGCACTTGCATCCTCTAATTCTGACAGTTTACATTATTTCTCTGCATAATAGGATTGAAGCAGTGGAAGATTAACAGGAGGCAATCTAATTTAATGGTTGCAATTATAGTTGATGAAGGAATGTGTTAATCAGGAAAAATATAACTCTGATGACTTTGTATGTGGAAAAAAACAGAAAAGAAGGGAAAAACGGAGATGAGAAATCTGTGCTGGGTGAGCTTGCTCATCATTTATCCACTTTTGTTCTATAATCATATTTTAATATAGATATTCTGGCATAAAATTGCATCCTAAAGTACATAGGTTGTGTCAGTTTGATAGCTCAGCCAATAGAAAATATTGAGGAGTTACTCAGACTTCACTAACACCTGGAGAGTTACTGATGAAAGAAAAACACTTTACTTACCAAATCATCTGCTTAGGCAGGACTCCAGCCTGTGAAGCAGAAATGATCTGTGGAACCACTTCTGCATCTCAGCTGCACTTTCACCCTCCAAGTGTGCGTATGTACATAACTTGAGAAAACTGTACCATGATATTGTTGGCCATTATTTCCTAAATAGATATAAACTGCAATCTTCCTGCTACTCTAATACATAATGTAGCACGTAGTAGGGTATTGCAACCTCACAGACCAGCCACTCAAAAAGAGTTCAGGGAACTGCTGTCACTCTTCCCTCCTTGGGAGTGGTTGAGGGGATGCATTTCCATAAGACAATGTATGTAAGATTATTTAGTTATTATCAATATGACATGGCAGATATTTTAAAGAAATTTAGTAATTTAATCAAAAAGGATTTGACATGTGCAGAACACACTTCCTTATTTTTGTCTCATATTTCAGGGGAGGAGGGAAAAGGGACTGCCCTTACCCAAAGGATGACTATTCCTTCCCAGAGGTCCTCAGTGTCCCCAGCCATTTTCTCCATGCATCCCAACACAAAACACAGTGGTACTGCTTCTGCATCTGCCACCCAGGGACAGCAAAGGTTTCAGTTCCTGCAGCACTCCTGGAGGTACCTCAGTGGACTGCTGCCTGGTAGGCCAACAGCTGCTGGCCTCATGTGAGATAGCAACCTTCATCTCCCAGGGCTGGGGCTGTGAATATGAGGTGATTCTCAACTACAAAGCAAAAAGTACTGCTCTAGATCAGTTCCTTTCCCCTTTCTCCCTTTTCCCCTCCTCCCCCTCCCCGAGACCCCTCCACCAAAACAACCCCCCAAAAAAACCAAAACCAACCTTCATTCTGTTATCAAGTATATTTATACAAAGTCAATCTGACCAAAATTTGCATTTCTATCTCAGGGGAAATTTCAGCAAGTTACAAAAGAAAAAGAGAAACATACACCATACACAAAATTAACACCTCACATAAATATTTGCTGTAGAACTGCATATTGATTTTATGACTATAAAAACACATTCTCCGTGTTTTATGCATAGTCTGATGCACATCTTCAGTGATGTATAATTCTACAGAGGTCTTTCACCAGCTAATAGTCCTTGACCCTTGCAAGCAGGAAGAGCACCCCTTCCCAGTACCACTTCCAGTTTCAGGAGCAATGTCCTGTAGCCTGTGGTTCTTCCCCAGTTGCCACCCTGTAGGTAAAAGAGCAGGGACAGGCAGTAAGCATGAAAGGATTGCTTTGGCATTGCTTCCTCTCTCTGCCAGCCTTGTGGAGTGGTGAACCCATAGGATTGCCAATGAGAAGCAAGCCAGAAGAAGGACAAAATGGGCCCAGAGCATTGTTCTTGTGAAGAAATTATTCCCCCCTACTTTTCTGTAGCATCTTAGCTTGGAAATAATGCTGCTCTTCAGCAGCAGAAGCCTGAAGACCAGAATTAATTTTTACCATTGCTTTGTGCTGGGACTATATCTCTTTCTGGCAAAACCTAGGAAGTATCTTCATCTTCCTCTTCTTCTTGTTTTCTATTATTATATTATTATCATTATCATCATCATCATCTTTTGAAGAACATGGAATTAATGATCTTAATGCTATGAACACTGAATAATTGCTAATTTCAGAAATGTCAAGTACCCTTTGAGGAAGAACTTTGACTCTTTATTACTTGCACTGCATATATCTGTCAGCTGGAGAAGCCAAACAAGGACTTGCACTTCAAGTGACCAATCACTTATTACCAACAGCCAAGCTGCAGTGAAACATTCACAGATAAAAGATTTTTATTCAGTGATTTAGTTATTATTTAGTGAATAGTTATGAATAGCAACTATCTTTGTATGCCTCATGCTGTGTTCACAAACAAGTTAAATACAGTGAATAATATATTCAGAACAGGTAACTCTTGCGACTCCTGTGTTACCTGTTTCTAAACCTGACCATCTTAGTTTCACAGAAGGGAAAACCTTGTGCATAAACAAGTACGGCTTCAAGAGCTGTGATCTTGTATTAACAGCAGTAGCTAGCATTTTTTTTCCAATTTGCAGCACTTCAATTCTTCCAGAAGAGAACAACAAAGGCTTGATCTTCTGAACTCAAGAATTACTGGAAGCAACAAGTTATCTCACTGCTTTCAGCATATGGCTAGTTTCTGGAACAGGAAGAAAAGAAGTATGATGTAATTGCTAAACTTAGGCGTAGAAATAAATAAACAATAAAGTAGAATCTGAGGCAAGATTTCCTTTGGCCTTTGGGTTTTGAAACAAGTATAATCATTAGCCTTTTCTCACAGATGCAATGTGTACATATGATTTATTATCGCTGGTGGGTAATCCATCATGCTTCTATCTGTCCTCCTCCCTTGAGGTCCTCTCATTTTGAAACATTCTCCCAGCGCTCTCTCCTCTGTGCTTGGCTCAGTCTTCTGCATGTGCTTAACATTTTTTCCGAGGTAAGATCTTAATTGTTAAAATTGACTCTTAGAGCAGTTAATGCTATGGTTCCTTAGAGTTTGAAATATTTGTTGTGCCTTCAGGATATCTCATTGAAAAGCAGACTGCAAATCCACTGTATTATAGTACCCATTTTCCCCTGTTCTCCTAGGAAAGCTGCAATTGTCCTTTCCAATTGGTCTGGAAATGAAACCTGAATACTAATTTATTAGACATACTGATCCATATTCATTCAAGATACAGCATAAATACCAAAAGAATTCATTCAAAAATTAATTTTGATTTCAAGCTCAGTTAGGAAGCTGACATTTAAGAAAAAATGGGCTATGTGTACCTCATTTTCATCCATGGAATATATTTTGTTTAAAACTTTACTGTAGAACACTGTCAGAGACTGCTGTTCTGAGAAATTTTATGTTTGGAAATTCTTGATTATTTATCAGAAAAAGTAGAAAAAATAATCTGTTTTGAAAAAAAATAATATGGCAAATTGGTTACAGAAATCAAAGCACACTCTTATACCCTCTAGATCCATAGAGAAAAAAAATGGGATCTAACTTGTGAGTTAAAAGATAGTAGTGCCACATCCTAATATGAATAATGACATGAAAAAAGAAAGTAAAGAAATGGAACTGAAAGAAATGAATACAGAATATAAATGTAAAGAGCCATTTGGAACTTTAAAATGAGCTCACTGGAAACAGAAATGGAAAAACCATTGGACTGGAACATTGAATGACAGGGATGGAAAGAGGAAAGCGCAGAGGAAACCTTCCCTTGGTGCACACACAAATGAAGTGGTTTCAGAAACACTTAAGCAGGAGGATATTAGCTGGCTCAACTCAGGAATTATTTTGAGGTACTAAGGAGAACAGAAGAGGTGATTATAAAAAGGTTCAGCTCTGTGGATAGTATTTAAACGTTTTCCAGTTCTGTAATACACAGCAGGAAAATCTACTGCTATTATGTTAAACACCACATAATAAGAGGAAACTTTTCAACAGCTAATGTGGATGGCAAGGGTAGGTACAAAAACCTCTTCAAGAAGAGAAAGAACAGGGTATTTTGCCAAGATGTGAGTTGTGCAATTAGAAGTGACCAAAACCTAACACAGCTTTCCATACTTGCAATTTTCAGGGATGGGGAAGAGACAGGGAAGGAACAAAAACTAAAATAAAAAAAAAATAAGACCAAGTTCAAACCCACTTCTTACAGCTTGTTTGAGAAGTAGAACCGAAGCTGCCGTTTCTACCTCAGAAGCTCCTGACAGACCTCCTTCTGTTTTCTGAGTCATCCCCATTGGAGCCTGGCTACAGACCCATCTCTGTAAAAGCAACAGCGTAGCTGGACGTTGCCCACCTGGCCACCTCTTTTTTCAATCCCACCTTCTTCTCTCCTCAGCTTGGCTTACCACAGCCATTTCCCTGGTGCCCCTGAGACACCAGGCCGGATGGACCTAGCCTGGGGCCAGATGAGCACCAGCAAAAAAGCACAAGTGACAAGTAAGACTTGTTGAACCAAATCCAGTTACATTTCAAGATTTTTCTATGAGTCTGAAGAGGGAGACGTAACAAATAGGCAGCAACAGAACTGAGCTTTTCTGGTTAGACAGTATTTTGCTGGCAGAAATTCATAGAGTGAGATTAATAAAGACATAAATTAAACATATTTTATGCCATGTTTACAGTTACAGTTTTAAGCTATTTAATCTGTAATTTGTTTAAACTTCCTATTCCTTAACATATCATAAGTTTTCTAGGCGTTATTTAAAACAATACTGATTTCATAAAGGAGTGAGGCAAGGAAGAGAGAGGTGGAAATTTTTTGTATGTCTATTTATCCTGACCACAAGATCTGTGTTTTGAAGTGCACGTAAGGACACTGCAATTTTCCCCGATGGCTATCTCCGTTACCTTTGCATGGGGCTCCATGATGTGATGTGGGCCTGTTTTTGTGCCAACCCATGGCTGCCAGCATTGATAGCCTTTAAACCAACCGATTTTTGAAAAACCTATTGAAGGAATGGCCTGAGTGACACACTACCTGGGTATGGTGGTCAAAGCAATGTGGGTTTGGCCTGGTGTGGCAAAGCAAGAAGCAGCTGTCTGGCAAAGTCATTCTCTCTAGGAAATGAGAATAAGCATTTGCTTTTAATTATCATTAAGGAGGTCCATGCCCTGCTTTTGAGTGATTGGAAAGAATTTTTCCACTCTAAAATTACGAAAAACACAAAACCCCACATCTTTTTGTTTTGCACTTTTGCTTTAGAAAGTTAACAAAGGACTGAGATAGTATTTACGTTTTGTGACATAGGTGAAAGAGGACATATTTCCACCATCTGTACAGACCTGAGGTACAGAAGACCTTGGGGTACCGGCAGATGCTCAGGTGTAAAAGAGGCAGAGCTGTGCCTGCCTTAAGATACACAGGCAGGACCCATATTGTGACTTGAGATAATGCATTTTGCTGGGGTCCTGCTTCCCCATGCCAGTTCCTTTCCTTTTGAGCTAGAAGTGCCTCCAGAAGAAGCTGATGTTTATGGCTTAGCTCTTCCTGACAGACTTCCTAGGGGGATTTTTTTTTATCACTTTATGAGAAAATTGGGAGCCCCTGTAGGAAGCACTGGAAAGTGAGGAAAGACTAACGTTTCATTGCAGTTTTGGGTATCTGCAGGAGACATCTCTAAAATTACCTTACCTTATGAGCAGTATTTTTAAATGCTGTGTTAGTAGTGTTCATATCACCAGAGATAAGGAGCAATTTCATTCCTAGATCTCATTGCTGATGATCAGATGCAGCAGTCTGCATCCCATGAAAGAGAAATTGCTCTGGTAGAATCTGTACCCTTCCCACAGCAGGTTAGCTTCACTGTACTTCTTTCCACCTTCCCCTTCACCTGCTGAGATCAGGGACATGGGGACGAGGTGACCTGCACCACCCCTCCATAATAGGAACTGCCCTTTCCTACAGCACTGCTCCTCCCTCCTGGGGACCTGCAGGATCCACGCCATACTCGGGGCAGCCTTCCAAAAGACCAGGTCTTGAGGCCAAATGAGATCAGATCATCCCAGTAACAGGTGGAGTGAGATGAAAAAGTCATCCCATCCATACCACAATGATTTAGATGAAATTTACTGGTCCTGCAAAATCTCTCTTTTTTGCAAGCAATGTTGCGAAAAATTGAAATGCTGTTACTGATCACTACTGTGTCCTAAGGCTTTCTTTCCAGTTTTCTGTTTGTTTGTTTTGTGGATCCTTTTTTCCTTAGAAAATTCTTTGCAACCTATTTATTTGTCCTTAAAAATAAGATACAGGGAGCTGTCCAGCTGCATAAGTACAATAGCCCATTAGTGTGAACACTACACAAATTTGCCGGTCCATAAAATTTTAGAAATATTTCCTTTTCTGTTTGAACTCCTGGCTACCTTTCTCTATATGTTCTGTGTTTTACCTTGTTGAGTTTAAGTGCTATTTTCAGGGCTCAGCTTCAATTGTTACAGTTAACATTTAAAAATCTCAGGTACTATTTAACTTTGAGCAACCTAGTTTAGTGGAAGGCGTCCCTGCCCATGGCAGGGGTTTTGGAACTAGATGATTTTTAAGGTCCCTTCCAACTCTAACCATTCTATGATTCTATAATTCTATGACTATTAGCAAAGGTGAAGAGGCAAAACCCTTAGATAAGCTCGGTTAAACAATTTTTAACATTAAAATACTATTTCCTATGTGCTAGATATAATATCTTCGATATAACGGCACCTAAATGCAACAGATCAGTTGAGAAGTTTGACTAATGCGTCAGAAAAATTGAAATGCTTCTTGCGATACCAAGAAGTATCCAAGCAAAAGACACACGTTCCTACCAACATCTTTTTTTTTTTCCTTTTTACTCACATTTCATACATCAGCTCAGTCTCCATGGCTTATCACATTTACTTACAAAACCTTAACAATCTGTACCAATATGTAAGCAAAGGAAAAGCTAAAAAAGAGCAACTTAAAACTTGTAAGTATTTCACAACTTTTGGCTCTAATTAATTACAAATATTATCTTTTTTTAAAATCAAGGACACTGAGGCCAATTCAGGATTTTGTTTGGATCAACTCTAAATTAAACTTTCCTTCCTAAATTTTTTTAATCAGGCATTGTCTTTTCCATATGAAATACTACAAATATTATGACATATAAGAGCTATGAGATATTACCATACTATATCATCAACATATTTTTGTATTTCTGTAAGTACCCTGACCAAAGTCTTGATAGGATTATGTGAAAACATGAAGAAGTAAGAAGAAAAATCTTAATAGAACATTTTCATATCCAAAAAAGGTTTTTGTTTTTATTTAATTTTGAACAAACTCAGCTAGCTAATTGGTTAAATTATTGTAATTTCCCAGTCTTTATCAAAAGATTAAAATGGGAAAATCAGAAGTGTTCTTTCTTCAGATCAGAGTTTTTACTGAAAGTGCTGTGTGTTCATGCTGGTGATACATTAATGTTGCCTCTAACAGATCAAAATGCTGGAGATATTTAAAAGTACTCAGTATTGGCCTAACTAGTGAATACAATGGAAGAATTTTCCAGTAACTTTAACGCCCGCAGACCTGAATCAGTGCCAAGTGCTTTCAAAATTCTTAATTTCACAATTTTCCCTTCTAATAACTAATGTTTGTGACATTCGTGCTTACACCTTACCATGAAAACCAGCACTTCTGATACATATAACTTCTGATGCACAATGCCTTATTTAAATACATTCAAATTCATAGTTTATTTGAATACATTTTCAAGTCACTGCATCTCTGGAGCTCATTGGATTTATTTTCCACATAAAACATCAAATACCATGACATCCACAGACTTGAAAACATGCTTCAGTCTCAAATCTGATGAAGTGCTACCACCACTGGGCATGATGTCTGTCACATACTGTCCAGAGGAATGAATTGTGTAAGTCACTCAGCTCCTGAGGACTCTCACACACTCAAATTCTTTTTTACAGTCATAGATGAGTTTTCATGTTCTTGTTTATGCAACTTCAAAGCACACATCCTCTTGTTATTTCAATGTTCATGCAAATTTTCAGAAATTTTACTCTCGTCCAAAATGAAAACAAAAGCATATTTTCCAAATACAGTGGAAAATGGAATGCTGTCATTCTGTGCAGCAGCACACCAATGCCCTCAACTGAGATTTGATCCCTCCACTCAGTTGGACAATAGTTTTCCATCAATATTGCTGATTTTAAGAAAATGAAACATTCAACTGTTTTATATTTTCTTTAAAAATTGAAAAAAAAAATTGAAACATCTGTATTTTGTTGCTGCAAAAATTATATTTTTCAATGAAAAATGCTTCTAAAACTAACAAATCTTTTCTTAGTCTTTCATGGAAACAAAATTTATTTACTGGTCATATTCCTATTAAATTCATCCCAGATGTCCACGTCACAATCACAAATGACAAATAGGGTAGTAGATAACAAATTGAGTCCAGAGAGATGAGGTAATCACCTGCAAGGAGAAATACATCTATGCCCTCCCATGTCATATCCACCATTTATCTTGGTTCCAGAGACCTGACCACTGGTGACCTTCTCGTTTCTCAAAGCAACATGAAGTACTAACAGTTCCAAAAATGTAATGCAAAAAAGACAAGTCACAGAAGTTTCCAAACACTTTTCACAAACCTGTGTTTCAAATACTTTGATCTGCTGTGTTTCCAGGATGACATACAAGCATTTCCAGATCACAATGAACACTTAAAGCAAAAATTGGAATGTCCTTTCCTCTTCAGAGATTCCTACTAGGTAGGTGCTTTGCAGAAATGTTTTTATTTTTGCACAATGAAGCAATAAGGAAAAAAAAAGTTGATGTTTTGTGAAGGAGAATTAAAACATGTAACAACCCTCATAATAAAGCAATGCCTTCAGTTACTGTGTTGTTTCACAGAATTGCACTGAAGTGCTATCAACTCTTCTCAGCCACTTGAAAATTAGAATTACTATTTTCTCATAAACCAGTCATTTGTTTTTCACATTAATATCAAGGACCCAAAGTCCATCTTATTTTTTTTTAAATGATCATATAAATAATGATATTTGAGAAATAAGAAAACTTGAAAGAACTTTACAAATCTAAGTGATGTTAAAAAAGAGACTTATTTTTTCCAGGGAGAGGCCAGATTTTCAAAAAAGCCAACAAGCCAAGGTAATGTGGTTGCTCTCTCTCCATTTCAAAGCACCTGGGCTGTCACAGACGCCTGTGTCCATGCCCTGCAATGCCTGTCAGAGAGAGCACAATCCAACATGCTGCGGTTAGTGTTGCTTTTAGCAACTCTAGATGAAGAGATTTCCTGCCCACATGATTCTTTGCGAGGGGAGTCTGTGTTTTGAAATGTTGCTCTCTTCATTAAAAGCACCTGTTTGCCTCTCTTCCAGAAAAGGAAGGAGAGGTGAAAGTATTTGTATGTGCAAAGTTACAGACCAATCTAGCCCATAGCACCTGCAAAGTAAGTTTACAGTGATTAAATTTACTGTCTGTCAGCCCCTTCAAGCTCCTGGTCATTCATATTACACTCTCAAAGCAAGCATAGGACTGAAATAGAGGAAATGCTATGCAAGACAAAACGGATCGATGAAAGTTCCTTGGCATCACTTGTTTTATTCAGCTAGATACTGAAAGATTATTGTTACAGCAAGACAGCGGAAAACAAAGTTTTGTGGCTGTGGTTTTTAAATATTGAGCAGGAAAAGGGTAAATATGTTCTTTGCTTCTTAAGTCTAAACATGCTTGTTCCCCTTGATCTTTTTTTCTTTTCCCAGCTTGTAAGGCAAATGAAGTCTGTAAAGGATCTGATCACATTGGCCATTCCTCAGATGTAATCTGCCCAAGGCTGCTGAATATAAGTAATGTAGCAGAGAAAAAGAATCCAAATTGTTGTCACAGGGGACAGCAGGCCCTCTTCAGCTAATAGAAAGGTAGCTCTTCAGCTAATAGAATGATCTGGACACAGCAGCAGCAAATAGACATGCACATGGATAAAGCATTACATTTTAAAACCATTCAAATCTTCCACTAATTTGCTGTGGGCTTTCCAGACCTGGTCATCACATTCTTTGCCTGAATTTTTATATATCATCACATTTGCTCTATTAAGCCATGATCGTTGGCTGTTTCCAGAAGACAGAAAGACATTCCAACCTCCCATCCCATTCTCTTTCCCCATCTTCTCTGGGACCATGATTCAAAAAACAGCATTTTGCTTTCCTTTTAAACCTTTCCACAAAGCATTGGAAGCTGCTCTCTGCATAAACAGCTCTGTATAAGGCACAGGGCACTGATTCTCCACTGTGCTTGACCAACAAGTGGTGGCTGTTTGTGCACACTAATTAAACTGAACATGGTATTTGGGACCAAGAAGGAAATGTTCTCCATGCTCAAACAGGTAGAAAGTATTAAAGAATTTTTCCTTCCATTAGGAAAGAACAACCTGGTTCCTGAAGGGGACCCATGAGTTTGGGGAAAAAAAAATCTCAACTACCTCAGACATCTTGGTTTCTAACAACGTTCTCATGTTCTCCTGCTCTTTGCCTGTAGTCCACTATAGGGGTTGTTTTTGCCGTGCCTCATAGCTTATGCATTTATTGCAAAGTTAGGACAACTCTTGCAGTCTGTGTTGTTTCTGCAAGATGTAATAGAGATGCTCTGTGCATCCTTCTGATTTAAACTTCGACCCATTTCTGCCTGCACTGGCAAAGGAGTAGACTTATTAACACGTTGTCCCTTCTAGCTTAATATTCTTGTATAAATAAAAAAATGCTTTGGTTTTGAAACCTTGTAATTTTAATCAAAACATAAATTTCCATTAAGTTTACAGCAGAAAGGTATCTGAGGAGCAGGATGATCTTTCTAATCAATGCAGCAGAAACAGAAAACTGGAAAACTGCAATGTATCATCTTCAGAACAGATGTTTCTGCACAACTCCCAATTTACATAACATTTTTTCTAAAGGTCTCATTTTCTTTTCAGTGCCCAACTGAAACAAATTTGGAGGAAGTTGTTGGGAATAAATAGTCGTCCTCCCTCAGCCTGCTCCAGTTCTTGTCCTCCTGTTAATGCTTGCCAAGGTTTGGCAGCACAAGCTGAGGTTTGGCATGAAGACAGTGAGGAAATCCTCCTTTTTTCTAACTCTACTAAATTCATGGGCTCATCTTGAGGCAGCTCCTGGAGCCAAAAGGTGTTAAGGTAGCAACACTCAGTAGTGCAAGTTAGGGTGCTAGCTTTGCCCCAAAGGCCAGCTGCCGGAGTAGGATGCCGGAGACCTTACTGGAATCTTTCAAGTGCTCTACTCATATGAAGCAAGTTTCATTTTATTCTGGACATATTTAGGAGGAAAAAAAAAAAACCACAACCAAACAAGCTCAAAACAGAACGATCAACTCAAAGTATTCTGAAGTGATATTGCCAGAATCCACACTGCTCCAAGGCTCACCAGGCGCTAGATCCTTAGTAATTTAAATCACTGAAGTCTGAAAAGACAGCTACTGTCTTGGGGTCTTTCAGGGGTGAAAAACACTTATCTAGCATCTCTTGAAAGCTAGAATCCAAGACTCAACTACCTGTCCCTGGGATCCTGCTCTCCCTGTTATTGTACCTCATGGTTTACCACCTTAAGGGAAAATTACTGAATGTATCATTGCTAGCCTATAAAGATAAAGCAGAAGGAATTAATGTAGATTGAAGACGGAAAACTCACTCAAGGCAATATTCCTCAGTCTCCTTTTCCATGCTACAGAAGAATAATTTGGCAGTGCTTCCTGAAAGTTTCTGTCTCACACTTCTTCTCAGTAAATCACACCAAGATACGTTTTTTATGCCTGACTTTCCTTCCTTCCTTCCTTCCTTCCTTCCTTCCTTCCTTCCTTCCTTCCTTCCTTCCTTCCTTCCTTCCTTTCCTTCTTTCTAAAAAGTAGGAAAAATTCATTGGGAACAAACTTCACAAACCCTCTGAGAGCTGTATATGTACGTGTATGCAAATTTTCATCCTATACAGACTGAAGGTAACTTCTTGCAATTCTTTGTGAGATGTCTCTCTTTTTTCTCTAGCTTATTTTCTCAGTTATTACTGATAACTCTGGACCTGTTTAACGCAGCAATTCAATAAGTAAAGGTTTCTTACTGTAACTGTACAGGACACCTATGGTACAGCACACACCTCTTGTTTACTAAGTCAAATATCTTCTGTGCTAATGACAAGGAAGAGAAATAATTGCCTGCAAAAATCTTATGTAGAGGCCTCAAGTAAGAACTACTGCAATAACTGAAAATACTAGGAAGAGGTTTATGATTCAGGAAAATGACTTTTAAAAGCCTCTAATCTGATACATCTATTTCCTTATCTCAGTTTGTGCTTGACTCCTATTAAAGTTACATGCAAACTGCCAGAGGAAGTCATACCCCTGAAGGATTATTTTATTAGATGTGCTCCAAAGTTTCATAAACTTCATGTCTTTACTTATTAGAATTGTGAAAAGATGTTTAAATTTATTTCATGTCCTTCTTTAAGATTTTTCTTCAAAAATTGAATGCTTGCAAATTCCTCCTTCCTCCTTTTTTGGGGCTACTAGTCTTTGAGCAAAATATTGCTTTCACAGAAAGAGAACTGATGAAAGTGGAGTTCTGCTTAGAATTAGAGTTAGAAAGCTTCTGTGAATTTGTGAAATGTCATTTTTATAAAAGGCAGAGAAGAATCTTGGACATTTTTCAGTGCTGGAGGGGCATGGAGGGAACAAAAGTCAGCTGTGGTTAGAAAAGAGGTGTGATTCATTTTAAGTATGAGAAGAAAAAAAATAAAAAATATTTTGTTATTAAAAAAGATATATAGTATACAGAAGAATTAAACTGGATAGGTGAAAAAAATTTCTATTAAGTGCAGAGCACTGAAATCACTATTCAAGGTCTTTAGGAAAGTTAGAAAAACATGCAAAAGAAATAATGAATCTGCTTGGGTGGGAAACTTTTAATGTCCCTTCCAACATTATGATTTATGGTGTTTATTCCACGTAATACATTTAATTTATCTTACAAGCATTACTAAGTCTCTTTCATTCTGCATACAGTATTTGTCACCTTTTGTCATCTTTCAAAATCTCAAACTTCTCAATTATTCCAGTGAGCTGTTACCTGCTTAGAAGTTTGCAATTCACAAAATCTCCCCCTTCCCTTGTTCATCTGTGATAACATATTTAAAAGCTTCATTTCTGTGTTAAACAAGCCCATTTTCTCTTAGGATGTGCCACATATATTTGTTTTGGTTGTGCCTGTATTCCACACAAATAAGTCTTCCCTTCACTCATGCTAATTACTTGCATCAAAAACAAAATCCAGCATAACTGTGAAACTGAGACCACAGAATTTCAGTTTTACTCTGGAGAGTTTTTTTACACCATCCATCTGCAGGCCCTTGGGCAAGTCTCTAGACTAATCCTAAGGGGTCTGTGAAAGATAATAAAAGCAAAGAAACCTACCTATTGACAGTAGGCTTAAATTCCCTATACAGGAATGTACCAGGAATGTTTTAGGGGACTTGCAAATTGAAAGTGTTTACTCTAGAATAATATACCTGCAATTTTAAATTTTCTTTGTGAACACTTTGGTGTGCCTGTCATTAGATCTTTAACCCTAACAGCACCTCATGATTTAGCAGGACAGGTACAGTCATGAGACACCAGTAGGTTGGGGGAATTGGATAAGACCAATCTGGATCTCGCAACCTGGGTCATGATCAGAAGGCGGCCTTATTTCACACAAGAAGTTCTGGTTTATGTCAGATAACAGCAGGGAGAAATCCTTTTCTAATAGTCTGAGTCATGATCTTTCAGCCTGAATCAAAAAATAAATGTAGCACTAAAATCCAATACCTTTGTGATTAACCAAATTTAAAAAAAAAAAAAAAAAAACCAAAGGATACATATGAGGCCATAAAGCTGGATTCATGAGGTTAAGTGTATTGCATTTAACTTTTACTGCTCATAGCCAGGCACCCAGTCCCAGCAAGTCTTCCCAGCTCCCTTTGCGTCATGGAAGTTCAGCAAAGGTGGGAGGGCAGGGATGGCTCACCACTGGGAAGTGCTCTGACACCCCCCCAGGGAAAGACAGATGGCTGGTGTTGGCCCTGCTAGACATGATGCCTGACCTTCATACAATTGAAGGCATCAGAGGTGGAAGCAGCCCATAGCAATAAGAAAATCTGACTTTACAGGTAAACAAATGCCCAAAATAACACCATGAAACTGTCTGTGCATTGCCACCATTATAGTTATAACCCTGTGTTTCTGACTGCATAAGGAGATACTATGAAAGTCAGAAAGCTGAAGTTTTCAGTCCTATTGTCAATACTATTATTCATGGAAAACAAGAACCTAAACTCTTTCCTGGAATCTGGATATGCACTGGGCTCACCGCAACATTCAAGAGCACAAAAAGCAGCAAGATTTTTTCATCTGCTGAGTTAAACATTAGTAATTTATATCTTCTGGGGCAACAGAACAATTTAATCTCCAAAAGCTCAAGTTTGAAGTTGAACTGTTAAAGTTTTCACGGAGTTTTCAAAGAGATAACTAACCACCATAACGGCTGTGGAAGAAAAAAAATAATTCTTTCTTTGAAACCATATTCTTAAAATATGTTGCCGTCTCCTAGTCACAATTAAGAATTTTTAAGTATGCCAATTAGACCATGACTTGTTCTTAAGAGATTTTCATTGCACTTATGAGCAAAATGATGTGGGAATCAAGTCAATTCTCAGAAGAGGATGAAAAAGCTTCTAAAATCATTTGTCTGATGCATGAAAGCATAATCTAAATGGAGATGTGTTTTCACATGAGGTTTTCTTCCTTAATGTATGATGTATTAAGCAATACTGCTTGTAGCAATAGTCCAAAGAGTTTTAAGAGACACCGAGAACCTTGTTTAAGAGGTGGTAGCAAAAAAAACATGAGTTTGCTAATTCTACAGAACAAACATCACTGTAAAACATTTTTTTCTTTTCAGCTTTCAGACAACAGCTTTTAATAGTTGGCATTTTTGCTTTACATTGCATACAAGCTTAAGCATATGTGAACTTCTAAGCACTGTAAAGGGGAATCGTTTCAAGGGCTGTTTCTATTTAAGCTTTTGCTTTAAGGAAAAAGAACATCAAGAGGGAGAGAAGGACTAATGGCATCAGAAGCTCAGCCTGTCAGGCTGCCTGGAGGTTCAGCATGTGTGGAGACCACTCTCTCCAGTGGCTTGGAAAGTAGGAGGTAGCAGGACTACCCATCTTCTGGCTATCAGGACTTCAGGGAACTCTCTGACTTTTTTTCTGTGCCTTGAATCACCAACTATTTCCTAGAAACATGCATTATGGGAGAAAATTGCATGCAGCTTATGTGCAAGGTGTAAGAAACATTGCATGGAAAAGATGTTTATAATTTTTCTACCTGCATTATATTTAAAATAGTTGTTTCAGAGTGCATGGCTGTTTCTTATTAGGTCCTGAGAATAAAATTCACCAAATACCTGAATGTGCGTGTAGAATTATAGTGCAATATAAATGTCATGAGTCCCATAAAGATATAAGAAATTTTGCAGTGACATTGTGTTAGGAGGAGGTCATAAAGTCCTTACATGGCTATTCTCTTGTCCCACGTGTTCTGCTTTGAAGCACAAAAGGTCACAGAATAATAAAACATACACACAAACCTACCCACTTTACAGACTTAGTCTAAAAAAGCCCTTGCTTTTGACTAATTCTTGCTAACAGTGAATAACTTCCACTAGGCTTAGCAGTCTCACTGACACCTTGTGCCCACAGAACCCCCACTCTCACCAGCTCCCCTCTCACTGTCTCCTCACTCCCCTACGTCTCCTCAGCCCTACAGTGAGCAATATCACGCCTGGAATTTGTTCTCCATCTCTTATTTTCATCAATTCCTAGCCAATCTCTCAGAAAGCTTTTATAGTTAATATCAAAATAAATGTGAAAAGTAGAGTTAGCAAATATTTTGCATGTCATTCTTCCTGATGCCAAGGTTTCTCACTTAAACAAAATGACCCTGAAAATTTAACACCTTATACTCTCTAGGAGCATCAGGGAATTTCCTCCAGTAAAACCCTAACTGGCAACTAGGCCATAATGGAGTCCTGAAGGATTACAGAAGTAATTTTATTATCTCATGCAAATATTCAGTTGATACTTGCACAAATTTTTAAATTAAACTGCCATTGAAGATTAAAAATTAATCTGAATGTATTACTGTGGTCCTAAATGGAGGACACAAGAGAACATAGAAAATTCAAGCTGTATTGTGCTGAGGGTAAGTTTCTGAAATAAAATATCCAGCACCTCGCCCCAGAGTGATAAAAAGGACAGCAAAACAGGCAGGAGAATGCTACAGCCCAAACATCTGCTCCTATTCAAATCTATCTTATGCTGAGTTTCAGCACAGAAATCTATTTTTAAAAAAATAGAGGAGAAATATATGTGAAGCTTACAGTATGGGGAAATGGAGTCATAAACTGTCTGCAGTGTCTTAAAAAAATCTCTCCATAGAAGCCTTTTCTTTTTTCATATATGTCCTAATATCTGTTTTGCATAAACTGATTAGCACGTGTAACTTGAAATAATTAAACACATCTGAAATAAATATTGGAACTAAACACCACTATCGCTTTAAACCAATCAGATAATTTAGTAAACAATTAGTTGATATCATAGTCATACATGCACTACAAGATCCTTGATATCTTCCTACTTGTGGCAAAAATATATCCGTGTGAGTATTTTTTACTTAAGTTGTACATTTATTTCCTGTTCCATTAAATATCTACTTCGCTTCCACTCTGAATATGCTGTTCCAGTTAAAAATACACTGTGTTTATATTTGCCTTTGTTACAAACCATGGGTTGATACTTCACTGCTTTCATCAACTTTCAGATGATCTTTATAAGGAATATAAACCTTTGGGGTTTTCTCTCAAGACCGCATTTAATTATAGATGTAATTTACCTCATTATTCTGGAACTTGGGTTCATGGAAAGAGCTTTTCAGGTTTTATCCTTTTCCAGGATATTTTTGTGTAATTATAATTTACATATTTTCCACAACTCTGATCAACTGCATTTTCTTGGAGGTTAATAAAACCCCAACATCTGTACAGTGGAGCTAGCTATTTACATGCAAACATGAGCAGCACCCCACCACTTCACAATAGAAACAACAAGATCAGTGCCTCTGTTAATCTCCTTTCCCAGTTTATTCAAGTAGCATTTCAGTTAATTTATAGAGTTTTGCTTGGGGTGACTGATTTGTCCCTCTTAAGGTTTGTGTGGGTGAGTCACCATGTGGGAGGATGATGTGACGTGTGGAATTTATTATAGCATTGAAAGAAAGATCAGTTAAAAAAAAAGTGACTTATACTAAGTGCTGGTAATGGCAGAAGACAGGACTATTTTTTTATCTCCTGTGTGTTCCACCACTGTGTACCAGCTTCTGGGAATTTCATCTCTTTGTCTTGAGTTTCCTTCCACTTACTTGATTTCAGTTTTCTGGTGGAATATAATGCTGCCACAAGCAATCTAAGAATTAGGTTGAGCCAGCCTGCAGGGCAACTTGAAACATCAGGCTTGAAGCTGGAGCCTGTACCGGTGTGGACAGCCAGCCTGGGCCATGGGTCTGGGCACCCTGGGAAGCCGCACTGCTTGATAATATCTCCTTTGGACATGAGGTTTAATCATAACAAAGGAATGGCAGCAACTTAAATTATTGCAGTGACTTTTTGGAAACCACAAATGGCAAAATGAGAGCCGTATTTTGCTGATGAAACCAGAGGCTTTTCAGAACCAGAAAAGGTGGAGCACCTGCCTGGTTCAGATGTGCTTGATTTAGGTAGAAGAGCACACCACCACCTGCTACCCTCTTCAAAAGTGACAGCATCTGCTCTCCAGATGTGTTGCCAGTGCACGTTGCAATGAAGTGGAGCCCACCCCAGGTCCCTGAATCAAGAGCAGGTGCTGCCACCAGCAGTGGTAGGGTCTCAGAGAACATGGCAGGGCGAGCAAAGCACCAACACCTCCATTCTGTAAACACCTACAGGAGCCTGAAGCTCTTTCTGATGGAGAGATATATCTTCTCTGATCCATGCTACAAGAGAGAACACAGTGAGAAGTGATTTTATTTTATATTCTATAAATTGCTACATCTGTAAGCTGATTAGAAGCTGTGAACATAATTTTCTTCTAAGAGAAATAAGCAAAAGACCATTTGCAGCCTTTTATTTGCAGGCATTTCAAAAGTACTCAGCTTTACCTGCATGAGCAGTCATACTACTCCAGGCAGTTTGCAGATGTAAGGAATAGGATCAACCTCATATTGATCAGTCTCGTATAGGATCAGTCTCATACTCAGTGTTTGCAGAGCCCTCTAAAAGGCAGGTGTCAAGATCTTATGGATTGAGGTGACTTACTAAAAAGGGGTAGAGCTTATTTTCTGTGTTTCTCTGATTCATAGGACTGACTGACTGGCTGTTCTTAAAATTAAATGCAATAGAACTATTAGCTTGAGCAAGGACCAGCTGTAAGATACACATTTCTTAGGATCAGGACATGATTTTCTGCAAGAATTTCTTCTCGTGAGACTGAAGTGTCTTACATGTGCATACAGGTCTTATTTTCTTTATACCTGGAAAGATTCTGAACTGCACCTTTCTCACAGAAGTATTCTGTAACTTTGAAAGAAAAAAGGAAATTTGAACAACACTGAACATAACAATGTATTCTCTGGGACCTGATAATTTATCTATTACATAGAATACTACACATTACTTTTCTTCATGGTTAATAATTAGATACATTTATGAACTCATTTCACCTTGTGAAAAAGTATTTCTTATTCATCAGTGTGCCCTGAATAATTCAGATTAATAAAGTCTCACCATAGAGTTAGAAGACAAATTTTGACATCAGTTTTGGTCATATAAGTCATGCAGTTCTGATGGAGTTTGCTGCAGTTTGAAGCATTTGAAAAAAGAATTATTAAGACACAGAAGTAGCTATATGTAAACAATTTCTGTGTTAAACTCTATTTTTTAGATAAAAGAGTGTTTTCAAATTTTTTGTATTAGCAGAAATAGCTATGACATGAAGTGACCTTTCAGTACTATGAACCAATGAGGGAAAAAAACCACAATAACTTAATCAGCTGCAGTTACCTATACTATCTTGAATCAGACATACGTTGTTATCCCAAATATGCTCACTTATGTACATTATTTAATCTGTTCTTAATGGGAAGATTTATTTTCAGTGCAATTCATAATTTTTTCTTTTTAAGATTTTAATGGTAGATAAGTAAATACAACAAAAAATATCACTCTGCAAGAATGCTGTGGCAGATTTTAATTCAACAGCTGTATAGCGCACATGTTCAGGCAGCAGCAACATGTTAATAAATCCCATTAATTCCCTTCTCCCTGAGGTCTTCACTGACTGTTTGACTGACAAAGTTCTGCCTTTATTAGTTATGACAGATCAGGCTTTGGTTTTCATGTCTCTGGGGAAACGTCACACTTATTTTAAGGTGAATTGCTCAGTTCAAGTAAAGAAACTGCCTTAAGCTCTCAAGACAGTTAATGCAGTGCAGCTTTTTTAGTCAAACAGTTTCATGTTTTCCCTGACAGTAGGAATATATTGATTATGAAGAAATCAGAAGAGACCAGATGGGGTGGATGAGGATCCTCCTGGGGTTTCAGTCCAAAAGGCTTGGAACAGGCGTTCGAATGTGCCACTTCCCTGCGCTCCAAAAACATGCACCTCAGAAAGATGAGTGAATTACTTTGCTTTTCCCCTTCTCTTTTAACTCGTTTAATTTTTATTGTTTTAAAATCATTCCTCTGCAAATGTTTGCACATCCAGCCACTACGGTGCAGATCAACACAGCTGGAAAATCCCAAAGCTCATGATGTGTACATGTCTACCTATAGGGTCACCCGAAGAGCTGAGCCAGAATATGGAGTTGGAGAATAAAAAAACCAACCTTATCTAATCGTGGCTTTCTGAAAACCCATCTCTTCAAATAAAAAAGTATAGACTGTGCTTGAAATAAAAAAAAAAACTGGGGATTACAAAAAGCTGCTCTAGGACACCTCATTTGTTTATTACAGGCCAAGGAGAAAGAGAGAAATGAGATTGCCTTAGAGCCATATAGGCTTGTGTAATGGTATACCTCCTCTACGTTTTGTGTCCTTCACTTAACTTTCTGTCTGCTGTTGGATTATCTCCGCACATTGAGCAAGGATATCATCAGACTTCCTGCAATGACAACCAAAACTTGTATAGTTAAATTGGAAGGCAATGAAATGCATAGGTAACTCAGATTTCTGTCTCTGTCATACATTGCAATAGGCAGACATTAACAGAGAATCAAAGTTAGAAACTGTTCTTTTCTTTTTTAAGAACTCATGAGTTTCAGTCCTCAGTAGCACTGATTAATTGAAATAATTTTGTGTCCTGGGAAACTTTCAGTATTTTTCTCTTCACCCTCACTACTGCTTTACTTCACTCTTGTAATACTTAATGTAATAGATGTATAGTGTTTTCCTAGTAATACAATTAAAAATAAAACAATCAATCCCGTAGAACACCTTGCCACACCCTGATGTTACTTTTCCACAATTTAAAAAACTGGACTCTGCACATGTCCTTTCACAGCTGAGTCATTTTTAAGGCATTGAAGGTACATTTCCCACCATGGGATCACTTCATAGAGTCTTTTAATGAACTTTATCATTGGCTTTTTTAAGTCTTTGCAATTTACATAAACCTTTTTCCCACTAACTTCCTTATTTTCATATGCCCAAAAAATTGTAATAGGTTAGAGGCAGGCAGTTTTTTTTAAAGAAAAAATGCTGCTTTATAACTGAAGTACCACAAATCTCTGAAAGTGTAATACTTTTGGTTTTAAAGATCAATTTTATAGCTGAGATAAGCCTGCAGTTCTCTGAAGCAACAGCTCTACTTTTTCAAAACATGTATGTAGTGTTTTATAACTTCTTGATCTTCAGGTCTCTGTTATCTAGAGGTATTCACAACAAAAAGTCATGTTATAGTTTATTTATGGGGCAACAGAAATAAGAATGACACCAGTCTAAGAACAGCCATTTGTTAGTACAGTGCAGGAGTATGACACTGCTCTGTTTCATCCGTGAGTGGTGATAGATTCCCTTCCACTGAGTTCTTAATGGATTATATATGCCTGAATTATTTCAGAAGTTCACTAAAATGTTAATTATGTTTTTAAAAAGCTCTGGCTGCCTCCTGAATGTTAAAGGCCTTCAAAGTGATAGTTAACAGTCACATTTTCTTGGGGAAACACAATCAAAGCCAGAAATAATAAAAATGCTGCCCAAGCCCTGTGAATCCTCAAAATTACTCACTTGTCATCAAAAATATTTCTAAACATGAAAATCCACTACTAGAAATCTCTTGGCAAAATCACAAAAAATATTATGCCAGCACTAAACTGAACTGGTATCTGTCCTGTGCTGACATGCTCCCGTCAGTCATTTTTGCCGGTTTTTCCTACTCTAGGGATATGTTATCAGCAATGTCACAAGACTTACACAAAAATGTCTGTATTTTTCTGATCTATGCAAGAAAAAAAGTTCCCTTGGAAGCGTATGCTGTCTGAAGGTATAAAGTAACCTCCAGCCAAGTGGGCCTGGTGTAGGTAGTCAGGGTGAATTTTCATCCTATAGCTTGTCCAGCTCAGCAATCATGACTAACTCCCCTTGCCAGCATCATCTATTTAATTAGAGTTCAGGACTGAACTGTTACTTCATAAATAAGAACTGCAAAAAGCAGGAGGTACAACCTTTGAGTTATTTTTCCTCAAGCACTCCTGAAGCACAGCCCCAGCACCTATTGCATCCAAAATTCTCTGAGCTGAGCAAGTATGGGAAGTGACAACACATGGTTGCGCACCAGTGCCATGCTCGGAAACTGAAGGATCTGGTCTTCTGAGCTATTCCCCTCTCAGTAGCCACACATGGTGGAAAAAACTCAACTTCATCCCTGTGCTCAGTGCCATTAGGAGGACCTAGTATTTTCTTAGACTGATATTTTGTGTCAGATTTCATGTAGGGTTTGCACATGTGTTCCCCAAGAAGGGGACACCTAAAGAAATTAACAGGGGGCAAAGAATTATCAATTGGGAGTAGAACAGTAATATGCTGCATCAGGGCTTGGTGTAGAACTCGAATTGGGGTATGTCTGAGAGCAGAAAAATCCCATTCTTGCATGACCGAGGAAAATGTAGTCAGTAGCAGCACTGGAAAAAAAATCTTGCCTAATTATGTATTTACACAATTGAGAGAAATAGCATTGGAGTTGTTCCAGATTTTTGGTAACATAATACATGTTTAACAAAACTGCCTAATTATAACTGCACATATTTACTCAAGAGATAGAAAAGGCTTCAAAGGAGATTTTCCAACCTCCAGGAAAGACTTATTTTTTTTCCAAAAAAATTTAATCATTTGCTATTACCCAACAATCTGTGCCCTTACAGTTTATAAATATATAAACTGATTATTATTTAATATTTAGCATTATACAGTAATCTTCTTCAAGTCTTAAGTATGTGGTTTCAATCAATAATATCTTGGAACTCAAGGTTAAAGGTAACATTCCTTCTAGAACAAATAAAAATAGATCATAAAAACAAACACAAGTGCCTCAAAAGTCTCCTTTCTCACAGGATAGCTCTGCAGAATGCAACCTTACCTCCTGAAGCATCAAATACCTGCATGCGTTAACATATAGAGACATGATGGCTTCTTGGCTAACAGAGGTTTTTGTAATGGGGGTCTCCAAAAACAAACACAAGCTGTTAACACTAGAGCAGAGATAAATAGGAAAAGTCCATCCTGATGAAAAAAAACCCCAACTTGTGATTTTTAAACTTCCCTCCTGAGTACAGACAAAAAGGCAAAATCCTGAAATATACTGACTTCCCAGCAGATTTTGTTTCAGAAATATGGAAATAACCTTAGAGAACAGGTTGCTGGAACATTTTGTTTTTCCTGAAACTAAATATACTCTTTCCACCCGTTCACCTGAGGGCATTCCAGCCCTCTCCTTCCATTCCCTGGGCACCCCACTGCGTGCTGCAAAGGGCCAGTGGCCTCTCACTGCAGCTCGGATTTCTGCTCCCTTTCTGCCCCTGTCACAGTAGATGAGTGAGCCACTGGCCTCCAACCCCTTCCTCCTGGACAGGCTGCAGTGCCTTGGGACTTTGTCCCTCACTGCCTCTTCTCCACTTGTCCATTCTCCCTGGTGACACTTCCTGGGCTCATCTAACATGACTCAGAAGCTGGTGTGTCCTCCTCAGTGCTGGCACACTGGGAAAACTTCACTCCTGCTTTGAGGATGGGACACCCACAGCCCAGAAAAAAGGTGGAGTGCCAACACTAGGTAAGACAGAGGTTGCCTTGCCACCTGGGGAGGCATGGGTGGCACAAGGAGAATCAGGCATCCTGACTTTCAACCACCTTACTTGCCTGATTCCCACTGTAAAATTTGTAAGGACCAACAAATCTCCCCAGAATGTCTTGTTTTCATGGAAGTAGTATTTTCTGATGTAAGAACTGCTCTATCAATGATTCCTCTTTTTGTTCAACCATTTCTAGCTCTGAGCTGAATTTAATGAGTTTTTGTAGCAGCATCACATCCTCAGCACATCAAGCATGGAGAGAAAGCTTCACCACTGACTCATCAGATGCAATGCAAAATATCTCAGCACAGCAGGGCTTCAGAAGAACTCAGGGAACAAGTGACTCTCCTGCTTGTACTTTCTGTCATGACAAACCCCCAGCTGACCAGCAACTTCATTTTGTTAGTACAAAAGCACTCTGTAGTCAGCAGGGCTTCCACACAAGTGACAGGGCTAGACTTTAAATCAAAATTCTTCTTCCCGAGTGTGTACAACAAAGTAATGTCTTCAAAGACAGTAATAATGACAACGGTACCCAGGCCTGAGATGACATGTCCTGCACGTCCTCACCATAGACCAGAGATAAAGTATATCCAAGACTGAAGAGAACTCCCTTTTGCAGAATTCATTATCAAGTCCAGTTCTTGTTTTGATAGATGCACCTCCCTCCCACTTATCTTTACTTTTTGTACTCCTTTTAAATATGTTAAATATCCAAATACATTATCAGCAGAGAAGACTATTACATGAATGCCGATTTTTAATCTGTGACAAATACATTATGTATAATAGCTTCCTTTTAATATTTCATAATCATCTTCATTTAACAATTGATCTGAGTCTAATTCGTAATGCTCATTACTCATATGAATTGAAAGTGTTTTTCAACTCATCGTATAGTTCCAGCACAGGCAAAGACCGGAGCTGTGACTACTGCTCACGTGTTAATCAGCAGCTGGAGCCTGGAAAGCAGCACAAGTGCAGGGCGAGAAATACGTCCCTTCTCTGGGAATGCTCAAGGACAGAAATTATTCTGTTGAGTTGCACTCCAACGTATGCTAAGTGCATGTCAGCAAAGTGAAGGGCACGTTCATCCAATCTGTTCAATTGCAGTGTCACTGCCAGCTCAAGCATGTCTTTCACTGTGTTGACATGCATGACAAATTGCAGAAAAAGCTCTGACTGCTAATACTTTATTCCTGCATCCCAGCTTTCAGTGGTGGTAAAATACAGTTAAACCTGATTAAAGGGTTACACTCATGAATTCATGATAGGTAAGCAGCATTTTGCTACATATGTGCAGAAGAAATGTCATGGAATAAACCTGCATGTATTTTAGAGTTCTGCAAGGGATGTTTTTTGTATTCAATCTATTGTAATATTTACCACTTAGTAAGTCAAAGGATTTTTCTTACATTCCAATATTATGAAGTGTAAACAAACTATTAGTACCTATGATCCTCATCTGTGGGCTGAACTGTAGTTGACTGTAGTAAATTTTTCTTGCTACAACAAGTTTCTGTAGTACAAAATATGTCACAGTGTTTGGACCATCATAGAGAAGTGTTTGGATGCATCAATTGGATTATCCAGGGGTTAAAAGACAGACAAACCCAAGGAAACCAGTGCTTAGTCATATAACAACTAAATATTAGTGGAGCTATTTAATCTATAGAAATTATGAAACAAATAATGCAGGAAACATATTTTAACAGCTGTGAAGTCATGCTCTTGCAGAAATGTGGACCTTTCCAACCGGATGTGTCAACAGAAGTTTTACAATTGACATTACTCAAGCAATAACAGATTACAATAATAATGAAAAACAAACAAACAAACAAACAAGGTAAAGTGACACTGTAGGATTAAGATTAAAGTTTCTGCCATAGCAGAAAGACAGACAGATAGGCAGAGAGATGCTGCCAGACACAGCTTGCTGCACCTCTGTTAGCTACTGGACAGGACTGCCTCTCCTCCTCAACATCCACTACAGCTCTGAAATGCCTCAGATCTCACCAACAGCTACTTGAAGTGAAATCTCCCCTGAAAATAATGGGTTTTGTTTTAACAAACTCTGTGTGAAACTATGCAAACTTTTTTTTTTTTAAATTATATACTTGTTTGTATCGGTTACGGGGATTCTTTTTTGTCCAAATTCAGTCTTTTGAATTTATTTTTTCTTCAACTACAAGTCCTGTTTAGCAGGAATTTCTTCTTCACAGGTGAAGGTAAAACACCTCAGGCATTGAGTTCCAGAGTTTTCAGGGAGACTTATTGCGTCATCAATGCAACCATTTTCAAGCATAGAAACCCATCTGTCATGTAAAACTCAAAAACAATTACTTCAGAACTTTTTATCCTTCTTTCTGGGGAAAGACTCTGCTGGGAAATGAAGAGGAAATAAAGGTTCATTAAAACAGCAAAACTCTGGTCTACCTTCTTCCTTCTCCTGTTCTGTGTCAGAGCCAAAGCCCTTCTGAGCAAATATATGGCATTACCCACATGTGTATGGTATGTGCATGAAAACAAAATAATTTCCAGAAAGGGATAATATGCATGTTTTTTTCCAGCACCAAAAATTAGCAATCAGAACCAACAGTGCTTGACCCAAGCAGTGCTGGTACTACTTGCATTTCTTAAGATACTAAGTCATGTTGCCCCCCAAGGAATTTCCTTTTTCTGTGCTGATCTCCTGCTTTTATTTGGTCCTAGCAACCCTGTGTAGCAAGTGTGTTCTTTCAATATAAAACACCAAGAAAATTCTTGCTGTATTTTAGATGGCCTTTCAGTGAAATCAGCACTGGCCTGAGCTGTGCTAGGAGTGTGACCTGCTCGTGACTCCTCTGTCATCTGATACATCTGAAAATGGGGTTAGGTGTTCACTGGGATTTAAATGCCAAAGATGATAGGGATGTTTCATGGGATTTCCAAAATGCCCAGTTTCTAAAAGTCTCATGCTGGTCCTTCTCCTTCATTTAAGCACATTCTTGACCTGGGCTGTGTGTTTGGGTTGCTAATGTAAAACTCAAAAAGAGAACAAACTCCAATGCTGAATATGCATAGATGAATCCCACTGTTTCTGTGTACAGTTCATAACACTTCCAGATGACTTTGACACATACTTAATGTTTATTATGTTTTCTAAAATAATCTGATTGAGTTTAACAAATTATTACAGAGTGTCTAAAAAGAGAGAGGAAACAAACAAACACACAATAAAAATGTTTCAAAAAGCTAAGTAATTGTTTGTAATTGCTATTCAGGGATATTTGCTTTCACCTGTGGTAAAATGTTTATGTTGTGTGCTCTCCACAAGAATTTTGGAAAGCAGCACTCAGAACAAAATGTTCCTACTTAATGTTTGAACTCTTGCAAAAGAGGAATAGGCAGTAGAAGTCACCCAAGAAGAAACTATATTTAACACTTAAAGACTTCTAGTCCTACTCTTGATCTCCAAGTGTTGTGATAGCCTATGAAACCACTGAAAGTTTACTTCTGAAAAAAAGTGGACAAAACAATTTGTTTTGAAATCTAACATGAAGTAAAATTCGACTTCTTTCAGGCTCACCAAAACCATCTTCACATATTCATTAAGATTTAATTCAATTTTTTTTTTTACACATCCCAAACTGCATGTGGTGTTTGAGGTGATTTTCCCCTTTTCACCTATAAAAGCTATAAGGCTATTCATGAGGCTGACATTTGCAGCTTTTCCCATCAGACTTCCAGGATCTTAGTAAATAGCAGGTTTCTCAAGGACCAAATCAGTACAACTCACTTTTGTAATTATAAATTGGAAAAGTCAGGTTTGTAGCTCACCTGGGGATACTTCTCCCATGATCTTGAAATTCAAAGACAACCTATCTAATGTCTTTGGCTCATAATCTCAAGTATTCACAGAAAGCCAGTGTTAGATTTTCCTCGATGATAAAGTCACTTTCACCAGACTCAAGGCCCTAGAAAGAAACCCTTTGGAAAGGATTGCAGTGAAGTATAGCTAAATATAGGCAAGGTAAGAGTGCTGAGGCAACAAATAAGGGATGTAGTCTGGAATAATGGGCTGTGTCAGAAGACCCCTTTGGGAAGCTCACAGTCAGCACAGGTTAGAGGAGCCTTCAGAAACTTATCAAACAGCATTTCATGCAGCCAGGAGGAAAAGCAAGGTATTGGAGGTGATTTAAAACAGGTCCCTCAGAGCTGTGTTATGCACTCAAGACCTGCCAATCTCAGCCTCCGTGTTTAGCTGAGGTCATTAATTATTTGATCTTAATTTCACCTCCACACATAAATGTTTTCATAAGTTCCAACACTGAGAAAAGATTTGTTCATATTTCTTCCTGTAGCAAATATTTTATTGCTGTTAATTCTGTGTATAGCTGGAAAATATTACATTATTTTGATTTCACAAGCTGCATTTTCCTTCCTGCTAGATAGCCTTCAGGACTATGTAAACACAGTAGCAAAAGTTGAAACATTTTTTCTCCCCAGTATGAGACTGGCAGGCTACACAGTTAACAACTCCTCATAACTTTACTGCAGAAGCCAAATTTTCCCAGCTCCTCATTTAGCCTGGATGTAACCACTGCATTAAAAAAAAAATCAGAAGGTGAAAGAAAATGAGGTGAAAAAAGAAGGTGAAAGGCAGACAGTTCTTTTAATAGAATCAGAAGCAAAATTCTCCATGTCTCAAGAATTTTCAGGGAACCAAATGCAGGTGGAAGGGTCAGTAGCACTGTGGGTTTCCCATTTGTTCAGCTCTCACCTAGGGATTCAGATCCCTGCAAGTCCAAGAAGCATTCCAATACATTTTCAGCTGTACTGTAAAGGCCCTTCATTTTGAAACATTATTTACACCAAAACAAAGTAAAACAAACAGGGTGATTAGCATTTCCCATGTGTCGGTTACTCTATACACCTCCCATTGCATGAGGATTTCCTTCATGTTACTCTTTTTCTGCCTCTTAATAAGTTGTAATTTAGCAAGGTCTCTCAGTGTGAAAATTGTCCTCTATGCTTAGATTCCATATTTCCACAATATTTTGGAGAATAAGTCAATGTCTGAAGAAAAGAGTTCTTCTTAAGCACATGTTGAAAATTAAGTCTGTGCTATAGTGCTTTACCAAATTAAGATCTGCATTTGACCCATGTCTCTGTCATAAAGCCATTGCAAAGTAAGCACTCACATAATTTGATTTTCTTCATATGTTATATCAGAAGTCTGATTTACTGTCTCTCAAAGCATTTTGCTTGATGTTTTTATCTTGTCTCAGTTTCTCCAATCTTCCCCATGTAATGGAACCAAAAGTTCATGATTTATTGTGTGTACTGACTTACTAGTGGTACAAAAGTTACACTATTTCCTCCCATGTTCTACATATGATCCAAAACATCTGCCTTGCATTTAAGGTGTAGAGTTTTTTATTATCATCTCCAGGTGCTCCCTGCTGGCTTCAGGGTATCCATTTTCTAATTTTTGATGGTATTTTTTTCCTTCTCAGTATTTTACGCAAATGTATGTCATGTTCTTGCCTTGTACTATTCTGACCTCTTTAGGTCTCCTTGCAGTTTAACTTTCTTCTGTCTATTTGCTGGTACTCTTGTTTTGATGTAAGGGACAAATTAGATCAATATCAAATGTAACCACTCTTAAATTAATCACAAGAGCTTAAATACTAAGGGTCATAATACTATTCCCTTCATTAACCTCAGTTCTCTGTCTGTCAGAGTTTCTAATCTATTATGTGATACTGGATGTTTTGATGCCATCATAAATCAATAATGTAGCACTATAGCACATGCATTATGGAATTTCGTATGTAACAAAACACCCTTTAGTTCTCTCTTTTTTTAATTATATCTATCAGAGGAGATTATATTTATTTGTTGTGCAATAAAAGCATATTTTTTGCTATTTCAGAATCATAGGCCTATTATAAATATTCATATAGGATCCATTACAGACCTTGCCAAAGTCACTAAACAGGATTGATATTAGCATCATATTGGTGTTTTTTCATATGGTAAGATTCTTATGAGCTAAACCTTGGATGTGTCCGTGCAGAATACTATATGGAAATACCTAGGCAAGTTTCTTCAAGCCAGCTTAACAACTAAAATTGGGTACATTAGCACAGTTCTTGAGTTCAGATAACTCAGCCAAAAAGCAGTAAATGTAAGGGCACAGTCACAGAATCGTAGAATTATAAAATGGTTTGGATTGGAAGGGACAGTCAGAGATCATTTAGTCCAACTCCCCTGCCATGGGCAGGGACATCTTGCGTTAGATCAGGTTGCTCAAAGACCAAGACTGCCTTTTAACCCTTCCAGGGATGGGCCAACAACTACTCTGGGTGGCATGTTCCAGTGCCTCACCACCACTGTCATCATAAAAAATTTCTTCTGTATATCCAATCTAAATCTATACTCTTTCAGTTTAAAACTGTTGTCCTTCATTCTGTCACTACAGGCCCTGGTTAAAAGTCTCTCTCCATGCCTTCTTTATATATTGAAAGGCCACAATAAAGTCTCCCTGGAGCCTTCTCTTCTCCAGGCTGACACCCAGCCCTCTCAACCTTTCTTTATAGGAGAGGTATTCTAGCCCTTTCATCATTTTTGTGGCTCCCTCTGCACTTGGTCCAACAGATCCATGTCCTTCTTATGTTAGGGACCCCAGAGCTGGACACAGTACTCCAGGTAGTGTCACATGAGAGCAGAGTAAAGGGGCAGAATCACCTCCCTCAACCTGCTGGCCACATTTCTTTTGATGCAGCCCAGGATACAATTAGCTTTCTGGGCTGCAAACACATGTTGCCACCACATGTTCAGTTTTACATCCACCTCTATCCTCAAGCCCTTCTCTGCAGGGCTGCTCTCAATCAAATTATCACCCAGTTTGTACTGATATTGGGGAATGCCCCGACCCAGGTGCAGCACCTTGCATTTGGCCTTCTCGTATGCAGTCATGCATTCGTTTCTGTAAGAGCTCTCTTCATTACCTTTGACAAGTATTAGTGACCCTGTTTTACTTTGCACTGAGATGGATTAGAAGCACTCCCATAATCAGGTGCTCCATTTCATCTGAGGAGTGGTAACATCACAGCTGGGTTTAAAGTGCCTGTGCATTTAGCTCAAGTGGAGCATCAGAAGTGGTTTGAAAAGAGCTAGTTCAGCTATCTCTGGATGACAATGCATAATGCTAAATGCCTGTACCTATTGCAATCAGTACTTCCATGGATTCCCACCTTCTGTAAGTAGCTGCATGTGTACTGCAAGTAGTTCCCATACAAAATTTGATACCTTTTGAGAGTGAAGGGAGATGAAGAGCATGAAGAGGGCAGATTCAAGAAACTGTCCAGATTAAGGTATCTTCCTCAGAGGAAAAAAAAAAAAAAAAAAATCTCTTTGGACTAGTGGGGGTTACTCAGATACTCAGACAGTTCTACTCTTAACAAGTTCTTCTTTTTGTTAAAATCAGAATAATCATGCAACAAAATGAAAAGTGGACTTTGTTTGAAATATCTTATCTATACTTTCAAAGCACAAGATTAGACAAGGGCTTTTCACTTCAGATCAACTAGTGATCCCCCAACAGCAAAGCTGACTGTCTGAGTGCCAGCAGGAGCCCAGGCCCTCTTCTCTTTAAGAATCTGGATCAGATTCCATACTCATCCATGCCTCTCCTGGCCTTTCCGGCAGCTGACAAGTGCATTAATCCTTCAAGATGAACTTTCCATACTATTTCCACAACAGTACAACCATGATTGCTATTTGTGTGTGAGCCCCATGATTACTGTCCTCTTCTTACCCCTGGGTGTCCTTTTGCCTTCAAGTCTGTTATAAACATAAATCAGTTTTTTCATTTAGGCTACAATAAATTCCCTTTAGCATTCATAAGGCCCTGCCGTCTCATTCTACTCTCCATGCCTGTCAATTTCTTGGGAAAATACTGAGATAATAAAATAATAAATAAAATAAAATAATGAGCTAATGCAATGTTGCTATTGCAAATTATTTTCTATTTTTTGTTAGCTTTAAAGAAAGTGCTGTCAGATCATTACGTGCTGTTAAATGTTTTGCCTTTCTCTGTTAGAGCCATGCAAAGAAATTCATGTCTGGTAAAATCAGTTAATTTCAATATAGTTATACTTGGAGGAAGGTTGGACCATGACGTTCATTTTTACTTACTTGAGGTTTCTTGTTTCCTTGAGCAGTAGTCCTTCTTATTGAACATTTGAATATAAAATTATATAATATTTTTATTTCTATGATTCTTCATTGAGTGAAGAGTGTCCTTATTAGGGGCACTTTGCTGTTCTTTTTTACCTACGTGAGCAGTTCCTGATTCAGCATTTCTTAAGCAACATAGGAGCAACTGTATTTGCTATTCCAAAGCTCATGGGCTGGGGCACAGCACTGCCACAGAAAGGGTGGAAGAAAGAGAAGGAGTGAAGCCAAGAGAAAGGAATGAAAATATCTTCCTTCTCTCCCTGCTAAGGATATCAGGGGGCCTGAGGTCTTATCTTTAATGTCTCTCATACATATCACAGACCCTAGGGATGGACCTGAAATGGTGATCTGGAGGTCAGAAGAACACTAACAATTGAGTCTCTGTGCTCTTCCAGCCTTATGTAATTGACTTCTCTGCAGCTTTGCTCATTATCATCATAGCAGCTCTGCCTTACACAATGTCTGCCACTCTTCACGGTAACTTACACTGTAATTGCTTAGAAGAGTTCTCATTGTAAGAACTCAGCATTTTGACAGTGTAAGTTAAAAGTCAGACACAGCAAGGTCTGAAGTGCAATAACATTTCTTTAAAGCATCTACCTTGTTTTCAGTCCATAGAGATACAGGAGGTGGGGTTTGCAAGGGCTGGGGGCAGAGTGCAATGTACAATCTGCATGCTTTGTAGGTGAAGGCAATCTCTCCAGTGGAGAGGGAGGGGACAGAAAGTCACACCACCACTTCCATTGACAACAGGGAAAATGGAGACACGGGGCAATATGGAAAATGTTGAACAATTTTCCTTATATTCTCTAAAATGCACACTGTGGCAAAGTCTACCTCAGGTTCTCCAACTAAAGATATGAAAATGAAGAGATAGAGTCCTTAAGAGATGCTGAAGTTATCATCTGTCTCTGTACCACTCAGGAGTCTGGTGGGAGGTGACAATACATGACTGGATCCCAGTCAATACCTTGATTTTGGAGTAAGAGGTGATAAAACAGTATTCACCACACAAACTCCACAGCGTTTCTTAGTCTGCTTCACACTGTTGAGCTAGCTCCCATCTGAAAGGTAATACACACTACAGGCTACTGTAGGTGCACCGTCTTGAAAAGGAGTGCTTGGCCAAGTGCCACAGTGTTGCTGATCTGCATCGTTTTTCTTCATGCTTAAGCCAAATAACTGGGCTTTCATATGTGTGTCTCCCATCTAGTCCCATGTAAGGTCTTTCTTGGGCACTGTTCTGCCCAAAGTTACTCCTCACACTAAAGCACCACTGGGATACTTGAAGAGATCCCTTTTTTCTTTCCTGAAGAGGTGTGCAGAAATATCCATAGTATTTGTTATAATAAAAGTGCTCCATTTATCAGCTTGATTAAGGGATGCCTTGTAAGGGTTAACCCAAGCATATGGGACCAAATAGGAAGACAGAGAGTATGTGCAGTTGACCATTTTTCACAGATAAATACCAAAAAAAATTGTGGTTCCTCCTCTTTCATTTTAATTTCAGTGATTATTTGGGTTACGGAGTTGAAAAGTAAGAGCTTGGAGTGACAGTCTGGTTTGGGTACATCTTACTAAAATTCCCTTCTGCAAATTGCTCAGGGCTACAAGATCTCAGACTATTTGTCCCACTGTTCCTATATTTGAACATTTATGTTTTACCACTAAAACCAGTCCCAATTACAGTTTGACAGCCTTCATGAGCAAAGAAAACCAAAAGAGATGCTTCTTATTCCTTGGGGCTGTGATTCCTGTCTGCTTTTATATGACTGATGATACACATCTTTGACATTCAGAGCATCTGTTGGGTGACAGAGGGACCACACTTAAACAATCTCCTTAAGAAGCTGGAGAAAGGATTTGTTTGATTCAAGGTTTGGTTCAGCCTTTCAAATACGAGGGTTAATTTCTAATAGTAAGATGATTCTAACAGAAGGAAAAACTGAATTGTGCTTCTTGAATTACACTGAGAACAATTCCTAAGTGAGCTAGACTAACAAAGCTATAAATTAGTAAAATCGCATCCCTTGGAATCTTTTCTCCTGTGTGCCAAGGCAATGAATTTTATCCTGTCAACCAGCTTTTAGATACGTATGTTCTATTTTTATGCAATTACACAAAGCTTTGGATACAAATTGTTGTTATATGTTTTTATTGGATAAGTAAATAGAAAGGCTGTTTTCTGATGGACTGTAAACTTACAGGTAAACATAAAAGAAACAACTGGAATATATGAGAGATATATCTTTTGTATTGGAAAGGCAAGTTTGGGTTAAGCCGTGTGTTAGAATTAGGGAAAAGGACAAACATAAATAATTACTGGTCAGGCTACAGGTAAGTAGCCTGTCTTCCGAAGAAGGCACTTGAGCCCAGTAAGAGAAAATGGAAAACAAGGAGGTATGCACCTCAATCACATGATTATTTGTTGATCATAAAACAAAAGTTGTATTCTTTTAATCAGTTGCTAGTATGTTCTGTGAACGAAGAGGAGTAGTAAAAAAGAATTTTGAAGAGCTTAAACTTTATGTGAGGAAGAGGAAATCTGACATTTTGGCTTTACTGAGGAATGGTGATGCATGAGGGAAGATGTAGTCTGACTGGGAACAAGGGGACCTGAATAATACGGTAACTAGAACCACTATGAAATATTTCCTGGCCAAAATATTTCAGGACTTTGACTAACATAGTTCACTAAAATGCCAAAGTTTTCCACAGATATTAAGAAACATGTTCTGACCTCTAGAATGTCAATGGATTAAAAGGAATTATTTTATATATCTGAATTCATGCAGAACTAAAATATGCTTTTTCTTCATATATTGTGATATAACAAACATTCACTAGACTCCCATGAAAGATCAAGGGCATTCTTTCCTTCATGCTCTGTATTTCAGAAACTGGTCCTTAAAAACCACCATCATAACCATAAATGAACTTTGACTACTTATGCAGCAAAACTTGTCTTTCAGATAATGTTCGATATGTTTTGTATTTCTAAAAAGTAATAATTGTTTACATGCTCCTCAGACATTAACAAAGATATGTATTATGGAATAACAAGTTTCATGCTCTTAGATAGGAGAGTACTTTATGGACAAAAGAAGCAGTGAATTAGCATTGCCACTAAAACTTACTTACCTATAATCATTTTGAAGCTACATCTAAGTCAGTAAAAAACATAAAAAGCAGACGTTTCTTGCAGGAAGGTTTAAGGATAGGGCTTGGAGTTTCTAAAATATATGCAGGAACTATTAAGTGACAATGACTCATTTAAAATGTTTCTTTAGCATCTTTCCCGTTGCTTTTACTTTAGTTAATCACCCCTGAGTATAATTTCACAAAGATTCAGTGGCTAATTTTGAGTCAATTCTCAAAAAATATCTGCATCTTTGAGAACTTCACCAAATCACTGCAAAGTTCATAAAGTCAATCAAAAATCTGGTGGATTTCTCTGCTCTCATATGCTCTTTAAATAAAATCAATAGAAAGTTTCTCAGACCTCTTGGGACAGCTAATCATGGCCTGCAGATCTTCAAGGTGACCTTAAGACAACACAGGATGCAATGAAGGTCAGAGAAGGAAGCAAAATTTGTCAAAATGAGACATACAATTTGAGCTTAGCTGGTAGAAAATCTCATTTAAGTTTAGGACTTCTTTACTGCATGGCATCTCTACTCTTTTAACAAGAATTAGCTGGTAAAAATCTAGCATTCACAAGTCCTTGCATACTAATAAATGAAAATTCAAATGCAGATAATGTTGTAAATGTAGGGTAGTTGATAAACCAAAGATTTTTTTTATTTCAAGATAGTCATAACAAAATTTCTCAAGGGCTTAAATTCTTTACCTATTGTCAGTCCCCACACAACTACCACTGTAAGACAACATCTTACAGTCCAGAATCCTGCAGTGTTTTCCAGTATCAAGGGAACAAATCTAAAAAGCTATTAACACAGTCTACAGCATTGTATGCTTTTGGCTGTGGCTCACTCAAGAAACACTATTTGCAAATGTAGTATGACACATTATTTCTTAACAAAAGCTTTAAAGGAGGGGTTACTAACCCAAATGCAGAACATAGTCTACTAAAACTGCTCAGTCACACATCCACCTCTACATCCTTCTTCCCATTTTCTGCTTTTGGAAAGCAAACTGGCAATGTTTCATAAAATTCGGAGTGAAAAAAGACTGTCCAGCTTTCATCTTGACATTGGCTGGAATAACTCATGCCTTTGTGATCATTTGATATATGATTCAGATCCTGTACTGTAAGGAGGTTGGTAGTGTATGAAACTAAGCATCAGAACTTGGGCAGATTTTGGAAGCTTAAGTCTGAATTTCCTGATGTTGATTGCTTTGAAGATCATTACTAGCTTCTTGTAGTTATTTATTAAATATTAAATATTTTCATATATACCTACATTTCCTGATTCGACCCTGAATGAAATCAGGAAACGCGAACAGTTAAGAGAAGTGGCATTTACTAATGGAGCAAATGACCCACCTTTGGGTATGGTACAGATGAGCTGGGTAAGTGAGGTTTTGCACATGGATGCAAAGCAAAAGTAAACTGATTTTTCTGTGATTCTCGCACATTTCAGTTGTGAACTTTCTTACAAACTCAAAATGACCTGTTGAAATGGCAACCCAGTGGTAAAGTTAAAAAGTGATATGATATCAGCATGCTAGTGCGAGAACATAAAAAGAACAGAAGGGTTGGGGATTGGACTAGAGCCACAGGAAGGAAAAGGGAGTGTCAATCTGGGATTGTGTGCTTGTCAGAAACAAGGTTTTTGTAATATGCACATGTGACGTGCAAAACATACTTAAAGAAAATCCCATGTTTTCAATGAAATGTCCTTCAGTTCAAGAAGACCCCTCAGTTTTTAAGAATCTGTAAGAGGTAATATATAATATGTGAACTTAAACATTCATTGAGTTTGTAGAGATTTCATCTTCTGCATTTATCAAGAATTACTCATAACATGGCAGTTTCTGTCATAATTCAGACACTTTAGTCCAAAAATGTAGGAAAGGGCAAAAAACAAAACAAAAAAAAAAGTGAAAATGACAGCTACAGTGATGGAATGGGGATAAATGATAGTTTTAAAGAAACTCACTGCACATCTATAATTTTCCCTTTTAACACCTTATCTTTAAGCTATACTTCATTTAAGATGTCGACACAGCTTGATGTAAAGTGCATAATTTATTGAATGCTGACATTTTTTATAAGATTTATTTTGTTGTTTTGCAAGTCAAGTACAATCTTGCAACTCTATGGCTTACTTGTAAAATAATAAAAAACCCCTTTGTGTTTACTGGAGCAGTGATCAAAACACGAACATTATATGCCACATCTAGTTTAAAAGCATAAATATGAATGTCCAATTTACCTAAAATCAAATCACTCATCCAGGAGGCACAGCATCAAGGAGTTTTGATTAGATCTGACAAGATAGCACAAGGCACTAGCTGTGCAATGCAACCTTGCTTTGACTATTGCATCATTCTGTGCTTCCTGATCAGTAGTTCTTCCTTATTTTATGAGGTGATAGAGTTAAAGAAAAAGTGATCTAGATCTACAAAGATCTCGATGGAAACTTGTACTTTGAAAGTTGCCTGTTTAATTAACATTCATCATCTGTATTGCATTGTCGCTTCAAAACCAATGGCTAGAAATGTTTTTATATAAATAAAGTGATGAAGAAATAAGTGAAAAGGATGACCCCTGTGACTATTACAGCACAGCAAATTAAATAATGAAAGAGAACTAATAAGCAACATGCTAAACCATAAAATATAGGTTCAGAAATGGTTTGTAATGTTAGGTGTACAATTGAAACCAAAGACCTAGGCACATAAACTTACTTTTCTAGGCTTGTTATTAGCAATGACAGGCTTTATATTTATAGATAGTAGTCCTTTTATCTGACAACATTTTTTAGAAGCACAAGAACATCAATAATAAAATAAGCCCCATCAACCTCATTTTATGCAGAGGTAATATGAGGAACAGGCAAAACCCTTGTATAAAAAACAATGTTACTGTTAGGGAAGATTTTCTATACTTACAATTTTATCCACATATTTCTCTTCCAGATGCCCACAGGTACCTATCCACAAAGATATCTACATACCATATCTGTCTCAACTGAAGGACCTGTGACTTAACACTTCTTCCTTCTGACAATGTCAAATATTTGCTCTTCATGCAGCTCTTGTAAGCTATTGGGTGCTTTGTGATTTGTATCCTTTGTGACAGCATCATGAGAAGTTTCTCAGAATTTCCTTAATTGCTAGATAATTAGTTTGAAAAAATATTAGATACTAGATAATAATTCAGAAAGATATTCATGAAAAGGTTCATGATACATTAAAAAAATGTAAAAAACCAACAAACAAAAAAAAAAATCCAAAACTGTATTATAGTCATTCAACACCTATAATTCACACAGGAATTTCTCAGGTTTTTTTTTGTTTGAGGTACCCATTCATCACCTTACAATTGCACAACCATAACTCCTTTTTCACAGTTAACAATTCTGATTGTCATTAGATGGTGGCTTAATGGTTTATGGCCTAGCAAACTTTCCCCCAACCAAAAAAGAACTAATCAAGGCTACAATAACATTTCCATTCTTTATTCAATGCATAAAAAAGAAAAAAAGGTAAAAAAGAAGAAAAACAATCTTGAGTCATTTTCTCACTGTGTAGTTTGCATATTTAACTGTGTGGGATTAATTAATAGAAGTTTCTCTACATAAAGGCTCTATAGAACATTAAAGACTGAAAAACTGTAAGCATTTACAAGGGACAGAATCCAATAATACTATTATCACTAGGATTCCAAAAACCAAAGTTGGACAACAATCAACTAGTGGTACTGGCTACCTTAATCATCTGTATCTAATTTCAGACATTTTAAAAGATCCTGAATTTCCAAATGACCCTAAATATCATTTCTCAGAAAACCTTTCACTGTTGAGGTACATTGAGTCAGTCAGCCACAACTCAGTCAAGTCTCTGTGATTAGCTTTGACATTTCAGCTTTAGTACTAAATAATAAGCATTATGTAATCATAGATACACCAAGGATTCCCAATACTTTAAGTTGATCTAAAATTCCACAAAAAATGAAAATTAACTCTGGCCCGTAGAGACATGAAAAATTTATCAGGATGCCTGAATTATTGGCATTATCCTTTGTGCAAATGAATTAAAACAGGGTCTACGTTTATAACAGAATATATTTTCTAATATAGCACAAGCCATAAACCATTTTGTCAAACAGTTCAGATACAAAAAGGCAGGTGAGAAAAGAATGGAGAAGAAACAAGATGAAAAAGGCCGAGTCAGTCAGTGTCAGAGAATGAGTTGTTTATTGTGTCCTCTTTTCTTTTTAGCCACAGGTCATGCTTTCCTAGAGACTGAATGAGCCATTAAGCATACTGCTCCATAATGAAATGCAAACCCAATCATCAGCTTCACCTGAACATTTCATATATTGTATTTTAAATACCAATATCCCAATACTAATTAGCAAATACTATTAGGAAAAAAAAAAAAACAACAAAAAAATTGTTTTTCTGTAGAAGAAAATGAACCTCTCACCATCATATTCTACTCCAATTCATTAACAAGATATAATTAATTAAATCTTTATCATTCCTCAAAATGGACAAAACAACACTTAACAAAAGTCTGCTGAGCTGTAGCTGTTAATATCAGATCCCAGGCTGTGAAGAAATGACCTAAAGAGGTACTTTCATCAATAATATTTTTAGAAGTGATAATCATGACAGTTTTAGCATACGCCAAGCAGGAGATAAGACTACTGAATCTCCTATGTTCTGAATATTGATTTGTAATTTATATGAGAGAAAGATATTGAAACTAAAGGGAAAATAAATCCAACATTCAAATAAGAGGTTGTGATTTCCTACAGGTTATTGAGGACTGCATTTTTCTTTTTTAAACATGATTCTTTTGTAAGTCATCAGTAGGTACCCTACAGAAGACAATAATCTTCAACGTTACAATATGGCATCTAGATTTGCAAATTTTTATATATTATGCTGACTTGCTTCTTTTCAGTTAATATAAATACTTACAAGGTCCTAAATCTAAACTTTTGACCACTTGCTTTCGATGCTTTTATTCTTTTGTAGGTCCAATCTTAAAAACTTTCTAGCTAGTTCTTTCACATCAGTATCTGTGAAAATCAAACTCAGGCTGCACATTCAACAGTGGCTATCCAAGATCAGTTACTACTCTTTAAAACTTGTACCTTCTTGAATAGGACTGTACTAAATATGCTTTCAGCAGTGTTGCAAGGCAAGGTGCTATGATAAATGAAATAGACACTACAGGTTGGCAGGGGAGAATTTCCCTGTTTTTTTGAAAGGTCTGCACTTTAAATTTTCTTCATCTAAATTACCACAAAAGATGCACCAGTCTCCACCTCCCTGCAACACTTGATCTCTCCCTTCTCCAGGGACCTCCTGTATCTGAACTATTACTGTCTATTGCTATCTAAAAAAAAAAAAAACTTTCCCTACACCAAGAATCTCCTTTCCTTAAACCTTCAGAGGCCCTTGACTACTTGCTCTGCCAATTTTCTGTCTCTTTAGCCAACTAAATGTTTTCCCTTCTACAGTGTCATGTTCCACAGAAAAATTTTGGAGAGGGGAAGAAGATACCTCTGAGCATCAGGAGAAGGGAAAATTTTACTTTTATTCAACACAGAAAAACACAGGGGACACCAGTAGTTTGAGAGAGCTATTTAAAGTTTTCTGTGCACAGCTTTTGCTAGCGTATATCAAGTAAAGATTTCAGCTTGAAGTGGAAGCGCTGCTTTGTAGTGACATGCTAGCACAAAGCTGCTCTGCTGCAGAGTAGCTGGGAAACATCTGGACAGGTTCTGCCAGCTTAACTTCTGTCATTTAGCACTGGGCTGTTTCATTTCTCAATGAAACCAAAGGGAATATATGCATAAGAATGTTTTACTCTGTGAAAAAAAAATTAAAATCTGTGTTTTTCAAGAGCCAAAAGTCTGAAAAGTGAAGTTTTAGCAAATAATCTAAGAATCTTTAAATTATCAAGCTCTTGTGTTTTGACAGATACTTTAATGGGCGATATTTGATATTTCACATTTTTCTAAAGCCGTCAGTGTAATCTTGTACCAAGTACATGTGAATCATCTGATGAGCCTAATGTCCTGAGCAGAGGGAGTAAATCCAGCCATCTTTGGGGACATTGGCTTGCTTTAGCATAAGTCAATTCATGTTGAACTTGAAACTTTTGTTATTCCCCATTGTGTTGCTGCATCACTTGTTGGCCTTTATAATGTTTCCGCAAGGGAAGGAAGATGTCATTAGAATAAAATCTGTGAGCATTTTAAAGGATGATTTTAAGATGATGAATGAGAATTTCCCTGTGGCAAAAAAAGTAGTGACAGAGTAAGCAACTTCATGGACCTCATGTGGCTGAACAAGACAATGAAATGAAAGATTTATGCTTCTCACATTTGATAACATTGTTCAGAACTTGTGGGATTTTGCTACACTTAAACATCAGGCAATGGCACATATTTTAGCACACTTATCCTGTCAAATTCCAAGAGCATTAAAATATGTTCATCTTAAAAGCTCCTGGTTTGGATTTCAGTGAGAGCTCTAAGTCCATAGCACTGCTGAAAACACAAACACAACCACCAGGTATCCAACTTTTTGTCCAGCAGCCTACATTTCAGTTTGAATATTTTGTCCCATGTTCATGGTCCCATTTTGGGAGCTGATGTTTTCAACACTTTTTCTGTGTTGAAAATACGTGAGTTCCAGCAGGAACATGAAAGTACAGATGCAGTAAGGGATGGCATCTCTGTACAGGAAGGCAGGGATGGAATGTGATGCATGCTTTCCCAGTGCACAGAATAATAGGAGGAAGTCAGACCTGCCAAAGAAAAGGCTCAGATGCAGAAAATGAGTTTGGCTGTTTCGGCTTAATTAGAAAGGATAAATAACTTTTAACAGCCAGAAAGCTATCAAAGGGCAGCCTGAATGTTGAGAGCCTGTTCTAAGTTAATGCTCTCCTAAAGCAGCCACAGGAAGCTGCCACCGTTATGGTCCAGTGAGATAGGAACAGAGCATAGCATGTTGTTGCCTGCAACATGTTGCTGCCTGCAACATGTTGCTTACCCAGTACAGAGAGTCCTGACTGTACTCATACAATATACTTTGAATAGTTTTCCAACATATTGTTAGGCCAGCTCTTTCAAATAACTTATCAGTAGCAGGAGATATCTTCAAACTTGGACAAACAGCCAAAGGAAATAACAGAAGGTAATCTGACAGTACCTGCTTTCTCAAAAAAGGTGACCAACAGCAGATGTACTTGCACCCCATTTCTGCAGCTGAGTTTGTGCTTGTATTTAAGCTTACATTCTCCAAGTCAAGTGGTTTGAGTCCATTTCCTCCACAATGCTTGGGAAAACAGAAGACAAATATCAATACACTCTCCTGCACAGTTGTTTTCCTATGTGTGATGACATCTGACCTACTCCAGATTTAAGCTAGAGACAACCAAAAATTAAGCTAAGTGGATAAAATGAGTCAAGATCCTAACAGAAGCTCATGCCCCAAGCTTACACATCAGGGTAGATTCTGATTTCATTTTTTTGACTGAGTCTGTGGGAAGGACTTAAGTGGATGTAAAGAGCTGCAGCAATGATTTCAGGAAGAGCTCGTCTGAGCTGTATTTTCTGCTAAATCTATAATTGAAGTACAGAAGAAATATGCTCAGGCTGAAAAAGAATAGTTGGCAGGTAATGTAAAGCAGTGAGCTCGGTGTGGGATTGCGCAGATCCAAAACACTCCATCTACTCCATAAACAGGCAGCAAATGTACGATGTCATTGATCAACAGCCAAGATATAAATCACCACTCTGATGTATGTGCTTATCGATTAAATTTATGAAATTCACTACTAAGGTGTAACTCGTACTGGGGAAGAATCTAATTGTTAGCCAAGTTTGCAATGTACTTATAAAGCTTCCTGGATTGGAAATAGCATTATTAGAAAATGTGCATATGCATAGTTAGACCTGATTATGTAAGAAGGCGTATCATATTTTACCACACTTACCTCATATTTTAGAGAAAAATTTTGACTTCTCACCTTCCATCTTACAGTTGAGAACTGCATACTAGATAAGACTTTTTCTATATTGAGATTACAGATATTTCCTTGCTGAAATATATGAAATATGTTTTGTGGTCTCATTAAACATACAGTTTTTCAACAACTTTTTTCATCTTCTAGCAAGCATCCCACATTCATCCTTGCAAGCATCCTTACCATGAAACAAAACTTTGAGGTCACAAAGCCTCAGCATAGATATACTTTTGGACAACTCTGATCATGTGAGATGGTTTAACAATGTGGTGACACTTGAGGGAATGACACTGCAGCCTGACATGTGAAAAGTGGTATCTGGAATAACTTTACAGCAATTCCAACATCAGCTGCATCAGCAGCAATTCCTGTAAGTAACTCAGAGCTGTGGTTGCTTTTTTTTTCCATGCATACAAGGTAAGTGTCAGAGAACCGTACAGTACTACCAAAAATGTCACTGCCTTGCATCAGTTTAAGTAGCCAAGTCAATGTGGTTTGTGCATGTGCATGATGATTATATCTTACATTTTCCATTTAAGTTATTGAAGTCATGCTTACTAGAGGAAAAAAAAAGTGCTATGGATTATTCTGCTCCAGTATGTGAAAACCATGTGAAAACTATGACTGATGACATGGCTCCAAGGAATAAGCCTCAATGACATCTGCAGCACAGCTATGAGGTTACTAATAACCACAACCTGTGAATTGAGAAAGAAGCCCTTAAAAATGACTGCTGACAAACACAATGAAAGAGATTTATGGATTGCCTACTTCAAGAGTGCCCATCCCTTGTGGAGTGAATGGCTTGTCTCATTCTTTATGTTACTGTGACATGAAAATGGTATTCTGCTTTTTCCCCCTTTTTTTTTTTTTTCTCCACTGAGTGAATATCAGGGACTTCCTTCCAGGGAAAATAATAAACATGAATCATATAGCCACTGAACTTTCAGAGATTTTAGCCCTTCATTCCCTTAGTGTTTCAGGAAAACAGGATGTCTTTAGCTCCCAATGAAAGGGATATCAGCTTATCAACAGCAGATTTTAGCAAGCCTATTATATGGCTATAAAGTCAAAGCCACTTTTAAATCCAATTATCTGTATTCTTACTGCCTTTATTCCTGCCAAGTTTTTTATACTAAATCATTGAAAGTTGATATCTCTAGTGTTAAATATACTCAAACACTATTCAGTTCACAGTGGCCAGGGTCCTCTCTCAAGTGTGTTGTTATAAAATATAGTCAGGAATAGACTACAAGACCCTCGACTTCATACAGGCAAGGACAGAAAGGTTGTCATTGTAGCACACAGTAAAAATAAATATATTAAGGATAGAAAAGGCAGAGTGGGTCAAATATTTAAAAAGGAAGAAGCCCTGTTCACAGGCAAGTGTTATTCTCAGAACTACACAGGCCATGTAACTGAGAGACTTGTACTGGCAGAGCAGTTACCCCTACCACTGACACTATGACATCCTATTTTAATCTCATGGATAACCACACAGCTGTAAAAGCTAAGTTTGAAATAGATATGCTTCTTACAGAAGTCAGGACTTCTCTGGTAGTATCTTGCTATCCAGTGAAGACGAAAGGAAGACAGCTGCTGAATCTGCATATCTAGCAATTCCTAAGAGATCTACAATTGACACTAAATGAAATTCAGTGTCACATTTTTTTCTATGATAAAAAACGACCTTGTGTACCTGAAGGACTTTTTGTACCTAAGACCTTGAGCCAGGACAGAGGTTGTATGGAGGGAATAACAGTTAATGCAGAGCTGCTGTGTTGCTAATTTATGTCAAGCCAACAACCTTCAAAACCATAGAAATGCTATGGATCTCAAGAGTGGTCAAGGGACTCTTGTTAGTCTCAGTTAATATGTGATTCTTTCAAGTCAGCCTAGCTCTCTAACTAGTTGGGGATTTTACACTCCTGTGGCGGTGTGCTCTCCCTGTTTTGTGTCTCCCGTCCCGTCCCACCCCCTGGCTCCTGCTCGGGCCTTGGCCACCATGGCCATCACAACATCAGCTGTGATAACTTGCACGTGGACTTTGGGGGATGGCTGGCAACATAGTCAAAATACTGTCTGGAGTGGGGACCTAGAAATTTTGTTCCCATGAGAACTACCATTCATCTTGTAGTGGTGTGCACCTGCACTGCTCTGTAGCATACTGTGTGTTACTGCTGAAGTGTTTGCTGGCTTTAGCAGAGTCCATATGCTGGGACAGAATATAAGGGGGAAATACCTTGATACACATATCCAATCTACAGAACTTTATGTGGATTACGTTTGCAAGTATTGGCATCCCTTCCATTTCTGATGTTTAAGCACCGTCATTTTCTCTCTAAAGCAAAGAGACAGCATTTGGGAGTTAGATACACAATCTGTCTAGTTGTTAGTCATCATCAAAGAGATATCAAAAGGTTACAGAGAAGGTTCACAGAATCACAGATTCATGGAATTGTTGGAGTTGGAAGGGACCTTCTAGAGATCATCTAGTCCAGCTCCCCTGACATGGGCAGGGACACCTCCCACTAGACCAGCTTGCTCAAAGCCCCATCCAGCCTGGCCCTGGACACTTCCAGGGATGGGGCATCCACATCTTCCCTGGGCAACCTGTTCCAGTGTCTCACTCTGATAGTGAAAATTTTATCTAACCTGGTCACAGAAAAAGAAATCCCAAGCTGCAAATAAGTCATAACAGGATGAAGTAAATGAATTTCACCATATCTCCAAATGAGAAAGCTTGTGTATGGGAAATGTTACAAATGGGTAAAAAATAAACTGGCAAGCAGCTGGAGGATGATGGTCTGCCCTGTGGAAGGATGAGGAAATAAGTGTATCTGGTGTATCATGTGAAAAGATGGGTCCCACCCTGGACTTTATTATCAGTGCCTTCATGTTGATATAGACTTTTTGGGTTATACTGCAGAGTTTTCTCTTAGTGCCAAAGTCAATTAAGTGTGACTGTCTATACTTAAAGCGATGAATGGGAAACACTGATCTTATACATTACTCAGAAGCCCATGACTTCATTAATTGTGTGGGCCAGGATGGAGTTGTTCCAGCTCCAAGTATTTTTCATAATAAATACATATTGTCTTCATCAGAATCTACATAGCATCAATTGTACTGTAGTTCCACAAACATTCAGCACAATAAAAAATAGTAATGGTGTGGAATATTATGGAGAAAAGTCTGTCTAGTCCACTAACCAAATTTCACCCACAAACTGATCACCCAGAATAAAGCAAAGTAAATGAGTAACTAATCAGCCTGAACTGACAGGTTCACTGTGTTCTGCTTTGCATGTTATTATATCAATATATGCCTGCTGCAGAATTCAAAAGGTGCTAGGTGCTTGCCTTCCTGGACCAATGTCTCCCATACATTTTGCTGCTCCCACATTCCTCATTGCCACTAGTGGGAGATCACCAGGTCCACAGCTCTGTAAGCAGGGAGTTGAGCACATCTTATTTCTCCACCAATAAAGGTCGATGCTCTGGTGCTAACCACCTTCCTAAACTTTTGACACTGCTGATGCTGCAGATTTTCCTGGGAGCTGATCAGGGTGTGATCACACCCCGTGCTCCCAGACAAGTGCCCTCTATCAGAAAAGAGGTAGCAAGCAGAGAAAGAGTGGAAGGAGAAGGAAAAGGGAGGTAACAACTTCAGCAGACAACTCACTTAGCATAGGGAACATCTGCCTGCAGGGAGTGCCTACTCTAACACTGTCATCAATTGTTGCATCTCTGTATTTCCATATTTTGTTAAAAAACAGTTTATTGTTAAAACAATATAAGTATGTTACTTTCAGATGACAACTGATTGACATGCACAGAAGTTTTTAAAGACAAAAGATAATCTATCATAAAGTTAGCATTTAGCTTACCAAGAAGCTGAAGAAGCTGTTGTGATCTTCTGAAGACTTTATTTACTGACTCAGAAATCATGCCCATTTTGAAAATCATCCTCATGTACATACTACAGCCAGGGGAGTAATATTAATCGTAATTATAATAATGATATCAATCGTAACAGCAGGAGCAATAGCAATAGCAGTAGTAATAGAAATAGGCATAGCTATAGCCATAGTTGTAGTTAATCATAGTTACAAAATAGTTACAAAAATAATTACAAAATATAAAGGTATACAAGATATATATAGTGTGGAAAGGCAAATAGGAGTTTGGGGTCTTTTTGCTTTTTTTATTTTGAATTTTGCTTGCAATTGTCTATATTATTTCTATTCTGATCATGACAGAAAAAAAAGCCATCAGATACTTGAAAAGCATTTCACTGCTGAAATCACATAAAGCTCCTAAAATGAAAGTTTTAAATTGCTGTTCTTACACTGGTTTCTGTATGAATTCCCAATAGTAAGGTGGTATCTTTCTACTCTCCACTGGCCAACATTGGCAAAGGTACAGAAAGAAACAGAGGACTTTTTTCAGTTGAATAATTATATAATCCTGTTCATTTGTATCTGTTTTCATCAACAGGACACAGAAGACCTCAGCAAAAAAACGGGTCTCCTGAATTCAGTCTTCTGGCAGATACTACTCCCCATCTGAAAACTAAATTACTTAGATTTTAGACAAGGCGATAAGGAAAGGGAGATCAGAATGGTTTAAAATACCTGATTTTAACAATTTTAGTTTTTAATAAATATAAACAAAAGTCTGAAGTTGTAGTTAGCTGAGCCCAGTTAGACCTATCATTCACTAACCACAGATTTACTTGAGGTGCTGACAAATCTGTAGACGTCTTATCCATTAGTCAGGCCCAGTGCAAATAATCCTAGTTATATCCTAGTGCCAAACTGGAACTGGACTCCATTCATGAGTCCATTATCTGTCTTAAAGCAAGCACCTCATAGGACCATGCAGGCCGGGAAGGACCTCAGGAGGTCTCTGATCCAATGCCTTCCTCAAAGCAGGGTCAGCTCTGGGGTCAGTGAAGTTGTGAAGCCCTCCAAGGGTGGAAATGTCACAACTTCCCTTGGTAGCTTGTTCCAATTCTTATCTGTCCTCAGGATGAAAATCTTTTCTTTATGCTTGTCTGAACTTCTGTTTCAATTTATATGCATTACCCTTTGTCCTCCTGCCAGGCACCACTGTGAATAGCCTGGCACCATCTCCTCATACCCTCCTGGTAGAGACGGAGGGGCTATTGTTAGCCCCCCACCAAAGCCTTCCCTTCTCCAGGGTAATCACGCTCATCTTCCCCAGCCCCTTCTCACGGGACAAGTGCTCCAGATCCTACCATCTTTTTGGCCCTCTGCTGAGCTCCTTCCATTTGCCCATGTCTCCTTTGTACTTGGGGTCCCAAAACCAGATGCAGCACTGCAGATGTGGTCTCACCTCCCCTGGATGCTGTGTGCTCTCCTGATAATATGTCTCAGTACGTGCCTACCCACCTCTGCTGCAGGGAGGTGTTCCTTTGGAAGGCTGCGGGACCTCTGCCCACAGGCTTTTCTTCAGCACACTGTGGAGACTGATAACCACACTAACTCCAAACTACCTTGCTCAGCTGAAGAGCAGAGCACCATGTGAGCTGATTTTCTTTGCCAAGAAAGTTGCTAAGAGGCAGGAGAAATTATCCAGAACGGATTGCCATGCTGTTGCAGTCAAATGATTTCTGATACCTGCAATAGCTTGCTCAAAGTTAATTGGAAAACATAGCATGACAAAATTGGCAGTGTGGTCATCTCCTTTCATAAGGAAAGAGAGCAAGGTGCGACTGTCATAGCTGTAATTGTGATAGTCTGAAGCCACTAAATGTCAGGCTTAAAGCAGCTACGCTTGTGTTAGAAATACAAAGATTCTAGAAATCAAACGTAGTGATCTACTCAGCTTCTTGAATGCCTGTGCTTTCATCAACAGCTATCTTGAACTGACTCCGAGCATTATCTACCATAAGGCAGGGGCACCCTAACACAACGCATAGTACCCAGCACAACATACATCCTAGTTAGAGGCAGATGTAAATGTTGGCTTCTTCTTGATGCTATAACTAAGAGTTACAACCTTCCAATGGTAGTAACTGTCTTTTTGTCCTCACTAAAAATGTTATTTGTCCTGAATTATAAATGTCTCCTTTTTTTGCAAAAATATATGCAAAATTCTATAAAGGATATAAAGTAAAAACTGTACATGTGTCAGGCTGAAATGCAAAATGAGAAGCCAGGCAGTCAATTTTTTAAGACTCCTTTAAGAAAGTAAGTATTACAGTATTAAAAAATGGTTCCTTATAAAGTCAGCTTTATTGAGGGAAGGAAGGAGGATGGGGAAAGAAGAATATATGTTCCAGAGCTATGAAACAGTTGAATGGAACAGAAAGATTGCTAGTAAATATGCAGAACAGAGTCTCAAATACCTTTCTGACATGCATTGCATTTTATTTGAAACAATATATGAGATGCACTGTCTGTGTCATTATCTAGAAGGCATCTGATTGGTATGGTACATTAATGTTAAGTCATTCAGTGTATGTTTGCTTGGAGACAGGGTAATGTTGAATTTCACACTGTGAAATGTCAGGTCTCATGAAGCCCTTCTAAGCTGTTCAAGTACCTGAAGAACTGTCAGCTTGGGCCTGAGAGGTCAGTTTGGGCTGATATCCTGCTTCTCACCATGTCTATTGGTAGATATTTAGAGGAAGGTTATAAGATACAGAGATTCTTTTCTGGAAATACCCTCCAACCTTCTTATTTGCAGAGATTTAGAGCCATTCTGAGCGAGGTACTGACTCCAGACCATTGTGTTTAATTATTACAGTGTTGTATTCCTAAACGTAGGTAAACCATGTAATTGCAGAACAGATTTTAGATTCTTCTCTCTCTTGAGCTTCTCTGCCTTAACCCTTAACTTTAAAAGCATTCTAAACCATTTTCTTTTACATAATTAATAAAAGACTAAATAATTGAATGCATAAAATATGTTTAAATGTGCCTTCATTTGGGGGTAAATCTAGAGCAGTAAAATGCTGCATCAGTGAATCGTTTCCCAACTTCGGGATTGTGGTGAAGTGCCATCTCCTGTACTCTGCCTACAGTAGCCCCTGTCTGTTCCTTCAGACTTCACCTTTGGCACCAGAATTTAATGTTAAATAATTAGTGTAGCAGATATGGAGAATACTATCTTTCAAAGGAGCTTTTATTTTCTTTGGAATCCTGTCAAAACTGGTTTGGCCAACTTCAGATGTTCTCCACCCAGCTCTGTTTGAAGCTGAGTCTGATAATTTTCATCTCAGTAAATAAAACAAAAATATCAATCATGTCATTAGGTCATGCAGGACAGCAAGGTCTAAGATGATAAGCAGCCAGTCACCCAGTATGCTGCTATATGAGTACATCTGTTAATGGGGAATTGGATAAAGCTGCACAAGGCTTTCCTCTCTTTCTGACCCTGTCTTGTACATATACACAAATAAGGATGGAGTTTTGAAACATGGCATGAAGTTTTTAAATGGGCATCCCATATAGATAGTTATAAATTGTGCTATAAACAGTCTTACAGACAAATACCCAGGCAGTTAAATACAGTATCCATTATGTTGCATATGGTTACCAGAACTGACCTCTTTCAGTCGTACTTCAAGTTAACAAATTCTGAGTGATCCTATAACCATAAACAAGAGAAAACAAACTAGGTGATATGGGGCATATCATACCTTTCCAGGACAGGAAAGGAAGCCTCATGGAAATCAGAGCCATATTACAAGGACAAAAAACTTACTCAGTGTTTCATGTAAGAGCTATCCCAGTAATGCTTAGGCTCCAAGTAGACCTCTCAGAATACCTAGCTCACTTTCTGGGGAAGGAGCAGCCACCTCAGGGGCTTGGGCAAACAGGATGTCTTCACTGAGCATATTCTGAGATCTTACACACACCATGTCATGGGAAATGTGTACAGTCATTGTATCTGTACACCTCGGAAACAGGAGCAGAGGAGATACTGCTGAGGGTCTGCTTAGAAAGTGAGAGTAAAGAGAAGGCAATGATGACCAGTCTTGGCTGGCTCAACCAAGATCAGTACCAACCATCCTGTCTCCGTGAATGAAGAGAAAGTGCAAATACCCTTACTTCTGTGCTCAATCACTCTCCCACCAGAGAACATGCCCCTGGGACAGAGTACAAAACATGGCTTTGATGGCAAACTTTCCAGGTGCTAACCCACAGACCAGACAGCACAAAGAAAGGACAGAAAACCAGATGGGGACGCCTGAATAGCCACTGAGTCTGGGTTAACACAGCTACCACAGGCCTTCCCTTTGCCCACCTCCACAGCAACAGCATCTACCCCAAGTACCTTCCAACAAGGTCATCTTGCCAACCCTGTGCTACCTTGCCTGAGTTTCACCTTCTGCCTGACCCTCATTTATGAAGATGTGTGCTGAAAAAGATTCCACCTCATGTCGCAGTCTGGCCAGACAATCTGGGACAGGTTTGGTCTCCTGTGAAGACAGTCTCCAGCAATCACCATCCATGCTGTACGCTCATCTCCTTCCTCTCTTGCTCACTTACACATGCTGGGTGATGCACCTGGCAGCTTTCCCAAGAGTTTGAACTTGTGAATTGTTGATTGGCTTTGGCTGAGGTGTGTAAGCCACATTTCCAACAACTTTTGTATTAGCTCTGTGTCAGTGAGCACATTTTTTAGCAGCCTCAAGCTTACTGTGGTCTTATCCCCAAATACAATCGAACAAAAAATTCCCTCAAAAAATTCTCTGCTTCCCTGTGCCCACCATCTCTGTGGCACAGTCTTATTCTTTGAACCACAGCTTACTGGAGAAAGTATCATAGGTCACCCCCATCTCTGAAACTATAAATATACTATGCATGTAAATATATATAGCATAATGTATATAAATATATGAACATCCCAGTGACTGCTTTAAGGAATGCTGACAATGGAGGCTGAATCCTTACCAAGCTCTTCTTGATGGACACTTTAGATAGATATTGACATCCTTCAACTGCACAACAACATCTCTTCCTGGATTGCTTTTCAGGAAAGTACATGGTTCAAAAAGCAGCAATTCATCATCTATCAACAGTCAAGGAGTATATTGGTCATCCTGGTCACATAATTTTGAATGGGATGAGGGAGGGGGAAGACTAATATTTTAAACCATTTTTCTCAAAATGACATTTCATTCTGAAGTTTGCCTAAATATTTAACCTTTGGTTTGACACTGGTTAAATCCTGGTCCAAAAGGGAAGGATTTTTTCCTGTTTTCTTATTGTCATTTCTTACATCTTTTCACCCGAAGGTTGGAAGAAATTTTATTTTGAGGCACCTCTCCAGCCCAGGCAGTCTGGTTAGCACACCAGAAGACTGCTAAGATGCCCCACTCATAAAGTGACATTTTGACTGTGTTGACATGTAGCAGTGAGTGGGAGATCTACCACTAATAGTAGTATAATTCTCTAATACCTCAAGGTCCAAAAGGTTTCCAATAACCATGAACATTTAGGTAGGTTGATCAGTTTTGCTTCATCAGAAATTATTTCACAGTATTGCAATCTGTCATCAGGAAATAGCTTCCACAGATGCAGTATCCATCAGGTAGGTAATACAGAATGGGTGAATGATCTTCTGTGTTATCATTCATGTTATCATTGTTCTACAGAAGACACATTTTTCTCCATTCACACGTCTGTAACTTGCAAAACATCCAAGGCTACATTTTGAATCCTTTGCTTTGCTGATAAAATGAAAACCATTTTTTGCTTTCATGTATGCACACATAGCGATTTATTACTGCTTCCCGTGCCCATCAGCAACAAAATTCTTGCTGTTTCATCAGTAACAAAGCCTAAAACAATTTATAGATCATACCCTCTTCTATGAGAAATGTGAATTATGCAGTCAATAGAGCCTTCAGCTACTTGCATCAGTAGCTTTTTCCCAACCAGTCTCTGGGATGGTTATCTGCACTTTCATTACCCCAAGATGACATTGATGACATTAATGACATTCAGTGCTGACTGGTCTGCCTGATAAAGCTCAGTATAAGGCTGATGCTGAATGTGACCGACAGTTTTCAGAAGAAAAGCAAAAGCCAAGAATACATATCACCTCCCTAGGAAGAGTTGCATTTGGCTGCCAGTTAAATATATGAATTTTAAAATTGTTCTCTTTGATACGTTGCATAGTATTTTACATGATCTCACAGCCTATGCCGCTTTCTCCTCATGTTCCTGAATGTCTGCAGTAGTCAGCTGTCAAATCACAGGAGCTGGTGTCCATTTGCAGACTGAAAATTGTACATTGGCAATGAGTAGCAAGTAATACTTCCAAGGAAAACACCTCCATAAGGGAGTGGAGTAAGAAGGGTAGGACAGAGAATAAGGATGTTGCTTCAAACATGGCATGCAGGGTAGCAGGTAGCAGTTGTTGTCCCACAACAACCCACACCACACAAAAAGCAGAATTATGAAGGAAAAACGTTTTTTCATGTTGCACAGAGTGCAGCAAACAGGAATTAAAGCAGATTTAAATGTGCTATAAGGAAAAGTTAGACAACTGAATGTGAAATTAATACAGTCAACATAGTAGCTGGTAGTTTATTTCAATTTATTTGAGTCTCTCCTTCAGTTCTTTTCAATATTGGTGTGCCACAGATTTGTGTATTGACAGACTCAGTCATATTCTAGATGTTGTCATGAAAATTTAGGCTTCAGGGGCTAGTTACAGCTTGGACTTTTGATACCAGAGTTGGGTAACATTTTTTCAGTGAAAGTACAAGTGATCAAATATGTTTCGAACTGAGGCTGTGATCTAAATCAGGAGAAGCTGTTGGTTTGGACAACTCAGAGGGGCAAGATTTTCTGAAACAAGAAAAAAACTGCACATCAGTAGAAATATTTTGCTTCAAAATTGCCATAACTTTTTGACATTTTCAAATGTAAAATAGTGAGATCTTGAAATAGCATTTTTACCCTCTGTATTGACTTACAGTTTTGAAAAGAAGTTTAGAAAGATCAAAAAGGATCCAAAATAAAATAAAATATTTTCTGTCCAATTCCAAATGAATTATTTGAATGGTTTTGGTTCTTTCATTTTCTTAAATTTCTAATACTTCTAAAACCCTTGCCTTCTCCTTTTACCCTTTCCTTCAGAGTCAGCAAATTAATCATCAAATTCACTTTTTGTCCAGCTCAACTTGGCACCATAAAGACATTTGAGGTAATAGAATACTGGCCCTAAACTTTTGGCCATAATAAAAGTGAAATGACTATGAAATACTGACATTATCTTCAATTTGCCACAGGAGATGAAGGTCCATTCACTCAGAACCACTGTTATAAGCTGTCTGCCAATTCAAGCCATTGTATTGTATGGTCTACACACCTCCCCCATACAATTTGTTCACTTAATTTGAAATCCTGTGATCCTTTGCAATTCCATTTCTCCTTTCCATTACTTGACTTGTTCATTTTCCTGAGTAGCCACCTGAAATTGCACATGGACTGCCTATATACATTTAAATGTTGGGTTTTTTTCTTTCTTATTCCTTTTATGCAATCTTTGCTCTTGTTTGAAAGCAAACATTTCCCATCTAAACCTCTTTGTTCCTTCCCAGTGTTTCTTTAAACCTAACCTTTCGTTATCTGGTTTTCTATTTATTTATTCTTGTTTTGCTTCATATTAAAATTCCCTGTACTGTCTTTCTAGCAAATATTTTTAAAAAAACAGACACCTTTGCAATCTTGTGCTTGGTTTCCCTTAATGGCAAATAATTCTCTTACCTGCTTTGTGCCATCTGTTGCTGCCTATTTGCAAACAAAATTAAAGGGGCACTCTGGCTGCATCATCATGGACAAATCACTGAAGACAGCTGCTCAGTGAGCAGCGGTGGTCAGAAAAGCAAATGAGATGCGAGGCTGCAGTGGGGAAGGGACTACAGAATAACTGTCTTGATTTCTGGACTTGCTGAGCATTTTTTGCTCACACTGGACTTTGCCAAGAGAAGCATGGCTTTGGCACCTCTGCAAACCAGCCAGCTAGTGAAGCAGCCTTATGTGGACCACGGGGTCCAGCTGTGCCCAGCCCCGCCTGGGCAGAGAGAGGACCCAGGCACCCTCAGGAGTAAGAAACACCCCACTTCAGGTCTCCTGTTTCTGTGTGTGCAGGATGTCCATGGGCTGCATCAGTTGACTGTTTTGGGATCTGACACCTTTATAGGCAAAACAGCAAGAAAGAAATGTCTGCAGCGGAATGAGAAAAAAAGTTATTGTTCCCACAGAGACTAAGTAGACACTTCTTGCCCAGGAGAAAGGAACTTCTTGTTGGCCTACACCTTCCTTCTAGATAAATCCTGCCTCTAAACTGAAGTGTCCCAGTGACATAAGAGCTGTCACTTTTTCCGTAGTGGGACTATTCATATTCCAGCTTCCAAGAAACAGTTCTGTAGCCACTCATAGCTCAGTCATCTTCCAGGTTCAGATCTTTCGTACTGCAGCTCTTCTGTCCTCCTTTCTGGATTCTGGAAGCTATTGCCTAAAGCCAAATTTCAATGTCTGCTGTCAGCGCATTTCAAGACTCACTAGCTTAAAATAAGACAAACTTCTCATAGGGTTTAATTCACCTGGTTGGCATGTGTCAAGGGAAGCATGTCATGTCTACATATGGCTTTTTGTTATAAAGTATTACCTGTCATCTGATATAGTCATAAGTTACCTCCTAGTCTAAAAAGAGCCTGAAGTGAGGTAAAAGAGTTCTCAGTTTTCCAAAAGATCATGGTGACAGCATTCCCACAAAGGAAAGGGGCAAGAATCTGGCATTAAAAAGATACTATTTTCAAATTTTGTCACTCTTACCAGAAGCAAATATTCCATTGTTTAAAGTAACAAGAGCAGTAAACAAGATGTATTAATACCATGCAGCATCGGCCCTGAAAGCTTTGCCAATCATACCAAAGACAAACTGTTTTGCTTAACTTGGTTTTATTTTGGGTTTTTTTCTTTGTAAGAAAGGCAGTAATTTCAATATTGCAAATACTGGATTTTTTTTAATATAATTAGTCATTTATGCCAACCGCATCCTGGGTTGCATCAAATGAAGTGTGACCAGCAGGTCCAGGGTGGTGATTCTACCCCTCTACTCCACCCTGGTGAGACCCCACCTGGAATACTGTGTCCAGCTCTGGGGTCCCAAACATAAGAAGGCCATGGACCTGTTAAAGTGAGTCCAGAGGAGGGCTGCAAAGATGATCAGAGAGCTGGAGCACCGCTCCTGCAAAGACAGGCTGAGAGAGTTGGGATTGTTCAGCCTGGAGAAGAGAAGGCTCCAGGGAGACCTTATAGCAGCCTTCCAGTACCTAAAGGGGGCCTGCAGGAGAGATGGGGAGGGACTCTTTATGGAGGAGTGCAGCAATAGAACAAGGGCTAACAGTTTAAACTGAAAGAGGGTAGATTTAGATTAGGTTTCAGGAAGAAAGTCTATACTCTAAGAGTGGTGAGGTACTAGAACAGGTTGCCCGGAGAAGCTGTGGATACCCCATCCCTGGCAGTGCTCGAGGCCAGGTTGGATGGGGCTTTGAGCAACCTCTGAGACTTTGAGGACTGGTGGGAGGTGTTCCTGCCCATGGCAGGGGGTTGGAACTAGATGGTCTTTAAGTTCCCTTCCAACTCTAACCATTCTGATTCTATGATTTAGACCCACTTTTGTCAACTCATTTCTCAAGTTTCTTATTTAAATGATTGGGAGCAGGAAAGCATAAGGCTTGAACAAGGGATTGCAGTGGCTCTGAAAAGGAGGTGTTGCTTTGGGTCTCCATCTGCACAGAGTCTCAAAAAGAAACACACACCTTCCCAAACATGCACCCTGCCAAAGAAAGGGCAGGCTGAGGATTATGAAGCTCAGCCAGGAGTGAGAGAGCTGTGTCTTGTAATTTGAATTAGCAGTTAATGACTGCCCACTTGTGGCAAAATGGCAGGGGTTTGTGTGGCTACTAGGAAAAAACCTGCAGGCAGACAGCAGATACCCAGCTGTGACTGCACCAGGTCTCTAGGATGGAGCACCTCTTCTCCTGTCAGGGAAGATGTCATCACCAGAGCACTGAGAAAAGTGGCTGGTTGGAAGATGCCATGCTATGTAAAACATGCTTCTGCTGCAAAGCTTGAAACAGTTAAATGCTTTTTGCAGCATCAGCACATAACAACGTTAAGTACAACCCTGCAAAGCAGAGTGGTTTACAGCAAGGAATCCCCACAAAAAGTTCCCGTGAAAATCCTGCTACACAGCAATATTTTTATCTCTTATTTACAATTTTTAAATTGAATACAGATCCTAAGTGAAATAAATTAAGTGTATGCTGATGAATAATCTAACAAATATAGTTTCAGAAATGGTGGGTCCACATTTCTTCCAGCCATTACATAGGGATGAATGTGTATGAATGATCTATCCTCTTATATATGACTAAACCTAACGCAATTTTATCAGATTAATGTAACACTACTCCTTTGGGATAGTAGTACTAGCTTTTCCTTGCAAACCAGAAACCTGAAATCTCTAAGAGCGAGGCTTGTGAAAAAAACAAAAAATTTTACAGCCTGAAATGTTTAACAGTTTTAGGAAATGAGCAGCAATTGCAGACTGATTTGTTGTTTTAAAGCCTGCTTCATGTGATCCTGTTATTTGCAACAGAGTACATCAATGATCTTTCAGTTCAGAGGCTTGTGGAAGCTAGAGACTGAAAAAATTCAAGGGCAAGGGCAAGATTACTGAGGGGAGGGGTATGGAATTATATCATTCCCTGAAATATTACATCTGTTATGCGTTGCCCAGCTCAGCAAGCGCAGCTTTGCCAGACTAGTTGCTGTGTGTTTGACTCTTAAATGGACATTTTGGTGCACTTTATAAGCAGTGAGTTGGATCTTGTTATTTTCTTCCTCATTTTACAATGGGGAAACTAAGGCACAAAACGATTATGAGGCTCATTTTCAAAAATGTTCAGCACACCTGCTCCAGCTAAAGTTAATGAGACCTCTGCAAATCAGACTGTAAATGGTAAGTCTGAAGTCATAACTGTCTGCTGTATTGGCAGCAGGAAGAGAAGCCAGAGCTCTTGTCCCCAAATTTTTGCTTTAACCAGCAGTTTTCACCCTTGTAATGACAGCTCGTTTTATTTTGCTGGAAAAATGGAAACATTTGGCTTGTGGCACCACGTTAATAAATGATTTGGGTCCTCTTTGATCACATCCCTTGCTGTCCTTTGGCAGGAAAAGGGAAACATGACAGTACTTCCCTGAGACAGGCTTGTAGAGCACGCATTTATTAGGGACAGTCCCTAAAATCGTTAGCCAGATAACATTACATTGTGCCCCCCATTATATCTGCCTCATCTACTTTTTTGTCTTGACTGTCAGCTATTAACAGCTAAGCCAAGAGTATTTTTTCCAACTCAATTCACATTAAAATAAGTCTTTAAAAATCTACAGAGGAGGCATGCAAGGTGTTCATGTATTACAGTGATAAATGTAATACAAATTAATTAGACGATTGTCTTGCAGCTATGGGTCCAGCCCTAGCCCCTACCATTGATATGGACGACTCCTTCTGAGAAGTTTGACTGCAAAAACAGGGTTTGCAAAGTCTCTGTGGCATGAACTACCCACGCAGAACTTCTATTGATTTTGATGTGTCTGAACAGCAAGCAAGAGTCAGCTGCAGGAGTGTAAGGTAAAAGTCAGTCATAAAGAACTGATGTTTAGGAAACATACAAATTAGTTAAAGAACGCTAAGTCAAAATACTGATGAAAAATAATGGAATAGAATACTATATAGTCAATATTGTGTAGGAATCACTGCAGCAGGAGCATATACATGAGCTAACATTTTATAATAATACAAGCTTGAATATCTGAAAATAATGAGCCATAATAATTGATCCCAGCTGTAATGAAAACAGCACTTAGTGTTTCTATTCCAGTCCTATTTGGCACTGGTCTTGATTTGGGAGTGATAAAAAGAAGCCTTAACATTCAACAGAAAGTGCTGAACAACTGATGATCTATAGGTAATGCAACATCCATGGCTTCTATATTTGAATTTGCTCTGATTGTGCTTTCAAAGCTCATTGCTGTAGATGGGATCACATTCAGTGAGTCCCTGAGACTGAAACTTGAGGATTGAATCTGGACTTGAGGATGAAATGGATCCCAGTGGGAGAGGGGAAGAATCCAGTCCTTGCCAATAAGAAAAGCTATTGCCAGATTTCAGCTGGAAGAGAACCAGAATGACGATGCCAGACTGAGGAAGATGCCGAACCACAACTAATCTTTAGTGGAATATTTCTGATCTGCTAAAGGAAAGTTAAGGAGTCTAGAATAGACTTCACAGCATTGGACTAGTATGTGGATAAAAATCTCTGCAGTAGTGTTTAAGAAATAAACTATCAACTGCTTTTTTTTTTCTTTTCTGGAAGGATCTAACTTTCCAGGTATACAGACAGAAATGATACAAATTTCAGTGCAAATTTGCCTGGAGAGAATAGCATAAGGTATTTTTTCTATCAACTACTAGCTGAAAAAGTTGGCTTTGGTAAGTAATGAGGACACTGTAGAAAAACTGGCTGTAGAAAATTAAGTCAAGCAGAGTGATCTGGAATTGATTTGGTCTAAACAAAATGAAATAATAAAGGTAAATCTGTAATTGACATTCTTTAGTTCAAAAAAGGAAGCTTTGATAATAGAAGAGAAATGTAGTTAACTGCATGAGAAACTTTGGGAGTTGAATGGAGAGGACACCTGGAATTTTATTAGGATAGATACTTTTTTTAAAAGCCACTCAAAACTTGAATTTTGAACAAGAAAAAATGTGGAGAACAGTTCCAGACTTGCACACATCAAAAGGTTGTCAATAGAACAGAATAAACAGAACGAATAAACC